>VZRS01004806.1:0-189331 GCA_013398055.1 Ifrita kowaldi
CCTTCCCTTCCCTTCCCTGATGTATTAATAAATGTGGATACAGGTTGAAAATTACAATGGAAACATTTCTTTTTACTGCACACCAAGCAAAAGAAGTCAGCAATAACAGTTCATTAAATATTGATGTAGGTGGTATTTTCAGACCTTGTATGTCACTTTGTGGCTACTGTCAGAGTGAAAAAAAAGTTACTGTAGTAAGAAGTCTCCATTATCATAAGTTTTCACCTAAAGGTTTGTTTTTCTGACAATGGAGAAGATTTACAGAAAAGCTAGGAGGACTGTAGGTTAGATATACAGCTTTAATTCAGTTACTATATTGACATATACAGATTTTTTGAAGCGAATTTATATATGAAAGTAGGCAACTGCTCATACATTTTTAAAATATGTTCCTGATTTATTTGGCAACTTACTGAACGTACTTTATGAAAGTTTTACATTTATAAGCCCATAAAATATGTATCATTTTTATTCTACTGAAGAAACTGAAACAAATATTGTGGCACAAGGAAAATTTAGTGTTCTTTGCACACATCTGGCATTGTATAAAGAGTAATATTGTGCAACCTCAGAATAGCTCACCTTTTCCCTTTATTATCACTATTAAATAACTCTGCTTAGGACACAAGACTGCAGTCACCTGCCTGTCTGTCCAATCCTATTTCCAAAACATTTACAAGATATGGGGAGAAAAAGGAATTGATAATATATGAGAATCAGTATTTGAATTGCTGTAAAACAGTTCTGCTCTGACTCAGGAATTTAGTATGGGGTTTGTTTGAAACTTTTACACACATAGACTTGTCTTGACAAGATAGAAAATGATTGCCTTTTCCACTTCATGATCTTCAAAATACAGTATTCTTGGGAAAAGTGGGAACTTCACCCAGAGTTGTGGTGAATGGATTTAAATCCAGTCAGTGTCTGGTCGCAAATGTGTTCCCCAGGACCCAGTATTAGGGCCAGTCCCATTAAATATCTTTATCGACTTCCTGCATGAGAGGATAGAAGGCATCTGCAGTCATTTTGCACACAATATCATGTTGGGTGGGAGTGTCAACCTGTTGGAGGGCAGGAAGGCTCTGCAGAGATTTCTGGACAGGCTGGATCAGTGAGGTTCCACAAGACCAAGTGCCAGGTCTTGCACTTGGGTCACAACAACCCCATACAGTGCTGCAGGTGGGGGCAGAGTGGCTGGAAAGTGGCCCAGCAGAAAAGGACCTGGGAGTGCTGGTTGACAGCCAGATGAACACGAGCAGCTGAACACAAGCCAGTGTGTGCCCAGGTGGCCAAGAAGGTGGCAGCCTGGCTTGTATCAGCAATTGTGTGACCAGAAGACAAGGGCAGTGATCATCCCCCTGTCTTTGGTACTGGTGAGGTCATACCTCAAATACTTTGTCCATTTTTTGGGCCCCTCACTGCAAGAAAGACATTGAGGCTCTGGATTGTGTTGAAAGAAGAGCAACAAAGCTGGTGAAGTCTCCAGAGTGCAACTCTTATGAAGAGCAGCTGAGGTCTCTGGAGTTATTTAGCCTGGAGAATATCACTCACTGCCACTGCCTGAAAAGATGAAGTAGTGAACAGGATGTTGGTCTCTTCTTCCAGGTAACATGTGATGAGATGAGAGGAAATGTTCTCAAACTGTGCCATATTAAAGCCCTGAAATCAAAGAGGTTTTATGGCAACATCAGAAGTCAGTTTATTCAAAGCAAACAAAAATCACATTATTGCAAGAAACACTAAAATTTGCTGAAGCAATGATTGTATTGTTCAAAAATTCACTTCCAGTTAAGAGATTCCCTTAATTAATTTTAAAAAGAACACCCATATAATTCCCCCTGAAAAAGAAAGAACCAACCCAAACCTATTTCGTTGCAATAAAACAAATCCTGGCAAGAGTACCCTTTGAAACTTACAAAGACTGTGCTGCAGAATACGACATTTTGATAGAGATATTCATTCTCATTGGCTCAAGCAATCATTTCTCCATGGAGCAGCATAACACCCAGCATGTTTTTATGATTCAGTCCCAGTAACACTATATCCCTGTTAGCATGATTAATCAGCCCAAACAGAATACAGCTTGGGTTTAACTCTCCTGCTGCTTGCTGCAGAGCTGAATCAGTCAGGGCCAGTTAAGAAAGTCTGCACTTCTCTCTGTTGCACAGTATGGGCATGACCTCTGACTCTCTGCTATGATGATATAATATTATTTCCAAGCGACTATCTAATTATCTTTCACACATACCATTTATTTGTTCACAGTGGAGGGCATTGCACTGCAAGGATTGATCAGGAACTTCACTGTGTTGTAGTTTTTCAGTAAGAAATGCCTGTTGGTTAAGGAATTAAAAAAACCCCACATATTATCTCATGGACTTATCTGTTAATATTTTGTCTTCAATTAAACCAGGGAAAAAGAAAGTTCAAAATTCTTAACAGATAATTTTGGAAACTATTGAATGAAAGGTTGCTTTTTCCTGCTTAAGTATAATGCGTTTGTTATTGCTCCAGATTACCAACTGAGATCTTCATGCTTTTGATGGTAATTGTTTACTTTCTTCTCTCTTTTCAGACAAGCAACAGAAGTAAATAGGCAGAATTTGGGGGTCTTTTGGCACTGCATATCTTCTGAGAGCAATTGTTTTTAAATACAATATTTAAAGATATTACTCTAGGCCTGACAAAATAAAGGGCTTTTTCTTGTTGGTTTTGTTTTGTTTTGTTTTGTTTTTAGTAGGGTAAATCAAAAAGGAATAAACATGGGAACGATTCAGGAAAATTGAACTTGTGATTTGCACTCTTCCCAGTGATCAAGACTGATTCCCCATTTTAATAAATAGAAACAATTAAATACCTCTGGATGATTATCCATTTCATCCTAAAATAGGTACACAAGATAGAGCACATGTACCAGCCACTGTAGGTACTGAGACTGTTTATGACAGACTTACACATCCCCTGACTAAACAGAAGAGCTTTGTTCAACCGAGATGCCTGGGAGCACTGTGAGATGCCCAATACGTAGAATCTTAGAATCATAGAATGGTTTGGGTTAGAAGGGACCCTGAAGATCATTTACTTTCAAACCCCATGCCACAGGCAGGGATACCTTCCTGTGATCAGGTTGCTCAAAGCCCCGTCCAACCTGGCCTTGAACACTTCCAGAGATGGGGCATCCACAACTGCTCTAGGCAACAGGTTCCAGTGCCTCACCACCCTCATAGTTAAGACTTTCTTCCTCATTGATAATCTAAACCTGCCCTCTGTCAGTTTAAAGCCATTAACCCTTACACATCCTAGTAAATTCCCTCTCCAGCTCTTGTAGCCCCCTTTAGGTACAGGAAGGTCTCTCCAGAGCCTTCTTTTCTCCAGGCTGAACAACCCACCTCTCACAACCTGTCTTCATAAAAGAAGTCCTCCAGACTTCTGATCACCTCTGTGTCCTCCAGACCTCTGATCACCTCTGTATCCCTCCTCTGAACTTGCTCCAGCAGGTTTGCATCTGTCTTGTGTTAAGGACCCCAGAGCTGAAATAGAGGTACAGAATCACTGTTTTCTACCTCCTGGACACGCTGCTTTTGAAGCAGCTCAGAATACAGTTGGCATTTTAGGCTGCAAGTGCACACTGCCAGGTCATGTTGAGCTTCTTTTCAGCCAACAACCCCAATTTTTTCTCTTCAGAGCTGCTTTCAGTTAATTCTCTGTCCAGCCTGTGTTTGTGCTTAGATTTGGCAAACCCATGCGCAGGACCTTGCACTTGGACTTTTTAAACTTCACAAGGTCCGCACAGGCTCACCTCTCAAGCCTGTCCAGGTCCCTCTGGATACCATCCCTTCCCTCCAGTGTGTCAACCTCATCACACAGCTGTCAATAAACATGCTGAAGGTGCACTCAATCCCACTGTCCATATTGCTGACAAAGATGTTAAACAGTGCTGATCCCAATGCCGAGCTCTGAGGAGCACCACTCCTCCACTACAACTCCATTCAACTTTTTCCCAAGATGAGTTAGTTTTGCCCATGATCATAATTCATGGCTGGTCTCTCTGTCATAAATCTTGACCCACGAGAATTTTCATCTTATTTTATCCCTCTGTCTTGTTGGGGTGTGGGAGTGAGAGAGCAGTTGGGCAGAGTTTGGCACATAGGCAAGGTACCCATCACATTTTTACATAATGACAAACATAAGCATTATTAACTATGTGAATTTCAGCAGGTCTCATTGAACACAGATAGCTTCATATACATTTTGTGCTATTAATCATTTACAGAGAGAATACAATACCTGTGTAAGAATTATGATATCTGATATATTCATTGCTGTTAATGGACCTTACAGAAAAATGTCAAGAGTATTATTTATTTAATTATTTGGGGGTTTCATCTTCATTTGTATCCTGAACTGAATTTGTGCAAGAATAGATGGATTGAAAGCAGATTGTAAAATGAGAAAAAAAAAGTAAATAAATAATTATGCAAATAACACGGTTACAATTTCTAAGCTTCAGGCAGATTGTTTAGCGCAGTTTTGTAAAACTGAGCTCTTAGAAGTAAAGACTTGGGAAACCCTGCCCTGACTGACAGAGCAAGTCACTCAGGAAGGCCCAGGAGATCAGAAATAGTGTCTGAGGTTTTAGTAGTACAACACTCATAAAATTCTAATCATACTCTAGAGGCAAAGAACAAAGGCTGACTCTTTTCTCTTACTAAAGGATACTATGAATGCTTTGTTAAGATCTAGAGATATCAGTAAGAACAGGAAACCTATCACCAAATACATAAGGGGCTGTTGAGACAACCCCATACAATTCCCCTGATCCTCAAGAACATGAGAAGACCAAAAAAAAATTTAAAAACTCACAGATTTTCTTTTTTTGGATCAGACTTTAAACATAAAAATATATTTTTATACAAAATACTTGCATCTGCTNGTTTGGGTTAGAAGGGACCCTGAAGATCATTTACTTTCAAACCCCATGCCACAGGCAGGGATACCTTCCTGTGATCAGGTTGCTCAAAGCCCCGTCCAACCTGGCCTTGAACACTTCCAGAGATGGGGCATCCACAACTGCTCTAGGCAACAGGTTCCAGTGCCTCACCACCCTCATAGTTAAGACTTTCTTCCTCATTGATAATCTAAACCTGCCCTCTGTCAGTTTAAAGCCATTAACCCTTACACATCCTAGTAAATTCCCTCTCCAGCTCTTGTAGCCCCCTTTAGGTACAGGAAGGTCTCTCCAGAGCCTTCTTTTCTCCAGGCTGAACAACCCACCTCTCACAACCTGTCTTCATAAAAGAAGTCCTCCAGACTTCTGATCACCTCTGTGTCCTCCAGACCTCTGATCACCTCTGTATCCCTCCTCTGAACTTGCTCCAGCAGGTTTGCATCTGTCTTGTGTTAAGGACCCCAGAGCTGAAATAGAGGTACAGAATCACTGTTTTCTACCTCCTGGACACGCTGCTTTTGAAGCAGCTCAGAATACAGTTGGCATTTTAGGCTGCAAGTGCACACTGCCAGGTCATGTTGAGCTTCTTTTCAGCCAACAACCCCAATTTTTTCTCTTCAGAGCTGCTTTCAGTTAATTCTCTGTCCAGCCTGTGTTTGTGCTTAGATTTGGCAAACCCATGCGCAGGACCTTGCACTTGGACTTTTTAAACTTCACAAGGTCCGCACAGGCTCACCTCTCAAGCCTGTCCAGGTCCCTCTGGATACCATCCCTTCCCTCCAGTGTGTCAACCTCATCACACAGCTGTCAATAAACATGCTGAAGGTGCACTCAATCCCACTGTCCATATTGCTGACAAAGATGTTAAACAGTGCTGATCCCAATGCCGAGCTCTGAGGAGCACCACTCCTCCACTACAACTCCATTCAACTTTTTCCCAAGATGAGTTAGTTTTGCCCATGATCATAATGCATGGCTGGTCTCTCTGTCATAAATCTTGACCCACGAGAATTTTCATCTTATTTTATCCCTCTGTCTTGTTGGGGTGTGGGAGTGAGAGAGCAGTTGGGCAGAGTTTGGCACATAGGCAAGGTACCCATCACATTTTTACATAATGACAAACATAAGCATTATTAACTATGTGAATTTCAGCAGGTCTCATTGAACACAGATAGCTTCATATACATTTTGTGCTATTAATCATTTACAGAGAGAATACAATACCTGTGTAAGAATTATGATATCTGATATATTCATTGCTGTTAATGGACCTTACAGAAAAATGTCAAGAGTATTATTTATTTAATTATTTGGGGGTTTCATCTTCATTTGTATCCTGAACTGAATTTGTGCAAGAATAGATGGATTGAAAGCAGATTGTAAAATGAGAAAAAAAAAGTAAATAAATAATTATGCAAATAACACGGTTACAATTTCTAAGCTTCAGGCAGATTGTTTAGCGCAGTTTTGTAAAACTGAGCTCTTAGAAGTAAAGACTTGGGAAACCCTGCCCTGACTGACAGAGCAAGTCACTCAGGAAGGCCCAGGAGATCAGAAATAGTGTCTGAGGTTTTAGTAGTACAACACTCATAAAATTCTAATCATACTCTAGAGGCAAAGAACAAAGGCTGACTCTTTTCTCTTACTAAAGGATACTATGAATGCTTTGTTAAGATCTAGAGATATCAGTAAGAACAGGAAACCTATCACCAAATACATAAGGGGCTGTTGAGACAACCCCATACAATTCCCCTGATCCTCAAGAACATGAGAAGACCAAAAAAAAATTTAAAAACTCACAGATTTTCTTTTTTTGGATCAGACTTTAAACATAAAAATATATTTTTATACAAAATACTTGCATCTGCTAAAGAAACTTCTGGTTTGATCACAAAAATTCAAGCAAATGAAACTTTCTCATGAGCTATTTTCTATGCCAAATTTTTATGTGACTGACATAACAATCCCTTCATCACAAAAGCATAGTAAAAACTGGAGTCATACCATGCGGCTGTGCTCAGCGTGATACATTGTGAAACATATCCATGTTGAGCACAATTTGCTGAAAATGTGATTTCTTTGTAACTACAGTTCACCATAGGGATTCCCTTAAACATTAGTCCTCTGCTACTGCACAAAATTCACAATCAGCTCAGCTGTAGGTTAGTTCTGATTAGCCAGCACCAAGCAGTTACCACCTCTCTTTTCTCAGTCATCGTCCTGTGAAAAAGAAAGAAGTGAAACATCATTTTGTGATGAGCTGGGAAACTGCTGAAATGCAGGAAAGTAAATTCTCATTTTTTAAAAGGCATAAAAGAACAAAAATACACATGGAGTAGCTTTCAATCTGTTCCTGGTTGGAACTGTATTAGGAACTAAAACAAAGTAAATACTAAAAAGGATAAGAAACCATTAATATTTAGAGCTGACATTTTCAACTTTCTTGGCAGCAAAATAGGAGTCCTGCTTCATCCATTCAAGTGCTTTTAATAGGCCTCATGTTATAATAGCTACACTCAGAGTTAAATAGACTGTTACATAAAACCTTAAATTCTTTGTCAAATTTATGAATTTTTCCTTCAAGAACCCCCATCCTTTTACTGGATTTGAGGAGACTAAGCACTAGGCCACTACACAATGTTTTGTTTACTCTCCAGCTACAAGATGGCTCTACCTGACCATATCAGAAGAGATTCTGTGTAGTAAAAGCCAATACTTAGGAGAAGTGTCAAAAATTGATATCTTGATTAAGCACCAAATATATGAATAACATAAAGAATTTGGGGAGAAATTTCAGTCTTGGTGGTGGTCTCACAAACTTTGAGAAAAATCTCATCCCCTGTGCAGAAGTGTTTTTAAAGAAAGAGTATTTTGCATCAACTGTGACTATACAAGAAATCAAACCGCTTCTTAGCTTGTGGAACCAGGTGGATCAGAACCAAAGCATGTGTACTTTCAAGAGCTGTCTATTGGGTTTCAGGAGAACTGTCTCAGCAGGGTCCTCTGTACATAATCTGCAATATATTAGATTTGTGAAATTAATGTTTATTCAGCATGTGATCTCGAGCTATCTGGGGTTATGTCCCATGGGAGCTGGGAGAAGTGGTTCCTCCTCAATGGGGCTAGAGCCACAACAAAAAATTGCAGAGGCAGTGGGATGTTCCCACCTGTACTGCACAGGCTACTCTTAGTAGAAAGTATGTGCTGTTGCTTAGACAACAATTTATTTTCAATAAATATTATCAGGATATTTTTGATGTGCAGAACAAAGGAGAAAGGTATGCCTGAAATTAATTTCTTTTAAACTTTATAACCATATGCTTTCCTAATTAAGTCACTTAAAAAAACATACCTTTTTTTGTGTGTATTTATGTGTTGTTTGGTGGCTCATAATTGTTTAACTTTGCCCCCAAATGGTACAGTAGTGCCTCTTTGTAAATTAAGAATTCCCTGAGTGCAGCTTCAGTGGAGATGTATTCTTCTTTCTAAAGGAAGGACTTTCTTATGATGAATCCTAAAACCTATTGTACTGGATCAGTGGGCTGGTCTAGTCTTTTCCTATTAGGATTTCTATTGTTGAATATCAGAGTTTATTTAGGAAGATATAGAAAAGTTTTAATACAATTTTACATTGATTATAGACTATATTACAGACCATTCTACTTCACAGTCTATCTCTGTCTGAAACCTCTCCAAACACAAAATGATTGTGAGATGGGGAAACACACTGTCTCATTTACATTAGGCATAGTCTTCTGGTGATTTTACATAAATTCTCTGCAGTTCATGCTGGGGTTTAAAGGAGTGACAGCAGTATGTGATGTATAATACATGATTTTTTTTATATTTCTTCCAGAAAGCTTTTTTAAGTACTCTGTAAATCACCCTGCTTTAGAATTTCCCGGATATCACAGAGGCAAAAACATTTTGATTAGAGTATATCAGGAAATGTGGCTTCACAAATGTGTTACAAGCCGTAAACAAGAGTACGAGTTGTAAGGCTACACTTACATAGTAAGGAC
Organism: Ifrita kowaldi; assembly: GCA_013398055.1. Classification (NCBI taxonomy): domain Eukaryota; kingdom Metazoa; phylum Chordata; class Aves; order Passeriformes; family Cinclosomatidae; genus Ifrita; species Ifrita kowaldi. The sequence goes on from VZRS01004806.1 coordinate 8,971, forward strand.
ATCACAAGTTGTGACATAATATAATTTAAGATGTCAGTCAATGGTCTGTTACTGCTAACAATTTTATATCAAATACGAAAAGAATTGTATCTTCTGCCCCCATTTTAAACCCCTCTGTGCCACATCCCCATGTCTTCAAAAAACATGTAAATGATTTGCCTTCCCAATATTGATTTGAAGACTTTTAAAATCCTGTTGATCATTTTTTGCTCCTCTACTTCTAACTTCATAAAATCACTCTTTTCAATTTGTCATCTGTGCTGGTTTTGGTTGAGGTAGAGTTAAATTTCTTCACAGTAACTGGTATGGGGCTGGGTTTGCATTTGTGCTGAACAAATTATCAACAGCAGGGTTGATAATATAGAGATGTTTTTGTTATTGCTGAGCAGGGCTTACACAAACACAAGGCCTTTTCTTCTTTTCTTACAGCCACACTGTCAAAGGAGATTGTGAGTGCATGGGAGGCTGGTAGGAGGCTCAGCCAGGGCAGGTGACCCAAACTGACCCAAAGGATATTCCAGACTAAATGACATCATGCTCAGTATATAAACTGGGGAGAAGAAGGAAGAAGTAGGGGGATGTTTGGAGTGGTGGCATTTGTCTTCCCAAGTTACTGTTACATGCACTCCTGTACAAACATTACTGTTACATGGGCACTCCTGGAGGTGGCTGAACACCTGCCTTTCCATGGGAAACAGTGAATTAATTCTTTGTTTTTCTCTGCTTGTGTGCACAACTTTTGCTTTTCCTATTTAAATGTCTTTATCTCAATGTACGAGTTCTCTTTTAGCTTTCCCGTTTTCACCATGATCCTGCTGGTGGGGAAGTGAGCAAGTGGCGGTGTGGTGCTTGTTTGCCAGCTGGGATGAAACCATGATATCAGCCTATTCATAGCAAGTAAAATTGCCAAGTTATCCACTTCAGGAACTTTCTGTCCACAGACAGGTCCATGAGGTCTCATAGCACATAATTTACAAATTATAAAATTACACTGGTGTTTATATTCACTGAGGATAATGCTTTCAAAAGCTTTCTGGAGTGCCCATGAAAGGCGCAATGTACATCCAAACACTTATGTGTCAATAGTATTCTCTGAAAAATAATCCCATTCATGATAGAGGAAATAGGAGGGAAGGATTCACTTTAGCTGACAAATTCCCAGAAACAGCAGCCTAAAATGTTAGGAAAACTGAAAGCTGGCGAAACAGATGGTGATGTTATCAACTTGTTTCATGGTCAAAGCACTGCTGATTGTCTGCAGAGCAGTATAGCCACCTCATGTATTGCACACTCTGAATGAATATTATTCAGTCAAGGGTAAAAAATAAATCATCTTTTCTGTCCTTAAGACACGGTCAGATATTAGGTGTGGGACTCAAATATCTAAGTCAACCACTATTCCCATGCCAAACTTCTTGCAGATACAAAACCAACACTATTGCAACAGACAAGAAATTTAGCTCAACCCTCAGTGACCTCTCACACATAAAATCAAAAAGATGGCAAGAAAAAGAGAAAGGAAGGGAAGATAAGTTTGATCTCATAATTATGAAAAAGTGACATTGGAACTTTTTTGTTTGCTTTTAAATGTTGCCTTTTCAAAGAACAGGAAATAGCAATACAAGAATTACAGAAACTGGAAATCTGAACAAAATATTATAATCAATGTATATAAAATTTAAGACAATTAAATTTTTTTTATGTCCTAAGTAATTTATAAAAGAGCACCAATTTAAATTTTGTACCAATTTAAAATAAGGATCTAAATGATCTGATGGAGAACACCATACCTAATGACAAATGCGGTGATGAAGTAGGAAAGGCTTTTAACTAGTTAAATTCACAATACTAGAAGAAAATCCATATAGATTCTTTTATACCAAGATAGATGTTTTCAGGTGGCCAATAGATGCTATTTGCCTTTAAAATAAAAATGAAAAAGCTCTATGCAATTACAGAAATTAAGGAATTAAAACATTTATATCTTTATTATCACCATTCTCCAGAGATGGTAAGTTACTTAAATATAATGCAGTTGAACCCAAGGCTTTTATCCCATTTTGAATCAAGCCACTATCATTTAGAATGAAGGAATGAAGAAGTGAGAAATCTGCTTTCTGTATATAATCTATGGATCAAAGTCTGAAAAAAGAGTATCTATCATAGAACAAGATTAAAAACACTGCCATTGAAAAAAACACAAAACAAAAAAATGGCTAAAAAACCAAACCCAAATGCTTCCAAAATGTTAAAAAACACCAACCCAAAAATCACAACCCCAGACCCTCCCAAACACCTCTCAGTATCATTGTCTGTGTCTGCTTCCATTCATTTGAAGCTCAAAGCCTAAATGCTTTGCTTTCCAAATTTCCCGCCTAAATATTTTGTGGCTTTTCTTGAGGCCCCTCCTTAACACCACTGTTAGAGCCATAATTGAGTTGAACTCATCTTCCTATTTTAACAGAAAAGTATCTTGTAGCTCAATTGAAACTCTATTAAAAGTCAAAAATCAGAACTGCTGAATAAATTTTTTCGCTGTGCTAAAGGCAGACCCTTATAAGTAAATAAAATAATTCGTGGAACTTTAGATACTTATGTGTTATATGTGTATGCATATTTGTAGATAGAAAATGATATTTCTATGTGATATACAGATATTGAGAAGATTTCAGTAGAAATCTGTAAAAAGTGGAGATGTATCAAACTTCTCTTGAGAGGTTGTGGCAGGACATGTCTACCTCCTCTCTACCCCAGATGGTTGGTGCACATGCAAGAGATAGCCCAGGCAGGTCACAGGGGTCATCTCTGGAGCCAAAAGGGCTCAGGCCCCCAGCTAAGAATCAACATCTTAGTCTAGAGAACAAATGTAGGACGAGATAAAAGAAAATAAATATTCTTGACCAGAAGACAAGGTTCTTATGTCTACAAAAGCCCACACAACAATCACGGAGGCAGAAGCCTTCTACCCGCATGCCCTGAAAGCGTGTGAGACTTCTTTGTGGAGTTTGGACACAAATTCTGTGGTTACTTTCCCAGGAATTGAGGGAAAGGATTTCAATGTGTGCTCCATTAGAAATTGGATGGTAAGAAACATTGGATCCTAAGTTATATTATTTCTTTGCTAGCTGTAAAACTAATGGTACCTTTAACTCCGCGGGTATTTAACTAGTTGTCTCTTTTTGTCCTTATTCCTGTGTAGTAGTAGTTTGTTTTAAGTCTCATGTCTGTTAGTTTTGTGTCCATTAAATAAATAATTCATTCTATAATAGATCGAATCAGCTTTTATTAAAGAACTTGTGAATGAGAGTGGGTTTTGGGGTGCTGGCCACCTCAATAAAGCTACTGTTTGCTGCCAGAGACCTGAGCAATAGGCAGGGACTTATTTAAACCCCCACATCCATTCATAACAGAGGTGAAGTCCAACACATGATTTCAATATTCATTGATTAGTTGTCTGTAGTTAAAATAGCTTTCTAACTGTACTGCCACTATGGAATTTGCTCTTTCATGTCGGCAAAGGGCCGTCTTGGCTGTTTACCTGTTTAAAGTGAATATCAATCTAATGCCAGTCAGCAACTGGTAGTTATAACAGAATGTTTCATCTCTATGAATACATTCGTGCAGGTTCCTAGAGTAGGATCTATTGCATACCATTATATGCTTCTAGTCACTGCCTCCCTATACTAATTATTCAGCTGAGAAACTGAACAGTACTAATTAATCTGTATAGATTTCTCTTTGTCTCTTTGTTCAGTTTAGCCCTTGTAGGGAAGTTAGATGCTCTTTTACTGTTCTTAAAACTTTAGAGGCAACATTATGAATGACATCAAAACGTCCAAAAGCCATGTTGCCTGAAAGTCATTGAAAGGTCTTCTTAATACCAAACTGAATATATACTACATTACAATTTCAAGTATGACTCCAGTTTAATACATTGCTTTTTGTATCTAATCAATGAATAATCTTATTTTACAGCTCTCACCAAAACCAACTCATCAAGAAAAAAGGAAAAAGATCAAACTGCACTCATTTTGAAAGTGAAATTTTGAAATAATGAGTTAAATAATCTTTGAAAAACAGCTGAAAAACAGCTATGATCTTAATAAAAAAAGTTTCTCAACATTTTATAATTTAAGACCTGTAAGAGGTCTAATGAACAGAGAAAATAGTATAGCATTTAAAATCTACACAGGATAAAGTTGTTCATATGGTCATTCAAATAAAGAACTCATCAGTATCTTACTAATGCCAATAGCAATATATTGCCATTTGTCTAAGGAAGCACAACTGATTGAATGGCTTCCAGTGCAAAGTGTGGCAGAAGAAGAATGTTTATATTACCATATTATTTTGGCCTGTTCAGTGATTATTTTTAGCTTGAGGACAAAAAAAGGTAAAAACCTAAATGTGATGGTTTTAAGAGGTCATGTAATAATTTAATGGATTCTCTTTGGAGCAAAGAAAAACAATTTACCTGCCCTGGGAATTATTTCTAACCCATTTTCAAGGAGCTGTGATCAGCAATGAATATTGCAATACTTCTTTGAAAAAAACATAAAAATGAACAATTCTTTAAAGTATTAAGGAAATAACTGTCAGGAACATTTCTAGCTTTCCTGAACTAATAGGCAGCTGTTCTATACATTTGCTAAATATAGGAAATACGTGCTGGTATGAGAGAGAGACAGCCCTCTGCTTGTTCTGACAGTTAAACTGGACTATGTGACTGAAGGTAGAACATAATTCCCATTGCTCACTCATGTTTGAGTAATATGGGTGGTCAATAACTCACATCTCATACCTTTTACTAAAGTAAAAATGTAAAAAGTCTGGAGAAGAGTGATAAGACATAGATTTAATGAAAGGATCAACTGAAAGAATTTTCTTCAAAGGAAAAAACAGATGATTAATAGTGGGAATCTGAGATATCCATGGAGCTGATCATACTAGAAAATTGATAGAGAGCGATTGTTCAACACTTATTCCTGTACTGGTAGTGCACAGGATCTCACAAGAAACTAGCAGAAGGTAATTTCAAAACATGTGAATGAAAATTACTTTTCATGCAATACTTAGCTGATCTGTAGGACCCTTGCTGTGGAAAGCTGTGAACACTAAGCACTGGCATAAATTCAGAAGGAGACAGAAAAAATTCATGGTTATTCAGCTAGTTCAGAAAATTCTTGAGGTGTAAATTTCCAAACAGTAAGAGAATACAGTGGGGGTACTACTTTTACTTGTTCTTCTCTGTAAATTTTCCCTGAGCTTTCACTATTAACTACTATTTAAGACACGATACATTAGATCTTTTGTCCATTTTATACTTACTTTCCCTTAGCCTGATTACTATCAATATAGATTTCCTTCTTAGTTTAGATAAAGTTCAGATCATTTCCATGGTCAGTGAATAATAACTTTGTCTTTTTAATAATGATTAATTTTGTCTACATATGAACACAAAATTAATATTGAATTCATTCTGCATAATATGATCCCACTGATAAATGTAGATTGCCTTCAACTATCTTCCTTCGTTTAATGTTATATAGGATGTGACTTGCTGAAAAATGCCCAGATGCTTTGTATAATGTATATATTTTCCAGTTAGTAGCATTTGAAAACTAACCCTTTTGTGGCAATATATTGCAGCAAGCAGTTGTGACAGACACGAGGGACTGCTTTCATGCTGATGATGTCCTACTGAAGTATGCCATACATCAGGTGTCAGTCCTTTGACCAGTCTCTCACGGTAGAAAATTTTGTTCCTCTTACATTTATGAATTAAGTCCATTAGCATTTCCTTTTATGCGTACATGTTCTAAAGGAAGTTATGCTTAAATTCCAGGTACACTGAGAAACATTTTAAAATTATATCATGCTAGGGGTAGACCAAGAGTTAAGACTGTGGAAGAAGAGAGAAAAGAAAATAACTATTCATGAAAACACAAAACTGAGCACTTGATCTCAAGTAAGAGAGAACAAAAATTTGGAGATAAAAGAAAAATTAAATAAAATGCAATCTTCCTTTATCAAAGATAGATCACAACAGGGCAATTCATGTAATGTTATTGGATAACAACTTTTGTACAAAGAAAAAATATTAAAAGTTTTAGAACTTCTATGAATTATTGTGGGTTGCCTCCATCCAGTGACTAAGCACCCACACAGAGTCACTCAGTCACTCCCTCAGTCACTCACTTTCCCTCTTCCCTCAGTGGGAAGGGGGAGAAAATAGAAAGTGCAAAAGTGAAAAATAAGCACTCAAGATTTGAGAAAAGATAGTTTAACAAGTGAAGGAAAAGGGAGGTGGGGGGAAATGGTGCAAAGGCAATTACTCAACACCTCCCGCATGAAAATCGATGTCCAGCTAGGCTGAGTAATTGCTAACTTGGAAGAAAGCCCCAACTCTCTCAGTGGTTGTTGCTGAGCAAGTTCAGGTCAGCTCTCTTGGGTCAGCTGTTCGGTGTTGCCTCCCAGCTTCTCACGTACTCACTCTGGGGGGCAGGCAGAGAGAACCACAGATAGCCATGACCCTGTGGAAGCAATGCTCAGCATTAGATGAAACATGGGTGTATTACCCACACTCAGTCAAAAATCCAAATCAGAGCATCCTGAGGGCTTCTATGAAAAACAGTTAACTTCATACCAGCCAAACCTCAGCCAGGCCCACTACAACCATGGTTCATAGGAAAATATAATTTAAACTAGAAATGCACAGGAACTAAGATTGAAGAAATACTTTTCTCTGAGGAAAGGCAAATGAATGACACTAAAGGTCAGTGTCATCTTGAAAGGAGATGAGTGACAGGCAGGCTTTCAAGTGTAAGTATGGTGACTATCATAGCTGAGTAAGCTAGTAACGATCTTGAAACACTAATGAAGATGTGGGAAACACCTTTGAGACAGAGAATATTCCCTCGGAAGGAGAAAGCAAAGCAAAGCCCAGCAAGGCTAAAGGGTCCAAATTACGTTGCTGACTCAGGATAATAAAAATAGATGTAATGTAAACTCTGTCACATTAAGCAACTAAAATACCTCAGTCAATTTAATCAAGCAAAATGGAATTCTGTCCGTTAATGTAACAGCAAGATAAACACAAGGGAGGACAAAAACCCCTTTGTCTGATTTTCTATCCCTAGGTTATCTATGCTAAAAATTTATCACTGGAACATGTATAAAAACTAACAATAGTCACAATAGTCTATCCATAACCTATATATACATTTATAAAGCTCTGGGACAATCTTTCAGAAGGATGGTCATGAAACACAAAGAAAAGCAACTACTTTTAAGAAGGATTCTATGAATTACAATGAAAACTACATAACAAGCAACTGCAAGCAATAGTTTCAACAACTGGGGAATACAATTAGCATGCTTCTTTCAGAGCCCTATTCTCAGCCATTACAAATAAATATATTTTTGGTAATGATAACTAATATGTGTAAATTGCTGTGTAAATCAAAATAATTACTTACAGTGCCTACTTCAACAATTTCCCCTGAAAATAGCTTTTTTAATGAAAAGAAGACTAAATGATTATTTTCCCACACATCTGCACTACTTTTTGCTCATGCAAATTGAAACAGTGATTATTCCTTCCTGTCTCGCTTCTCACTGTACTAACATCACTAAATCTTTCACTTCATAATGCAATTTAATTATCTATTTTTCTCTGAAAACAGCAACTATAATGTTCCCATTGCCTAATATAGCAACAAATTTATTGGATTTTTTGGTTCTGGCTGCAAGTACATATTCTTTCAATGGCATATGCAATATTATAGACCTTCATGTTGTAAATCAACAGCTCATTTAAGTCAGTTTGTTTTGCATCATTTTTACCTGAGTTTGCATTCCTTAGTTCAGAGAGATCACTTTGTTAGTGTGCTGATATAATGATATCATCACTGTCAGATGGGATGAAATAGATTCAATACATTTTATGCAATTTGCAATCAAAAAGTCACTAAGATGTATTTCTGTTGAAAAAAATTCAACCAGTGAGTATCAACACACAAGAAAAAGAGATTCTTTCTTTTGAATAAACCTCTTTCTCATTTCCACACAAAATATCCTGATTTATTTAAAATTAGTTCTGTCAGAATTGTTGGTACTATTCATGACTCATAAAAGTTCATCAATTGAGATTAAATAAATGCTTAAAGGTGGAATTTTTTCTTAAACTGATTCAGTACCTCATATGGTTGTTTAGTGTCTGTCAAAGCTGCAGAGGTATTAAGACTGAAATAAACCCTCTTCTGTTCTGTTTTGCTACAGAGCACAGTAACAGCATCATGGAGATTTTGTTTGAAAAATGAAAAGGTATTTTCTCTGGGTTAAATATATTCTATTTGTTTATTATGCTATGACATGTAACCCTTGCAATCACACACACATTTCAAAATCTTCCAATTTTTCTAGGGAAAAAAGAAAGTTTATGGACCCATGCCTGAATGTATTTTGTACAGTATCATGCAAAATTTAAAGAGAAATCTTCTATAACTCATGCTAGATCAAGTCTTCTTTCTAGGCAAATGCCTTGAAGCTTTAATGAAAAATGAGATGAACAATACTAGCAATCTTTCAGTCTTGGTCCCTTCAGCTCTGGAGTTGTTTTTTATGCTAAAGACTGTCCCTAAGAGAAAAAACTCTTTTCAGTTATTCAGGGTGAAATTTGACATGCAGCCATTGAGAACAATCAGGCAACATCCAGGGAGAAGCACAATTCTCAAATAGTAATATATAGAATTAATCTTCTGCATAAAACTCCTATTACCATACTTCCATTGTTTACCCTACAAATACTTCTTCTTTAAATTCATACAATAGATCTGCATGTGGTCTTGAGAGTCATGCAGACAAAATATAATTTTTAGGAAACGAGTGATCAATATGGGGCTAATAATGAGAAAGCTAATGGATACTTCCTTTGAATTTTTTGATTTAGTATTTATAATATATTTATTATAAATAAAATATGCAAATATTAGTCCTTACTGAAAAGACAATGTGCAATTCAGGATAAGTGACTGAGCTCTTTGGATATTGTGAATTAGCTCAGTAGTTTGAATGCAGTCCGATGCCAGTTTTCTTGAACAGGGAATCTGAAGGCTAAGAGGTATTCCTTTTATTGCCCTTTTAAGGGAAATGAGAAGAAACTTGTTTCCACAAGAAAAAATCAGATAAACAGAATAATGTTAAAGTAACAAGGCTCCCAATTTACATTTATGTGATTACAAAACCAATATAAACGATAGATTATCCAGTAATTTCTTGAAATGAATTGGTGAAAAAATTTTTAATACAGACAGTAGAGAGCAACAGACTCTCCATTTGGTTCTGACTAGAGGGAAGATTTCCGCTGGGTCAAAGGCGAGGTATGTAACTGTAAACGTAGAATAAGAGAGGTCTTCATTCTCAAGAAGGGAAAGGAGACCTAGAGTAGCTGTAGATTAGAACAGCACATTTAAAAGTAGACTGAAAATAACAAAGAAACTATATGAAACTCTTTGGGAATAAAGTAATAGAAAAAACAATATTTATAAATTACATCTTTTAAAATAATATTATTATTAAGTGTGCAAGTGTTGCTAAGAGAAGCTGAAAAGAAAGCATAGAAATGCAGGAAAAGAACAATAACTAATTCATGTGCTCTGAATTGACCTGAAACTTGACATAGGGATATACAAAATGTAAAAATGGTTTCACATTATTGGAGTTTACTATATAAGAATTTCTATAATGTGTAAGGATAAGACTCAAAGACTTACAATGAATAGAATGTAAGGCAGTAAAAGGAAAACATTCTCTAAGTACAGTTTTATGAGTGGAAGACATGCTTAACAGATACTAAAAGCTAGAAATGGCCAATATGAAGTTTACAATGTTATTTAGCATCAGTATTCACTGTAAAATAAATGCCCACAGAACAGCAAAAGCTTGTGATTATCCAAGTAGAAAAAGTAATGTTGTTGAAATGTTTACATGTGGTTAACCTAGAATGAGAAAAAGAATCAATTAAAAAAATCGTTAGGTACATTTCTTCAGTTTAGTAAGCCTAATAAAGATCATTCTTGTGTAGTGAGACATCTGTCTAAAGCAAATTAGAGCCACTTGACTTTTAAGTTTAGCGATCTGTAGAAGCCAAGTGGGATTATTGAAGATAAGTAAAGCATGAAAATACTGTCCAACTTCAAATGAAGGTGAAACAGGACCAAAGGAAACGCAGAGCAGGCATTTGAATTTCCTATACATGGCAGATTAATAAACACACATTCCTCATCAAATAATTTTTTAAATCCAAGTTAAATAATTATAGAATTTAGAAATGTCAAGAAAAAAAAGATATTCAAATATGCTTAATTATTTACCATATTTGCTAAGATAATTTACTCATTTACAACCTATCCAGTTGAATACAGTATTCTTATATGTAATAAAGGGAATTTCAGATTATAAAAAATTATGGAAGAGATAATGAAGACCTCATTAAAATGTGTCCAAAAAGGAACATTTTACAAAGATCCATATTCTAACTATTTAGTGGGTACCTTTGGGATCTCTTATTGTTTAATGTTCTCATTAATATCTTGATGCAGTACAGAGTATTCATATTCAAAGCTGGGGATGATCCTCTGGAAAAGGAGTAGGGGAAGGGGAAGGGAGAATGTGAGGCCTGCAAGTACTCTTACTACTAAAATAATTTGGTCAAGTAAGTAAAATTTCTAAACAAATATCATAAATCCCGCTAAGGATTTGTGCAGAGTCTGAAGTTGCAGTTGACAGCAAAAATGCCTCATAGGGAAAAGACTGGATAAGCATCAGCATCACATAAGGTCTTGTGCCTATACAGAAGTGTAGGCTGAATATTAATTACCAATTAACAATGTTCCTAAGAAAAGAAAGGTCAAGAAGAAGAGAAAAAAATGGCTAGGGAATAGTTTTTTGAGACTTTCAAAGTATTGTTCTATTCTGCCCAAAAGATCTTAAGTGGAGTACTTACCTAATATTCGTAACAACATGTCAACAAAGATACAGATCAACTAAAAAAATATGAAGTAGTTGAGCAAATGTGATTAGAAGTAAAGAAGAAGGATCTGCTAAACAGAAAGACTTGTCACATAGCTTTGACAGCAGAAGGCTGAAGAAAGAAAATAATGTAATGTCTTTAAATATGGTAACGTTTGCCAGAAAAGAAAGCAAAAATTTTTTTGGCTGTGTTATTTTAAGGCACGATAAGAAACAATGACTTTGGGAAAGGAGATTGTGGACAGAATTGTGTAGAACATTGTTTAAAAAGGCTTTACTACTCATATTTTAGGTTTTTAAAGAAGGTCTCTATATTGTTGTTCCAACTGAAGAACATGGAACTGAGTGAGTTTCCACTGTGTTTCCACTCTAATTGTCTTCAATGTGATAATGATATGCAATCACAAACATAGCAGAGGGAAAAAAATGCCTATATAAGAAACAATAAGTACTTCATCCCAGTAAAAAATTTTATCAAAAGAAATTCAGAATGCATGGAGCCCTGAAAAAGGCTGGCTGGGCTAGGAGTCTGGGGAGAACATGATCTAACCTTTCTGTTAACTTGGATTAGGTATTAATGCACAAGTTAATAAAGATGTTACTCTTTACTCACTTTTAGACTGCTAATCCATGCACCTTTATCCTTTGCCATATAGAATTTCCAAAACAACCTAGGTCTTCTGTAAAGAAAATTTGCCTTCATTTTCAATCCTAAATAAGAAATATTTTTTAATAATGATATCTATTATAGAAAATATTAACACACAGTAAAATTCCTTTGAAATAAAATTTCAGTGAATTCACTTTATAGTATCCAATCAGAATTGGACCTTAACCTTAAATTAACTTCCGACTTTAAAATTTGTGAAACCTTACATTTTGACAAATGTTTGCGGTTTTTTTTCTTCTTTGTTGAGATTTTTTCTGTATAGAATCAAATGTTAAGGGATAATAACTATCTAAAGCCACAAAACTATGAAAAGATATTTGTCTTTCAAGAAAAAAAGAAAAATATCCTCATGATATGTTCAAATACTGAATACAATTAAATAAAGTGTTCTTTTTTGGTTATAAAGCAGCAGTACATGATTAGGTATTCATCAATTCACTTCGCTTCTAAATGCATGTGGCACTCACTTTGTTTAATAAAATTGCTTTAGACCTGAAAAATATGGGACAGGACATTCATCATTCAAATGTCATTTTTTCCTTAAATTTAGTTAAATCTTTTCAATAGTAAGTGTGGAATTCTTCTCATTTGTAGTAAATACTTGCAGAACATCTTTAATTATGTTTTCAAATCTATATCCCAACACCTAAGGCCCTTACTGACCACCGTCCATCTCTAACTCCCTTTTAACTTCTTGGAAAAGCAAGACGAAGCAAAGCAAAAGGAATGAAGGAATTCCAAGTGGCAGACAGAAAGGCAGAGCAAGAATGTAGTATGGTTTTAGAATAACCTACCTGGAATTAAACTCAATCAATATTACTGCTGTATCTCTGAAATAGAGTTTGGAGAAGAGATACTCATGAAAACAGCTGATCAAAAAGTTGAGCATGAAAAACATACTTACACCTAAAGCAATTATTGGCATCAGCAATGACTTTTTGTTTAATTGAATGATTCAGATCACTTTTCAAAATGAAATTCAATTATGATGTATTTTAAAATGGTATTTCTAAATTTATGGAGAGTTTGGTTCTGTTTTCTGTATTTTCTAATTCCCAAATATTTCTTTAATTTTGCAAGCAAAACACTGTCCTCCTATACAGTGTAGCTACACATAGTTACATCTAAAAACGAAAAAAGCTGTGCTTCTTTGATAACCATTTAAATTTAGCCTGGCCTGACACTCAGCTCTAGTCAGCAACAGAATTCTGGAGGATAATTTTATCCTCTGCCTAATTTCACAAATACACCAAATAAGACACAAAATGAAAGCAGGGTTATATTAATTGCTTTGACTATTATGTTGTCACAATTTGAGTATTATGTTGTCAAAAGCTATTTAATATTATAAAAATATGTGCATATACGTAGACATAGTACGAAAACAGATATAAAGATTATGCATGCAGATTTATGTAGGTGTGTGTGTCTGACTTTTCCTGAATACCTGATCTATGTATCCCTCATTGCTTATTTTCCTTCATTATTGTTATTCTATGATTTGGTTTAGGTTTTTTTTTATTCTATCTTTTTCTCTTTAAGCAGCTCATTAAAGAACTACTACAGTTCCAGAATAATTGCATACTTTGTAAGGAAAAATAGTCCTTGTTTTTTTAAAAAACATTCTCATCAATGCTAGAGTCCTTTTCTATATGAGTTATTCCTTAAAATGTTCCTATTATGAAATCATATCTTCTGTCATGAAAGATTTTCTTAATGAAATTGCTTTTGCTTTGTTTTGTGCTGTGTGTTTTATCATATGTCTTAGCACGAAAAATATGACTTCTTTGCTGATGGAAAATCTCATGCATTGGGTATAGATTCTGAAAAAGTTTTTTCACAGTTTTCAGCAATTCATCTCATGTTTTCTATTTTATCAGGAGATGTGGCATGTTTCAGTATGTCTCTGATCCAGTTTATAGCATCAGAGGCAACAACGTGTTGTAGATGTTAATCTAGATGGAGGGAACACATCTCTTTTTCTAGCATTGCAGTAATCTGGACCAATGCCGAAGCCAGAAACTTAGCGCATACAGCTTCTCCGTAGAGTATGTCATGTATTTGCATGTGAGAACATAAGCAAAATTATTTTTACATATGCTTTTTTTTTTTTTTTACAGGGAATATCAGCACAGACATAGGAATTAAGATAATTATTTTAATTTAAACAAATAGTTTCTGTTGATCTGATCAGAAACAATTTTATGTCAAGTATATGGTGCTGGTAAATTTGCTCACAGAAAAGGACTGAGCAATCAAAACTCAGGTAAATTTTCTTTAGCATGCAACACCTCAGTTAAGGTCAGTGTGGCATGCTTAGTTTTAACTTTTAATTTAAAAGGTTTAAGAGCTTTTATACATTTCAAATTGTATGTATCTCATGGCTGGATTTTCCTTATCAAAATCTGAAGAAGGTGAAATTTCAGGAATGTCCTATGCAAGCCTTTTTATCTGTTATACAGATAAGTAGTGTTTCAGCATCCAAAAGGAGATGCATTCCTTTTGTGAGGGAATAACATACATTTTATTTTTCATCAAAATGTCTTTATTTCCTGCAAAAAAGCTAAATCCTGGGAAAGTTTGTTTATTTCAGACCACTTGGCAGAGCCTAAGTGTTTTTACTTCTACTATGTGTTCCAGAAAAGGAAAATTTTATATTTGATTAAGCATAAAACAGATCTCAATAAAAATTTTGCTCATGCAGCCACTATGCCTAGGAAGATTTGTGAGTCACTGGACCATGTGGTTTTATTCATCAGTTAACTGATGAAGAGTCAAAGTCAAGAAGATGCAATAGGAGTTATAGGAAAGAATGTGACTCCAACACAGGTGAAGAAGCAACTGGGAGTCACTTTAACTTCACTAATTTCCCCATTGCAGCCTCTCAAGAGAAAACTGTAAAGGTGCTGAGTAGTCCTGCATGAAAGCCAGCATGACACAAAATAGGTCAATTTCATATTCCCATTCTGAATGACTCTGGTTGTAAGCATTCCTAACACAAAATTTCTTTTCCCAATGCTACAAACAAACAAAGGGAAAAAAAGAGCCTTTATAATAATGCAATTGTAACATTTTTATTAGCACACTGTAAAGTATAATTCTTTTCACTGTGAGTTACAAGATGCTGTGAGTCGTTAATTTCTATATTAACTTTCTGGCCCTATTGTATTATTTTATATTATGCTGTATTAGGATGTACTATATGACATTATATATCATGTAATACCAGAGATTAGGATTTTCTTTGCTGTTCCTAAAATGACTTCAATTCAAGGTGAAACCCCAGAGATTAGAAAATCAGAAAATAATATACATATACTCTTCAGTGTTCTCTCAAGTTTTATTCCTATAGTATCATGGTAGCGTTTATTTCACTGTGTATGTTTTCCTTCCTTTTTTTATGTCATACTTTTCATAAATGAAAAAAAATATTGCCACTCAAAAATCTAGAGGACAGGAGGTAGAGATTTTTCTGGATCTTGATGCTTTTGTTTTAAAATGTCACCTGCTGTTTTTAAGTTACAGTTGCACAATTGAACTACATTGTAAGTTCCCTGGTCAAACAAATTGAAAGGACGACAGGTTACCATAGAAACAACATCAGGACAAGCCTGTGATATTGTTAAAAGAAAGCAATGGTTGCAAAACAAGCAGTGCTTGAATCACAAAACCACATGAAATGCTGAAGAATCCCTTCTCTAGAGAAAGGGCAAGTGTTTAAGGATCAGTCAGTGAGCCGCTCATCAGAGATTCACAATGTGGCAAATAGGTCCCTTTGGACTTTCTTACAAAGCTTCCAAGCACAGGCAAAATTTATTTGTAAAGTACACAAAAGTCTAGACTGAAAAGGAAAAAGAGTGTTTTTCAAGGTATTGAGTCTGAATGGTAGAGCCAGTTAATCAACGAGGAAAAGAAAGCTCACATACACGATCCCCTGAGTTGTGACTGAAAAATATTTAAAAATGGGGCATAAAAAGAGACAAAAGGAACAGTGAGACTGATGAAATGTAACAGGAGAATAAAATTGAATATATTTATAGGAAATACTCAGAGAAGAAAATGAAACAAGACTGCTGACCAAATATTTAATAACATTCCCGCTTCAGAAGATTTTGGGTAGAAATTATGGAGTTGTGTTCTCCATATGAGTATGTCCTAAGAAGAGTAGCTGAGTAGTCAGGTAAAATGAAGCCTAGCACAGGCTAGTTCAGACGAAGTACCCTGAGTCTATCTTCCGATAAAAAAAAAAGTTCTATGATGTCTTAAGCTCTGCAGTTGATAAGGCTCTGTATGTGCTGAGTGGGACAAATATGTTCTGTATTTCAGTACATTGAATTCATAAGCATGCCCTTTTGGAGTTATGCTTTCATGTTATAAGGAAGCAATCTGACCTATTATGCAGAACCCACCACAGGCAGGGATCTGTATATTGGAGCCTTAACCTCTGGTGCTCCTGGAGAGCTGTGAAGAGGTAGGAAACACTTGACTTAACAAATGACCTTCTCATTCCTGGGCATGAATGTAGTGCAAAGGGGTAATACGAAAAAAAACCCAAACCCAAAACAAACCACAAACCAAAAAAAACCCCAAAATAAAATAAAAAAACCTCAAAAACCCTCTTGTGTTGGGGTAGTATCTCACTGACAAAATTATCAGTGATTTTACTTCTGTTTGAAGTACTGATGTAGATAGAAGTGCTGCCTAATTATCTATGACAAGGAGAGAAAAAAATGAAAAGCCATAGATAAAATGCTAAAAGTAGAGAACTGCAGAGAAAAAAAAACTTCAGCCAAAATTAGCTGAATACTTTCAAATTGTGTGAGTGAAAAAACATCAGGAGGGAGATACTTGATAGCCAAAATACAGATTTTACATTGTTCTAAGCATTTCTAAGTCCTTCTTCAAAGCAGAGATCACTTTTGCATTTTTGTACCACTCTGGAAAAAACAGAAACCAAAGATGACAGGCTTGAGACACCTAAGCACAGAGTATATTCAGCAAAACTACATTAACTTTGTAATCAGCTATGGGAAATATGTCAGTGGCGTGACTTCGATAATTGATTATAATTCTATGGTGACTTTGCTGTAGCCTAGGCATGTCAAGGTAGTGGATGTGAATTCAGTTCCACATGATTCTGCTGAAGGCTAGCAGCAAGTTTCCTTTCTAGATGTGTATCACTAAATTAATTCTCTTTTCTCTTCCTTCAGATAAGATATGGGACTAAAGAGTATTTCCTATCCCCTAAATCTGACTATGAACACTGATTGTCACAGATGTCAGCTGGGGAAAGATTCTTTCTGAGGACTACTCCTTTTTTTTTTAGGATAGAAACACAGGTCCATTGTCTGAAAATCCACAGAATTGATTTGCTCCGTAGTTTGGAAAAACCTGTGAGATATAAATTCACTAGTTTCACATATTTGATGTATTAACTGTATCCTGCCTGTGTACTAATCCCTGAGAAAGAGATATAGTCTATTCAGCACTGAGTTAATACACATTTAAGTTTTTTAAGCCTAAGGAGAACTGCTTCTTTTAAATTATTTTTACTTTAAAGTTTGTTAAACTATGTTCTTTACAATGACTCTGAGCATATATCTGTATTTTAGCATTGAGACTAGGGGGAGAGAGATTATCCCAAGGAGAATCTGACTGAGACATACACACATATATTTATTAGAGTTCTTTAGTGTCAACAATATTTTTATTTGTATTGTCAATAATTATTACTTTTTTTTGTCAACGAAGCAATTCAGAGGTACAGCCCATCTTAAGAATCATTCTGGGTTCACAGATTTCTGATAATTTGGACTAGGAAAAGAGCAAACTTTTGAGGCCAGGACCAATTCATATCATATTCAAGGCGTAACTATTGCAACATTTCTTAGCCTACTATGACTTTTTGTAAGACTGAATTCATAAAACATATTCAGTGTTGAATATTCAATGGTGAAACATTTCTTGATGTTAGATGTCATAAACAGTTCAGATAATATGGATAGGGATTTCATGTAAATGAAATCTATTAATTGACAGTATTCTAAGAAAATAGCATCAATGATGAGGCAGATCCTTAGGCTTTATATTTTGGGTAAACACCCATTCCTTTGTAGTCTAATTCATATCAAGGGGATAAGACACAGAATGAGGCTCTTTTCAGTGTAAATAAAATTACCATAATGAAAGTTTACACAAGTCTGGGTCAATGTCTACCGAGGCTGATGAGAATCAACATCAAAAAATTAAAATTAATGAAAGTTTTGAGGCTTGCTACTATCTCACTATTTTCTAACTGAAAAGCAGAAACTGCTGTGGTAAAAATTGAATTGCTCACATTTATTGACACACTAATAAAGTAAGAATAAAGTTTTAGCTATAGAATCCATTTTATATACAGACACTTATTTACCAGAATAAGTATTTTTGCATTCAGACATTTTATGTCAATGTTTCAACTATCAGGACCAGTTGTTTCAAATTCTTTACGTTGCAAACTTTTAAGGTTTCTTAGTAAAAGAATTTTGGGATCCCATAAATTTTTGCCCATTTTACAATAACAAGTATAGTGTTCAGATGACAACAGTAGTGAAATGATAGTAGAAAAATTTTCTCAAATCTGTGCTATTTTCCTCTATATTCTCTCACTTGCACAAACTGAAGCTATAGTTTTCATCTTTTGAGAGGGAAAACAAAAACGAAAGTAAAAAGCACAGTAGATCTATACAGACAGAAACATCTCTTCACTATAATTTCTAGTTCAAAAGAAGAATTCCTTTAAATTATGCCTTTCCCGTGGCCCCTAATTAGCCATATTTTAAAAATTGCTGGAATAAAGAACATATCATCCAATAAAACAACTTGAATCTTTAAAGAAGAATGTAATAATTTATTTTTAATACCTAGTCCTAAATGAAAGCATCTGTTTCCACTTCAGTTAAAATTAAATGTTTAGAATTAATTTGTTAAAAGTAGGTAGAACTTTAAGTGTCTCATCATCAAGAATTTGATTAGTATTTTTTATAGCACTGATAATAAAAGACACACTTGTGATTCCTGTGGAGTCCTCATTTAATATTGAAGTCTCTCATTAAAATACCTTCATTTAGTATACAATTTGAAAGTGTTTCTAAGAGCTTCCATGTTGGATTATCTATTTGTAATTTTGACCATTATTTAATAACTCAAATTCATAATACTAGTACTATTCCCTGACTATCTTTAGCTTCTGCTCAGGCAGACAATAAAGTTGTTTGCCTACGCACCAGGTTTGTCTGTATAATGGAAGGTTTATTTTAATAATGTAATATTTTTATTTATATATATTTATTTACTAAAGAACTAGTTAGGTAATTTTACCAGTCTGGAAACTTAATGTCACTTACTGAGATTGAAACAATGAAAATAAAGCTTCAATTATAGGAAAATGTAAAAAAAGGGGTTATTGAGATGCATGCTTTAACCAAACCGTTGGAATCCTGGGTTTTAAGTTTATGGGATATTAGTAATATGTTGGTAACAAGATGGAGGATTTTGAGTGTGGATTTGTTCTTCTTCTTTCTTCCTTCTTCACAAACCTAGGTGTTCTATTACTGGGTCAAAAGTCCCGCAATGCGGGACATGAATAGTTAGTTATTGGATTATAAATGAAAAAATTAAAATATTATTTGGCAATTTTTATTTGGTTAAATTAGGCTTTAAATAGCCTTGGAAGTTGAAACTCACAGCCATTTTTCCACCCTGCTAACAAAGAAGCACATTCCGTGCAGCTGTAACACAGATAAGAGAATAAGAAAAACAATTAGAAGAACAACTCAGTGTCTCCCTGCCTTTTAATCCAAACTCTGAGTACAAGAACTTGAGAGAACTCGAGACAGAAACAAAACAAAAAATTTAGAGATTTTTACACCAAACAGTCCAAATGGGGCATTGTGATGAAAAAAGAGGATGTCTGTTGTAGGGCTAGTACATGTATGATTACTCTCATAGGTGTGCCTTCCACAAAAATTACAACCAGGTTTTAAGAGTACAAGATAAGGCAAAAGCAATAGCCATAAGCATCCCTTTAAGGATAATACAGCAGTACTTCTATAGATAGCAGCGCAGCACAAAATTTATGAGTGATGACCTCTGCCCACCTATGAGGTAATCTGGCAACTTCATTCTGAAGAAAAGGGGAAATTGCACAGATCAGCAAGGTTAGCTACAGCCTTACATACCAAAGCCTGAAGCCACTCCATCAATGTCATTAACTTACTGTCAGTTTCATGGCTACTCTTCATTGACAAAACGGGACATCTTTATGAAGTTAACTTCTACAAAAGACGCAGTGTTTTTTTGGTTTTTTGTTTTATTAATTTCGTAAGACATCCATTCTGTTAACATATATTTTCTCTGTTGACCTGTACATTTCTGGACCATATTTTGTATAGCTAGCTTGTTCATCTGTGAACTATTGAAATTACTGGCCTTTTAAGATGTTGCAAGACACAGACTGATGCTTTTCCAAGCATGTCTCAGTACAGTCTTAATACATTTTTGGCTACATCCTTAACATTTTTACTTTAGCATTTCTGAATTTCTCAGGAGACTTTGAAATTGATGTTGCATAGCAATAGTAAAAAAGAAAGAAAACCACAAATGCTTTTATATATATGTATATATATATATATATCTCAATTTGTGTATGTATATATAAAATATCTTTCTGATTACATTACTAATATTTTAATATACTTTTTCAATAATATTAATAATAGTTAACAAACTGTTTGCTTAAACCTATTTGATTGTCTTCAATCTACAGAAATACTTTTAAAGACCCTTAGTGTTTCAGGTTGAAATATGTTAAAAGATAGCAATTTTATACCTACCAGATTCTTATTAATCCTGAAGTTATGATGCTTTATACAACACTAAGGAATTTAATGTTTTATCCAAATTTTGTAGAAATGAAACATAATACAATGCTTGTCAGGAGTAAGCAGCTTTCAATCATTGTGTGACAGCCCAATGTTTCAATACCCTGCTGAAATATCAAGTTTGGGCTTTGAAATAACTTGATAATTTCAGTAATTCCCTTTACAGTGTGGCACCAGGAAGAGTTCTGTTAGTGGAACTAAAAAAGTGATGAGTTGTCTATGAAAAAGATGGAAGGAATCTAAATCTTAAAACAAGATTTTGGAAATGAAGACAGAGGGAGGGCAAGAATCAAGAGTGATCAATTAATTATTAACCAAGGGTGTTTCCTCCTGTCTTGTACTGTATTTGTATGCATGCGCCCAGAATTGAGGTAGCCAGCTCCCTCATCACCGTAGAATGAATTCCATCCGGTTCCACAGACTTGTGACCATCTAGGTGGCTCAGCAGGTCACTAACTACCTCCTCATGGATTACCTGCTCAGGAGGCCACTGTCCTGAGGTAACCTGTCTTACTGTTGAGGACTGAGACAACGTGTCAAGTACCTCACCCTTTTCCTTATCTTAGGTGACTATTTTCCTCACCCTTTCCTATAAAGAATGGAGGTTTTTTCCTTGGCCCCATTTTATCATTAATGCATTTATAAAAATCCTGTTTATTATACTTTACAGACGTGGCCAGATTAAGTTTCAACTGGGCGTTCACCTTTCTAATTTCATTTCTGCATGACCTAACAATATCCTTAAACATTTCCTAAGTTACATGCCCATTTTTCCAAAGGAGATACACTTTTTTTTTTCCTTAAGAACCTGATACACTCTGTTGGTTTGTTGCTGTTTGGTTTTTTTTCCTTTTCTTTTTTTATAAAACATAAAGCCTTTGCTACTGCATTTAAACCTGCAATTGTTGCTACACTTCTTCCTGGCAGGAAGGAAATGGTTGTCAGATCTGTGCAGCATTTCAATCTAAACAAACACGAGGTAGGAGTTTACTCAAAGACTTTATCTTCTGTGTCAACACTTTGTGCATGGATAGCTCTCAATGTTTAGTGCATACAGTCTATATTGACATTTATGCTCCAAGCAAACTCCAGCAATAATACTTTGTCTTTTGATTATATCATAGGCTCTGTGAGTGTTGGATTATCTGAAGTAAAACTGGGGTTTTGGTTTTGCTTGAATACATAGGTAGTTTCTTTTGCTTTATAGCTGCATAAGTGACTTTTCATGGGCCCAGATTTCTTAAATGTTGCAATGGCTTAAAATTCAGTTACATTAATATTTGCCTTTGAGAAAACATCATTTGCAGACCACTTATTCTCTATAATATCCACAGGAATACCATTTCAAAGGGTGCATAAACGCAGCCAAGTAAACTGCTACTTTTATTCCAGAAAATGTTTGCCTAACTTTTTGTGTGTGTGTTTGCAAAGCCTCATTTCATTTCACAAAACCCAGATTTATCTTCCACAGAGGTATATCAGTAATGCTCTGTGACGACTTACACTGCCTTCTCAAACTCCACTTTCTCTCACCCGTGCCACAGCATTCCCAAAGCCCCATTTTTACACATAGCATTATTATTTTTTTATTTTCTTTGTTCTCTTTCATGGTCCACTGAAGCTGTACAGGAGTTAATACATTTTTAGTTTCCCACGTAGTGAAATTTAGTCTTTAATGTTTCAAAGGATTTCCTTTACCCAATAGGCACTAGACAAATCAATGACATTATTTTAAATACATGGATTTACCAGGGAACTAAAAAGACTTTAATCTTCCTCTTACCACTGTTTTCTGTGTTTCAGATTCAGTTTGATTTTTTGCCTTCACAGATGATATGGGAATGGGATCGTTTATCTGGGATTTTGGGGTTCTGCCTACCTCTGTTGGGACAGGCACTCCAGCTGTCTGCCTGCTGCTCAGAAAGCCCAGACGAACCAGCACTACACAAGCACAGCTCCTGTTCAGTGGCTCTGAGCTATCGAGAATACGCTCTGCACACACTGACCATCTGCTCTCATTCTGTGAGCAGAGTTGCAGTGGACATCAGGGGTAGGCAGCAGGTGTTACAGCTCTGTCCAGGATAAGTACAAGGGCCACAGTTCTGTGCAGAATAAGCTCTTGGACTTACTGTAGGTGGACCAATGCAAACTAGCAGCCCCTTCAGTTACTTTTTGACTGTCCAAGAAGCCAAATGGCATCTATTTGCCATAGGTTGCTAATTCTGTCAAAGTTCCTGTCATGCTTTCTCTCGTTAACCTGTTCATCTTCAGAGCATTGTTAAAAGGTATTAAACTGCTGCCTTTACACAAGGAGAAAACAGCATTCTAAATAAAAAATGAATGGCATTCAGACCAAGTTCAGAAAAAAAAAAGTGTATTAAAGTATGCATGCATGTGTGTATATTTTAACAGTGCCAGAGAAACCAGTATACATCTCCCCCTGACACTTCTCTGAAAAATGCATACTATTATATATTATATATGTGATGTTGCTTAAAATGCAAATTATATAATGTATACATATGATATAATGTGTTACACAGTGTTTCAACTTTTGTTCAAGAAAGATGACTTCCATATGTCAAAAAATCAGTTGGAAAAATTACTGTGTCCCTTTGAAATATGTATTTTCATCACAGTTTCATCTGCTACACTGATTTTCTGAGGAAGAACCTCTCCTTAACTAATACAATCATTGCATTGATGCAATGATGGAGTTTTGGGTTGCTCCTCTGGAAAACTGTGATGCCCTATCTGTTATATTCCATAAGATCAAACACTTTTTAATGACCCTGCTATGTTACTTGCAATTTGAATCTAATTGTGAAGATAGCTGTTCCATTGTTGCACCATTTATTTAAGTCTTAATAGAAAACTACCTTGTGAACATTGAAATTTTGAAACTAATATAAAACTAAGGTAACTGCCTGAGGAATGGTATGAACTATATAATTATTAGCATAATTTAAGTGAAAAAAATACAGGGCAGAATGAACAGAATAATTTTAGTTGCATCACTTCAGAACTCACTGGCTACATAATAGGAATATGACTTGACTTAATTGATCAGAATTCATTATAACAGGTACATAGATGAGTCAGATTTTTTGACCTTTTCGTTTTGTAACTCTCTATATAATATCAAAGAACCTTGTCAGTTTAACCCAAAGGGAGACATAATATGTTACAGAATGCAAGTGCTAATAGTTTTCCAAGAAGTACATAATGTTTTACTTATCTGCAAAAACACTAAGGAGTGAGTGGTGATATATTTTATAGAGATGCAAATAGAAAGATCTGAATAACCAACCCAGTTCCATTCAGTTAGAATACTCAATTATTCAACAAAGAAAATACTAGACAAATTTAATTTTAGAAGCACAAGTAATTGCACTATGACATCCAAAGGCTTGAGAGATTATAGATGGCTTCCCATTCCAAGAAGAAAGCACAAAACGACTAATTATTTCACTCCAGATGCACTATGAGGATACTACAGGTAAGCATTTATAAAAACAATTTTAAAATTAACTATCTTGTTTTAATTAAGTGGTATACAATTTTAAAATGAAGTTTTTTGAAAGTTTCATTTATTTGGGCTTACACTGGTAGGATTAGCATAACAAGGAAGAAGAAAAACCACAAAATATCTAAAAATAAGTGGTAGTTCACTCATAAATGGAAGACATAATAATTTATTAGAGACCTCCCTATATGTTTTTTCCATGCAAAAGAAACTTAAATACAAACAGAGACTCCTCAAATAGTGAGATTTAGACTCAATGAGCCAACAGTGCTGTCCTTAAAGTAGCAACAGAAGTGAGATTCAGAGAAAACAGAATTGGGGAGCCTTCTAGAAATTCTCATATTTTTCCTCACTGTGGTGAGTCTAGGCACCACAGAATAACCAAAATGCTACTGTTTAACAACTGACTCATTAGCATAACATTCAGTCATCAAATCCCTATGGTCTCTCCTATTTTTGACCTTAAGTGAGATGCCTAAACATTGGTTGTTGACAAAAATTCCTATCAGATGATGGGCAGAAAGATGCAACACTCAGCTCACATCTAGTTGTCTAGCCTTCTGATGGAAAAGAGGGTAAGTCAGCTGATTCTTGTTGCCTGTTTCTAATACCACTACACTTTAGAAAAATGTTAGTTTTGTAGCAAAACTCTGAATCATACCAATGAAATGGAAAGCCTGAGAGGAAACCAATGTGGGTAGAGTAAAAGAAGGAAATCTGGACAGAGGGGTCAGATTCCATCTGTAAAACTTGAGTTTCATAATAATATAAGCCTAACTTCTAAAAAAAAAAAATTTGGTAATTATAGAGAAGGTGCAAAGTTGAACAAATAGATGTGAAAAACTGAAATAATCTTCACTATTTAACTAATGATACAATAGAAAGACAGCAGTACAGCAATAGTCCTGAGATAAAAAACAGTAGTGATATAAAATGATGCTGTAGATGTTAACCTAGGCAAAAGAGAGGAGGATTTAAATTGCTAAGTAGATTATTGAGTTTGAAAGGTATGAATGCAAAATGGAAAAAAAGAACGTACTTTGCTTGACAGTGTTGTGACAGTGACAGACTGAATAATAAAACAAACAGTAGACTTTACCCAAAAAAATATTATCACAAGTTTTCTAAATCAAATATTGATAATATTAGTATATAAGAAGCTGGAATCTCATTTCACGGAAAAAGAATACTTGGGAAATAAACACATTCAAGGATAAGGTACTTTTTGCTTTAGTAAATTACACAGGAAGGAAATGCTGTTTCAGTAACCGAAGATGGCACTTGGTTAATTGTGCAAATTATTTTTAAAGGAATTATTAGTTTTCCTTTCAAAGTTTATTATTTTTTCAGCAAAAAATTTGCCTTATTAAGGATCTTGCTGCCACAGAAGCAGAAGTTGTAACTGCTTGCCTTGCTGGCCTGACAACATTATAACATGAAGGACTAGAACTAGTCGCCTTGATGCTGTTCCAAAATACTACAGATTATTTTTCCTTAATCTCATTGTCATGTTCCTGTATGAGGCACTAAATCCCCTAAAGTGGGTGTAGGGGAGAGGAGAGAAGAAACTGTCACAAAACTTTTAGATCTTTGGCTCAGTCTATGTGGTATGCATGGCAAAGGAGCTGGGGGCTGTCTGGTTTGGGTTAAATTTCAGAAATTCTGGGATGAGAATGAGCAAGCAGATTTGGGGCATGAGGATGACAGTTTATGTGGCACTTTTGAAAGTCTGATAGATATGTGCACTACATATGAAATGTTTTGGGGTTAATGAGGCAAACATGTTTGATGAAGAAGAGGTAAAATAAAGGAAAATTGCAAGTTCTCTTGGAACACATATGCATTTCAATACTGAAACTTGCCAGATACTGTAAGTAAGTAATGACAAGCATGAGTGAGTAGAATTACTGTAACGGTGTGAAATCCAGACAAGAAAAAATATATTATTTTCTTTCAAGGCTTGAATTTCAAGCAAATGTATGGCAGAAAAGTTAATATTCTGTCTACCGTATTTTTATGGTATCCACTGATGTTTTGAGGAATGCAAATTTAAATGGTTTGTTAAATTAAGCATAATTGGGTTTTTATTTTTTGTTATTTTTTCATAGCAAGAGACTTTAATCAGCATGAAATTTCAATTCACATGTTTAAAGTTTTCTTGTCTATTTTTCTCATATGAATGACAATTTTAGAAATAGCATTATTTTTGCATTTTGGCATTATTTTTGCAATTCAGGCAAAATCATTTAGCCTTTTTCTGTTGTAAAGAAATATATATCATATATTATGCTTATACTAACCTTTGTATATCAGTATATTTAAATATAATAGATATCTCCAAACCTTTTCAGGTTTTAAATAATTACATAATTATTTTATGTGCCGTTTATGCTTTTGACCAAAGACTGTACTATTTGCTTGAAAATTGAACTGAAGTTCTGAAGTTCTGAAGGTTTGACTGTTTTTAAAATCATACATTGAGAACTTAGTGTTCTAAAATAGTGATACAAACATGTACTCTATGATGAGTCTGACTGTACAAATATTACCTTATTTAAATATTCACAAAGGAAGACCTGTGTAACTACTTCTTGTGATTCTATTTCTTTTGAAAACATATATGTGACTATTTTAAAATATAGTTTGAGGGTATTCTGGCATAATGTATTGAGTCTGCATGGCAAGGTTTTGGTAGTGTGTGGTGCTACACAGGTGATTTCTGTGCCAACTTCTAGAAGCTTCTCCCATGTCCAACGGATCCAAAGGCAACTGGCTCCAACATGAACCTGCTTCCAGCCAACTCGCAGCCCATCAGCAACAGTGGGAGTACCTCTGGGATAACAGATTTAAGAGGGGGAAAAAGTTGTTGTGTGACAGCAATGGCAGGCAGAGAGAGAAGTGAGAATATGTGGCAGCAACAGCCCTGCAGACACACCAAGGTCGGTGCAGAAGGAGGGGCAGGAGGTGCTCCAAGCTCTGGAGCAGAGATTCCCCTGCAGCCCATGGTGCAGATCATGGTGAGGCAGCTGTGCCCCCGCAGCCCAAGGAGTTCCACGGTCTAGCAGAGATCCACCGGCAGCCCCTGGAGGACCCCGTGCCGGAGCAGGTGGATGTCTGAAGGGGGCTGTTATCCCACGGGAGCTGAAGCAGGTTCCTGGCAGGACGCGAGGCCCTATGGAGAGAGGAGTCCACGCTGGAACAGGTTTGCTGGCAGGACTTGTGACCCTACAGGGGACCCACACTGGAACAGTTCTTTGAGGACTGCATAGGAACCCCATGCTGGAGCAGGGAATACTGTGAGGTGTCCTCCCCCCAAAGAGGAAGGAGTGGCAGAGACAACATGTGATGAACTGACCTCAGCCCCCATTCCCTGTCCTCCTGTGCCACTGATGGGGAGTAGGTAGAGAATTCAGGAGTAAAGCTAAGCCAGGGAAAAATGGTGGGGGGAAGGAAAGGTGCTTTAAGATTTTTCATTTGTTTCTCACTATGCTACTCTGATTTGATTGGTAATAAATTGAATTTTCCCCAAGCTGAGTCGGTTTTGTCTGTGAAAGTGACTGCTGTCTCTCCATCCTTGTCTCAAATGAGGAGCTTTTTGCTATAACTTCTCTCCCCTCTCTGGAAGAGGAGGGGAGTAACCAAGCAGCTTTGGTGGGCACCTGGCATCAAGCCTGTCAAGCCACCACATATCTGTGCATGCATTATAAACTTCAATTAATTTGAACTGAGGATACTAAGTCTTCAATGAAAATAAATCACGTTTCTATAAATCTCTATTTCTCTCATAGCTGATCATATCTCAGTTTGAACTGAATCTCGCCGGGAGAACTTTTGCTCATTTTAATTCATCCAGAGTTCAAGATGAACTCATGACATGGAAAGTTAAGGTAACAGAAATTACTACATATTTAATAGATATTTCACAGTGTTTTATACTAAATTATTTTATTACATTTTGTTTGAACATGAAACGTGAAACTTTAACATTGACCATGCTTAGTAATTAATTTTGAGTAACTGTCAATTTTTGCAATATCTCTTTTGAAGAAATAGTATTCTGAATACCATCTGTTGGTAATGAAAAAAATCCAAGAAAGGAATATAAACACATAGCCAAGTACAGAACTAAACTGCCCTAAACAAAAGTTTGGGTTTTATGACTGGAGAAGGCATGAAATACTGCCCTGGTTTCAGCTAGGGTAGAGTTAATTTCTTCTCCCACTCCCTTCACCCTGAAAACCAAGCCTTATTATAAAACTGCTTCATTAAGGAGATAAGAATGTGTACAAAGACCCACTCATGAAGGTCAGAGAGCCTTTACTGCCACCTCAGGACGTGAAGGAGGACCTAAGTGTTTATTCTAACTCTTTTGTCAACTATGAATTCTGACCAGGACCCTCATTAAGCCCCATTAACATATTAACTTACATATCCCTTGGGATGCAAATGAAGGGGATTTATTTTATGCTAAATTCCAATAGCCTTAACACAACAGTAAGCTATTAATACAAGAAAGCAGGATTGTTAGAGGCATCCATCTTGCAAACATCATGTGAGTAGCATCCACTACTATTAACACATAATTAAGCTCAAAATTGATTTTTGTTGTTAAAAGAAAATGTTTTCAACCACTGTCGTATGATTACCAGATAATATTCGTGATAAATGGTGTATAGGAAAATAAATTCAATATCATACCTCTTCAGCATGTATGGCGTACTTATGCATGTAAGTGTGTATACATATATTTTCTATGTAAGTTGGTTTTTTTATTTGTACAAAATGCCTTTTCTGGAGTCTGAATCTGAAAAAGAGATTGAGAAATGGTACTGAAACCTATAGAAGGGAATAATTTATCAGCCATATTCTTATTCCAGAAATCTGTAACACAAAGCAGTAATTTCAAAAATGGGTGGTAAATTTGACTTGCAATCAAGCTTTTTCTTCTTTTTTTTTCAGATACTGTTATGTATATTCTTATCCATATTTAAAACACAGTGATGGCCCATAGGCACCTATTCAGTAGATTTCTGGAACAGAAGTAGAACAAATGTAATATAAATGGAAATTTACATTGAAAACTGTCCTAATAGCATACTTTAAAAAGTCCTATAATACAGGCTGCTAAAATATAGAACAATTTTCCAATTACTGCTTTCTGGAAAAAAAAAATTACTCCTGCAGCAGTCATGACTGAACTTTGAAAAAATATGCTAAGGTGATTATAACACATTGGACTGGTGAACCCTGCTCCTCTTGATTTATAACACAACATCCACTTAGAGTTAAAGGAATGTGCATGTTGCCTTAGTTCCATTTCTGTCTTCTGCTTTGTTAGCCAAATGCCAGGTTGATTTTAAACTTCTTAAATGTTTTATAAAAGCTTGAATCTCAGTCTCATAATTGTTTCAGGTGCTTTCTTCAACCTCAATCTCAGTAATGGTAAATTTGATCTAGTTATTTGACATTGCTGAACTATAAAGTACTAGAACACAAAAGCCTCAAAATAAGGCCTCATGATCCAAGAAGATTTTGGTTTTGGACAACTGAAAGAGATACTTCTCAGTAGTGTATTTGTCTTCTGTCTATTCCAGAACAAGTTTAACCTCATTTCACTCAGGGTATATACCACGTCATACAGTGTTTTGTTTATTTCAGGAAGAGTATTTTCAAAAAGGCTGTTACTGTGGAACAGCTAATACATCAAAATTAGTTATTTCAGGGTAACCTGCTTGTGTCCATAACCTCACTTAGCTGTTCTACAAATCTAAGTCACGTCTATCTACTTATCATTCTAATGTGAGTAAAGTTCTACAGCCTTTGGGACATATTTGAGTACTCTTGTATAATACTTCATTCTTTGAACAAACCCATTGGATTCACTTTAAAGGCTCTCAAAGACTTCAATGAGCTGTGAAATTAAGCTCTACCCTTGTACTCTTTTCAATCTGAATTTCATCATGGACATTTGTACAGCTGTTTTGTTGTATGAATGTTTGTGGAAGAGCTTTTAATTCACCTGAATCCCTGATATTCACAGATGAATGACCATATTCATAATCCCACCACATAAGCATGAAATTACTAGCAGACTTTGACAAGGCAAAGTTGAATGAAGGTTGTGCAGGATAGAGAGTCCTTACGATTAAATTCAGCCTCGAGGTTCCCTACCATCCAATGTTTCTACTGTTTTGTATATTTGTTTGTTTGTTTTAGTTTGTTTTGCTTTTGTCTAGGTAAGAATCTGTATGCACTACACACAGCAGAATGTCATGGTTTTGTCCTTACAAATACCCAACATTAATTGTGAAATATTCCTGAAATCCATACAACCCTGTTAGTTTACAGCAGTTTACAATTTTCCTCTTTGGGCTGGAAAAAAAAAGATCAATATTTGAACAAATTTAACCTAAAGACTAGAAAATCAAGAAAGAAGTAAGGAACAGATTTGGCTGTTGAAGAAATGCCTTTTTTTAGGACAGTATCATGATTTTTAGGGAACACAATTCTGATTTTTTGGTGATTTGCCATAACAATGATGTGTTTGGAGGCCACAGACTGGCACTGCAGCACTGTGATGTTTACCACATCAGCTGAGTGTCCTGCTGGGTCCTAGTCAGAAGCTATGCAGAGAAGACCAGGGATAATTACTTTCAAGAAATACTGGAGTCAAACCTAGTAACAATAGAAACATTAGTGAGAGGGAAGAGAAATATGCATGTGCTAACGACACATGAAAAGAAATGAAATAAGTAAGCTTGAGCAATAGTACAACCACTCCTTCCTTCATATTCTTCAGCACCCATTACTTACAACTATTCTTTGCAAAGCCTGCTTGTATTTTGTAGTCTGGAAGGATGGTGAGGTACTGGATTGCAGAAAGATAATCGTACCATGTGAATAAATGGCAGCACATAGGAGGTGACCCAGCATGATAAGATAATAAATCCTCTCAGTCTGTCTTAATACATATTAGAAATCCTTCAAGCAATTACAGCTAATGAGAAAATAATTACAGCTCACAACTGGTCCATAAGGAAGATGAACAGGGAGAAAAAAAAAGGAAGCTCCTATAATAAATACGTACTTTGATCAGTTCAGAAATGCACTGCTAGTTGAATGACTTTTCCATACTGGTTTGAGCTGAGGTAGAGTTATTTTTCTTTGCAGTGGCTGGTATGGGGTTCAGTTTTGAATTTGTGCTGAATATAAGGGGATTATAATATAGTGATGTTTTTGTTTTTGTTGAGAAGAGCTCACACAGAGCCAGGGCCTTTTCTGCTTTTCCTACTGCTAGACTGGCAAGGAGGCTGTGGTTGCATGGGAGGTTGGGAGGAGACACAGCCAGAACAGATGACCCCAAGCGACCAAAGGTCCCAGATCTCAGACCACTCGACATCATGTTCAGTAGATAAAGTGGGGAGAAGGAGGAGGAAGTGGAGGATCTTTGGAGTGATGGTGTTTGTCTTCCCAAGTCACCATTACATGTGATGGGTCCCTGCTCTCCTGGAGATTGATGAGCACATTCCCTGAACCCATGGGAAGGAGTGAATTAATTCCTTGCTTTGATTGTGTGCACAACTTTAGCTTTCTCTATTAAACTGTCTCTAACTCAATCCACAAGTTTACAACTTTTGCCCTTCCCACTCTCTTCCCAATCATGCTGGTGGGGGATACAGCTGAATGGTACTTGGTTACTGGCTAGAGTTAAACAACAACACTGTCCCAGTTAAATTCAGTTCTTCCTGATGATGAAAGAAAGAAACTCTAAGATACAAGTGCTTTCACTTGAAAATCCTCTTAAAGGTGGTTTCAGTAGGCAGAAATAGCAAGTTTTGACTCTTTCAGATGTATCTTACTCATTATAATTTTTACCATATTTGCCTGAACAGAGGATAGGTTAAAGAATAAAGATTGATGAAAAAGGTACATAAGTTTGTTTCAGAGAATTTTTGCCTCATTGGAGCCAAACTCCCCCAGCCACACACTGCAATGCTTTTCAGAACAAGGTCAGAAGGGATGATATTAATCCTGACAGAAGTGGAGGATTCTTACAGCCATGCTTATAAGACCATTTTCTTATGGGAAATTGATGATCTCCTAGCATCTTCACAGTCTATAGCAAAGTTTGAATATGAGCAGAATATATTTTCTTACACTATTTGTGAATTATGGTACCTATTATTTGTCAGCTTCAGATTCAGTGTTCTGCGATGCAAATTTTCTATCATCTGATATGCCAGAGTTATTTGTAAACTCAGTATAATTGTACTAAAACACTAGGTAACTAGTGCCCTTTTTTTGAAAAAGTTAGCATATTTGAAAAACAATAGATTCAACATGGTTTATTTGGATATGAAGCTTTTTCATATAGTTTATTGACAAACTATGAATGAGAATATTTAGTCTGGCATGAAATAGAACTGTGGAGATCTTTGTCCTGAACATTCAATTTAGTAATATTGTAGTGATGTTGGTGATTAATAATTTTTCCTACTGCAGTATTAAAACATATTTTTTTAACACTTGAAAAATCAATTTATTATAAACTGAAGAAGCATGGTCTGAAATTATGTTTGTTGCACGCAGACCAGTCCTTGCAGTCTGAGGACCCAATGAGTCATCACATTAAAACACATTTAATTATTTGTGGCCTTTCATTCCTAAATACAGATTTGAGGCGGTGATCTTTGAATATCTATATAGATATGTATAATAAATAGACATGAATATTATAAAATCTTTGAAGGCATTTTTTACAAACATTAAATTTAATTAGATGCTCTCAGAACACTGAGAGATAATACATGCATGTCATTTGTGCTGAAATATTGGCTAGCTTTTCATAGCAGCATGTGTGGCTACAGTAGGTATTAGCAACACTACCAGCCTGACACCTGCACTAAGCAACAGACTCACCCTAATATAATTTAATAAGATGTCTTTTGTTATTAAACCAAAAATTGTATGTTGCCAGCTGAGGTGGAAAATAGGTCCCAGAGGTTTTTCTCCCTTATTCCATCTGTGGTTATTTTTAGGGGGCTTTAATATTTAAAAGTCTATTACTAATTTCAGCATTGCCCATAGAAACCTGCTTTGTAGGTCTATTGCCAAATTATCCCTTGAAGGCAAGTGCTGTAAATAATTTCTCAGTTCTGTTCCTAGACACTTGCCAAGGTCATTATCTGGCTTTCCCACAGTCCCTGCATTCTGAATTCGATTGTGAGTGGTAACTAAGAAACAGTTATGAGATGCAATCACAAGCTGTGGCAGTCTTATCAAAAGCTGAAGATGGTCCCTGAGCACTCTGATGAAGCCAGTGGCTCAGCTGCTCTTGCTTCTTTAATACTTCATTTATCTTTCAAATTGGTCAACCAACAGAGCACCAAGAGCAAACATAGAACAGGCACTATGAAGCAGGAATGACAGCCAGAGAGAAACGAGGCTCCAGGAAACCAGTTGGATGGAGCTGATTGTAGAATTCCAACGTTTAGCTTCTAACCAGCAATAATTTGTTCTTGTGTTCTTATACTTTGTTTCATCTCTCACAATCTCAAAAATCTGACATACTTTTTAAAAATGTAGATAATTATTCCCCGACAAGTTCCTCTTGAGCTGAGCTGATGAGACAGACTGGAGCAGTCTCACATTCACAAGGTCTGATCCACATGGATGATTTCAACTACCCTGAAATCTGTTGGAGGGACAACACAACAGGGCATAAAAAAACCCATGAGGTTCATGGAATTCATCGATGAGAACCTCCTTCTCCAAGAGATAACAAGGAGAGGTATTATGCTGGACCTTGTTTACACCAAAAAGGAGGTCTGGTGGGGAATGAGAAGTTCAAGGGCAGCCTTGGCAGCAGTGACCATGAAATGGTGGAGTTCAAGATCCTTAGATTGGTAAGAAGAGCACATAGCAAGCTTCTTACACTGGATTTTCAGGAGAACAGATGTTGGCCTCTTCAGACATTTGCTTGGTAGAGTATGAAGGGGCCCAAGAAAGCTGGGTGTCATGATGCTCTACCCAATATTCAAGCATTGTTTCCTTCAAGCTCAAGATTGGTACAAGCAACTTGGGAGGAATATAGGAACATTATCAGAGTATGCAGGGATGCAATAAGGAAGGCTAAGGTCAGTTTGGAATGAAATGTGGTAAGCGATGTCAAGAACAACAAGAAGGGATTGTTCAAGTACATCAGTAGCAAAGGAAAGACTAGGGAAAATGTGGTCCCCTTGCTGGATGAGGTGGGTACCCTGTTGATGAATACAGCAAAAGCTGAGTTACTGAATGCCTTCTTAAATTCATTTTTTCATTCCTAAGGCCAGCCCTTAGGAACCTCAGCCCCTAGAGGCAAGAGAGAAAGTCTGGAGAAAGAAAGACTTTTCCTTGGTCAAAGCAGATTGGATTAGAGTTCATTTAGACAGATCCATGGGCTTTAATGAGATACACTTAGGAGTGCTGAGGGGGATAGCAGATGTTATTGCTCTCTGTCATCTTTGAAAGGTTGTGGAGAATGGGAGAGCTGACTGAGGACTGGACGAAAGCCAGTGTTACTCCATTCTTAATGAAGGTCAAGAAGTACATCCCAGGAAATAGCAGGCTAGTCACCTTCATCTCCATCCCTGGAAAGGTGATGGAACAACTCATCCTGGATGTGATCTCTAAGCCTGTAGAGGGAAAGAAGGTTATCAGGTAGTTCACGTGAATTCACTAAGGAGAAATCATGCTTGACTACTCTGATAGACTTCAGTGATGGAATGGCTGTCAGGGTAGACAACTGGAGAGCAATGGGCGTTGTCTACCTTGACTTCAGGAAGGCTATTGTCACTGTTTCCCATAACATCCTCATGGGTAAGCTCAGGGATTGGGTTAGATGAGTGAACAGTGATGTAGATTGAGAACTGTCTGAATGGCAGAGCCCAGAGGTTTGTGATCAGTGGCACAGGGTCTAGATGGATGCCTGTAGGTAATGATGTTTTCCGGGGGTCAGCACTGGGTTTGGTCTTGTTCAATTAATTTATCAATGGCCTGGATAAAGGAGCAGAGCGTACCTTCAGCAATGATGATACAAACTAGGAGGAGTATCTTATACGCCAGAAGGCTGTGCTGCCATTCAGCAATATCTGGGCAAGCTGAAGACTTGGGCAGAGAGGAGGAACAAAATGAAGTTAAACAAAGACAAATATAAGGATCTAGGAAGTAACCCCATGCACCACTACAGTTTGGGGCTTGACCTGCTGGAAAACAGCTTGGAGGAGAGGCATGTGGGAGTCCTGCTGGACAAGAAGTAAACCATGAGGCACCAATGTGACCTTGTTGCAAAAAAAGGCCAATGGTATCCTGGGCTGCCTTGGGAAGAGTGTAGCCAACAGGCCCGAGGGAGGTGGTGAGGCCACTTCTGGAATCCTGTGTCCGTTTCTGGGCTCCCCAATTCATGAAAGACAAGGCGGGTCCAGCAGAGGGCTACAAAGATCTTTAGGAGACTGGAGCACCTCACTTGTGAGGAAAGCTAGACCTGTTTAGTCTGGAGAAGAAATGACTGAGAGGGGATCTTATCAATGCATACAAATACTTTAAAAGCAGGTCTCAAGAGGATGTTTACAGTGGTGCCCAGAAACAGGACAAGGGGCAACAGGCACAAACTGAAACACAGGAAGTTCCATCTGAATATGAGGAAAAAATTTCAAGGGTGACTGAGCACCGGAACAGGGTCCCCAGAGATGGTGTGGAGTCTCCTTCCCTGGAGATGTTCCAAACACACACAATCCTGTGCAACCTGCTCCAGATAAACTTGCTTTGGCAGGGGGATTGGAGTAGACGAATTCCAGCCATCCTGTCCAACCCCAACTGTTCTGTGAATCTGTGAGGCATGAGTTTCAGGATCAAAAGAATTGTGGTGTAAAGCTTTCCTTGTTTTATATACCCTTATGGTGAAAAAGCACACCAAAACTGTAGCATCAAAGACAGCTCATCTGTGAAAGTCACAGGTTCACATACAGTAAATATAGGATAAAACCATGTAATGTGGTTGTGCTATGCTGGACACCTAGTTATACTCTGAAAAGTAACCATAAGTGTCAACATGCAGTTCAGATCCTTAAGTTTAGGAACCACACAAAGAAATCCAACTGCAGTTATTCAAGTTCATGTATTAAGTATATGGCAGAATCTTTAGCAGATCCCAGCTTTCAGCACCACATCCTGACATCTTTCAACCCCTCTGACTTTCAGTAATACTATTTTTTTAACTCTGGGTATTTAGCCTCTACAGATTGACAAGGTGAAAATTAAAATGCTTTGCAAGCTCCTTACACTTCAGGGTGAGATCTGGTCCCAGTAGAAAGAAAAGAATGTTTACCCCACTTCAAAGGTTCACTTCAAGAAGAGATGCAAGGGAAAAAATAAAAGGACAAAAAAGTCAAGAAGAAAAAAAAAACAAAAGAAGAGATGAAAAGAGAAAGAGAGGAGGAGAGGAAGAGAGGGAGAAAGAGGAGGGAGGGAGGAAGAGGAGGGAGGGAGGAAGAGGAGGGAGGGAGGAAGGAAGGAAGGAAGGAAGGAAGGAAGGAAATGGAAAAAACAATAAATGTCAGCCTTGTGACTTAAAACTTCAAAGCTGACAAGAAATGCATGACATTCTTTTATTTTTTTTGTAGTGAATAAATT
Organism: Ifrita kowaldi; assembly: GCA_013398055.1. NCBI lineage: Eukaryota > Metazoa > Chordata > Aves > Passeriformes > Cinclosomatidae > Ifrita > Ifrita kowaldi. The sequence continues at coordinate 45,788 of VZRS01004806.1, forward strand.
ACATATGTAGTATTTAGCCATTTAGTCACATTCAAAAGCTACATCACTGCAATTAAATTTGAGTCAAACTACATTCCTTGGAGCTGGAACTTCGTTGTGCATATTGTTAAATTTTTAAGGTAGGATCTCACATAGTTTTTTGTCTTGACTTGTCAGAAGGTTTCTAAAGAACTTCTGGTCACCACTATATGTCTACCAAAATAGAGGAAGCTTGCCACTTCTGAATAAGCATTTTGCATAAAACCATCTTCTTTTAGAAGATGAGAGAGTGTAATTGAATTCCTAGAGAATAATCCTACTATCTTTTTCGTTTGTTTTGACAGATAAAATAACATTGTATTATTTGAAAAACAAATGCAATTTCATTATATAAAATAAATAAGTATTCTATAGAGTAAGATTATATTCAATCCTAATTAATGGTTGTTATGAATGGATGATGTACGTTTAAATCAGCTCTCGCCTTTGCCCAGGCCTCTGGCTGCAGGCAGTAGCTGTATTGAGGTGGCCAGCACCCCAAGATCCACTCTTATTCGCAAGTTCTTTAATAATGGCTAATTCAGTATATTATAAAATGAATTATTTATTAATAGACACAAAACCAACAGACGTAAGACTTAAAAGAGATGATTACTGTACAGGGATAAGACAAAAAGGGAATAGTAGTATTGTACAAGCAGAGTTAAAGGTACCATTAAATTTACAGCTAGCTAAGAAATAGTATAACTTAGGATTCAATGTTTCTTACCACCAATTCTTGAAGGGGTAGACATCAAATTCCTTTCTCTCAATTCCTGGAGAAAGGGACCTGGAGCTGGTCCAAGGCTTCAGGGAGAAATCTTCTCACACCTTTCCGAGGAGTGTGCAAGAGACTTCTGCCTCTGCGATAATTGTGTGGGCTTTTATAAACATAAGAACTGTGTCTTTTGGTCAAGAATATTTCTTTCATCTCCTCCCACATTTGCTTTCCAGACTAAGATGATTCTCAGCTGGGGGCCTGAGCCCTTTGGGCACCAGAGATGACTCCATGCTGGGCCTGTGACCCGCCCGAGTCAACTCTTGCATATGCACCAACCTTTTGTGGTAGAGAGGGGGTAGACATATCCTGCCACAGTGGTGTTTTTTAAAGAGTTTCATTAAAAAAAAAAAAAAATTAAACCATGCAAACCAATACCAGAATCACATCAGCATAAATTTTCATTTGCATTCACCCATGACTCAGATTGGAGCTGCAGAGTAATTACTTGTTTCAAGAACCATTTTCATTTAACAGGTGTGCATTATTCATTTCACAATTTTAATCAGCTGTTTAACCAAAAATAGTTTTTACAAGGAAAGGAAAATATTTTGTATGACTCTGCTTCTTGCTGCATTACTTTGACCCTAATTAAAATTATTTCAGTAAAAGTATATCCAAGCAGTTTCCTTATACAGTTGGATAATTAGTTCTTTGTGAGTTTAAAGTATCACATTTTCCAAATGATATTTCTTACACATTATAAAGATAAAAATTATAAAGATATATAGTATATTTTTCATTTGAATATCCATATAGAAAACATACCCTCAAGATAGTTCAGGGTTTGGGTTAATTTTTTTCTTTATATTTTTTTCAATTCTTTTATTATCTTTTTTTAAAAATTGAAAATACTTCTATTAACTGAAAAATAAAATTTTAAACCACTTGAATTAATACATTCACAAAATATTTCTCTCTATAAAAAGCAATGAAAAAGAAACCCAGAAAGTGCAAAATTTTTTAATTGAGTCATATTTAATTTAAAAAGGAGTCAGAAATGGTCCACACATACACAAGGGAATCTTTCCTGTTTCAGTACAACACTGAACTCTATCTTAACTCATATTCCCGTGTGAATTCTTGTTCCTTCTTTACCAATTCAGATGTTCTCTCATGACACACACACACATAAAAAAGCCACAGAACAAAAGAATGGAAAGCAAACAATCAACAAACAAATCACACACTCCTTTGATAATTAATTTTACAGCTGCAAATAAAGAAAGCTGTGTGGTTGATTTCATGTTGTATACTGTGTATACAACACAGTATTTTAATTTGATTTGTCACTCAGGGTTTCATTGCCCTTGTACCCCTTCTAGTAAGTAAGGAGAAATCTGATGAAATCGCATTACAAAAGGTGGCAAACAGTAATGGGGATTTTTTATTATCAGTTAGAAATCTCATGATTCAGACTAGGTCTAGCCTTTAAAGATTTTCCAGAGTGGTTGTGACAGATAGAATTGTTAATAAAAAAAATTGTACTCCTAATTTAGGGAAGCTACTGCCTACAATTAATACCAGCTCCAAGTCCATAACTTTGATGTAAGTTATACTGACATGAACTTTTTTGCAGTCAGATACTCAATTATCTTGCCTTCAGTGTACCAAAAACCCCCACCTCTCTTGGCTAACAGACAGGAGCAGCCTTTCTCCAAACAGGCTTAGCCAGCATAACTAAACAGTGTGAAACACCTCACTTTTCATAGAACCATAGAATGCTGAAGTTTGGAAAAAACCCCTAAGATCATTGAGTCCAACTATTAACCCAGCACCTCCATGTTAACCCCTAAACCCCGTCCCCAAAACATATAAACATGCCTTTTGAACACTTATAGGGATGATGACTCTGCCACTTCCCTTGGCAGTGTATTCAAATGCCACACCTCCATTTGTTTCAGTGAAGAATTTATTCCTCCTATGCAATCTAAACCTCCCCTGGTGCAACTTGACACCATTTTCTCTTGTTGTATCACTTGATACTTGGGGAAAAAGACCAACCCCCTCTTGCTACAACCTCCTTTCAGGCAGCTGTAGAGAATGATAAGGTGCTCCCTGAGCCTCCTTTCTTCTGGGCTATACAACCCCAGCTCCCTTATAGGATTTGTGCTCCAGACAGTTTACCAGCCCTGTTGCCCTTCTCTGGACATGCTTCAGCAACTCAGTGTCTTTTTTTGGAATGAGGGACCCAAAACTGAACACAATATTCAAAGTGTGACCTCAACAGTGCTGGCTACAGGGGAATGATCACCATCCTCACCCTCCTGGCCACACTATTTCTGACACAAGCCAGAATACTACCGGCCTTCATGGCCACCTGGGCACACGGCTGGTTCATGTTCATGTTCAGACAGTTGTTGACCAATGCTTCCAGGTCTTTTTCTCCTGGGCAGCTTTCCAGCCACAGGTAAACCCAAAACATGAGTCTGGCATGTTCCACGTCTTACTTTCAGTTGGAAAGAACAGAGAGCAGTGGTCATAAAGAACCCTCTGTGATCCAATACTTCTTCAAAACTTTAGGATTCAAACTTACATATGTTCATTGCACTGATTTTATAGAAACTCAATGTCTTTCATCTTCGTATTTTTCAGGAAATTCAAGAGACTTTCTTTATATAGCAATTTTCAGGCATTAATTGACGTTTGACTGTTCTCTCGGTGAGCTTAGTGAGCTTAAAACAATGTCTCTAGCTAAGAAGCAGCTCAAATAATTTTTGACTCAAGTAATTATAGGATTGTTTCACATGCTCATTTGATTTCCCACAGGATATCAGGCAGTAAGTTGAATACGGTGAAACAAAGGCTTGCCTATAGACTGGAGGAAACATTTATCATTCATTTCATATTCACTCACTAAAGCGTGTCATATGCCAAAGTAGATTTTTAGAAAACTACAGAAACAATCCTATATGTGTGAGAGAACCTTGCCACTTTTCAACTGAATCATTCTACCTATAAATTTCACCTATTTATATTTTTATCAGCAGTGGCATGTGACATAATGTTACATTCCATTCCTCACAGAAATTATTGAAATGGTGTCCTCTCAACAAATGAGCTTTCATCTACTCCTTCCTTGTATGGAAAAGAGGAGAAGGGTAATTTCTCCTCAATTTTAATCTTGAGGGGGGCCGGGGGGGGTGGGTTTATGTGTGCTTTGTGAATAGTTACCCTTGTTATCTCCCTGAATTCTATTAACATTTTTGGTCATATTAATTTTTCCCTAGAAATGGTTATGTTTCTTTCAATTACTGTTTTTGTTTGTTGCAATAAAAAAATATAAAAATGACAGATGTCTGCCTCTTCATGACTTGAGCTCTCACCATTCTATTAGCATGCAGTTTGAGTCTTCAATTTCATTCAGCATTGTTCAGCAAACTTTCAGGCATCTCAGTGTTTGTATCAGGATGAAAAAATTAGTGCTTCTTCAGCTTTACTAGCACAAATATATATATCACTGAAATACCTCTTTCCTGAGCTGTGCTAGTGCTTGTCCCGTCCCACAGTAGCTACCCAACAATGCCTCAAAGTCATTGATACTGAACACAATTAGTGGTCTGTTTTCACTGAGGATTTACTTCATGAGGAGTTCTTTCTGACATGCTGCACACTTAAACAATAATTCCTCCTTGCTCCCAGATCTGTGCTAGGGGATCCCATGTCCCATTTTAATATCTGTGTCCAAACCCTGACTGAATGGTAACTTTGCTCAAAGCTCTAAATTCAAAGCTGCTGAAAGAATAGCCTACTTTTGCTACTCTTTAATAGCAGAAAATTAGTGCCTTCAAAAGCCTCTCACCTAGCATCAGTATAACCAGAAAGCTGCTTCAATGTATGGATCAAGTATTGCCCTGAAGTAAGAAATAACTATGATTTGGGAATTTGCAAAAGCACTATAGAACAATATGACACATAATATCATATGCCAGAGAAATTTATGGCTAATTTCAAGATCAACATGACTGGATATCACTCTAGGAACAAGACAAAAGCTTCAGTGGATCTATGAAAAGGGGTAAAATTAGGAATACCTACACTTCCGTTTTATGAGGAGCAGCCCAGCTTGTCCTGAACAGCTCTATTGATGCAAATGTCTCTGTGAAGTGTGCTATTACTCTGATTCCCAGAACAGCAAACTGAATGCAAAACTGTATAAGCATTCAACCACAAAAATTATTATAGAAAGCATGATCCACATCATAGATCATTTTCCTCACACTTAATAGGCACAAAGAATAGATATGATCATACTAGAAATTCACATAGAAAATAAATATTGCATCATACTAAAGTGTTATGAGGATTTCAGCACTAACCCTAAACAGTTTTACAAGAAAAATGTCTGATATATATTGAATGAAACTAACAAGTTCCCTCTCCACAGAATAATGGCTACTTGGTCAGAGATCTTTTTCTTCTTACATTTTTCATAAGTAATAAGACTGGGACTTCTTTTCTTAGAAATGCAAATAATCCATGAAATTTCTGACCAAGGGAAGTCCATCTGCATTCATTCAGACACTCTATATTCATCTGGTATCCATATTTGATACATGATACAGAAAGAGTTCTCTTTTACAGCAAGAAGTCTTTCAGAATAAGGTCTGAGTAAACCAATCCTTCTGCTAGTCTGGGATAATGTCATTACCTAAAAACAGTACAGTCCACCACCATCCTACTTCTTCAACAGAAGAATAAAATACGAAAACACAGTGACAATATAGGCAAGCAGGGAGAATCAACCATGCTTTCCCTAGGAATATTAGTGAACTAAGATCATGATCTAACAGAAGTAAAATTTGTTTTCTAAAGGGAAGAAATGGGAGTTTTCATATGTAATTTTATCTAATTTCTGGGGAAATTAATTGAATTTATTACCAATCAAATCACAGTAGAATAAGAAATCAAATAAATCTTAGAACACCTTCCTCCCCCACCTCCCTTCTTCCTAGACTCATCTTCACTCCCAAATTCTCCACCTTCCTCTCTCCACCCCAGCAGTGCAGGGAGATAGGGAATGGGGCCTGTAGTCAGCTCCTTCCCCCTCAAGGAGAGGACTCCTCACAGTCTTTCCCTGCTCCAATGCGGGCTTTCCAAAAGGTCACAGCCGCCCTCACATGCACACTTGCTCTGGTGTGAGGCCCTCCATGGGCTGCAGGAGCATGTCTGCTCTCACACTTGGAGTACCTGCCCTTCCTTCTTCACTCGCCTTGCTGTCTGCAGGACCGTCTCTTTCACAGGTTCCCAGTCCTCTCTGTTCAGCTGCAGTTGCCCAGGTCTTTTGCCCCTCCTAAATCTGTTATCCCAGAGGCTCCCCCACCATCGCTGATTGGCTTGGTGTTGGTCAGTGGTGGGTCCATTCTGGAGCCAGTTGGCTCTGAGTCGGTCAGACATGGGGGAAGCTTCTGGCAGCTTCCCACAGAAGCCACCCCTGTAGCCACCCTGCTACCAAAACCTTGCCACACAAACACAATACATTATTCAGCTGTGGAATGTTGAAGCCAAGACATATGGAAACCACTTTTTGCTCCTCTGAGATGGATGAAACCTGTCTACGCAGAGAAGTAATTAATCCCTTGATTTCAATTTTTTTTTCCCATGGCTTAGATGGAAATTGTCAAATTTGCCATGCTGGATGTTTAAAAAACATAAAATTCAAACTGAAAACAAAAACAAACCCATTTGCTATTTTCAGTAGCATGCCCTCTCATTTTTCTGTTCTACACAAATAACAAATATTTTCTTTTCAGAAGTAGAATGAATGATAGCTAAATAGTTTTCTACAGTAAGGTCAAAACAGGTCCCTAATATTTTTCTGCCACTACCATGACAGCTTCTGACTTATGCCTCTGTGCCTCTCCACATTCTTTCCTCAGGTTTTCAACTGTCCTGTTCTGTTAGAAATCGTCACCTCCTCAGTGTCCAATTCCAGCTATATTCATAATAATTACAGCAGGAGCTCGCTCCACTACTGCATTGGCGTTTCATCCTTGTTGAACTCTTTATTGGATAGTCACATCTGTAAGAGTGTCCTGATATGGACCATTGCCCATTTAATTTTAGCTTTTTACGATTAATTCATAAAACCTTAGAATCACAGAATGTCTGGGGTTGGAAGGGACCTTCTGTCCTAAATATCTAAAATTACATATTTTCTATTTGATGTTTCTTTAGTTCTATATTTAGCTACAGATTCATTACCATCGTCCACATTTTTCCAGGTTTATTACAAAAATATATGGAAGATGTCACATACTTTTAATGGACCTAAGAAATCTACTTTGTTTGGGTTACTTGTCATATTTTGAGCCTATTTTTTTTATTTTCCCCATCACTATGAGATTTTTCATACATCTGTACTTCTACTCCTGGGCCATGCTAGCAGCAATTGTATCAGTCTCAGATCTTAACAGCTTTGATTTACATTAATCCATAACCAACAGCTGCCATGCCTACGAGTCTCCTTTTTCTTGTATAAGTCTGCAGAATGCCTGCATCCACTTGTGTTCAGTCAGACCATTGATTTGAACATAAGCGACCACATGGAAAGAGAAATACATAATAATAATAATTCACCTATGTTCTTTCAAAATAAATATTTCACATCAGCAAATGAGACATTTCATTTTTAAAAAAAAATTATGTTCTGATTAGATAATTTATGTCTTTTCTATAGAAGAAGAATTAAGTATATTTACTACATACACATACTTGATATAATCATATGATTTTGCAGTTTGCTTTCTTTGTAGATTTCAATAGCGGGGTTTAAGGATTAATAAATAAAACTCAAAACACAAGCTTTACTCATTCCAGGATAGATCCCCAAATTGGAAATGTGGTCTTTACATTGTTCTTAATCTAAATAAATGTTTAAGGGTTTTTTCTAAAAATATATTTTTTTAATGCAGCCAGTTTCTTAAATTGACATGGATTTTCCTGTCTTTAGTTCTCTACACAAAAAGCCGTTAACACTGAGAAAGGGATGGCCTCTGGAAAATGACTAAGAAAACCTGTTTGGGCAGGTTGCATCTACAGATTCTGGGCATTATATTATATTAACCACTGTTGCTTCCCTCCCTCATCCAGAAGCAGATTTCAATGGTCCAGAAGTTCCCATAGTACCCAGAAGGACGTAATTAAAAATCTTGTGATCTGGATGTGGCTCAAGAGCCTATTTGGCCTTCTTTTAGGCAGCATGAAAGAGTAGAGCAGTTGTGTAAGTGTATTGGCTTCACAAGGCTTCCTGGTGAGACTTTTCCAAACTGCATAGGATGTCTTGATTACTGCTTGACTACATGGTCCTCATTTTCAACTAAAACAACATCCAAGAGTCACACAAACAGAGAAAACATTTAGAGGAAAGTAGCTATAACCGTGATCCCTAAACTGGTTGCTCTAAGAGAGAATTTCCTTGATACACTTTATGAGATATGACAGACAGAAAATGAAGGTATGAAAGCTTTTATTTCCATTGAAAATGCTGTGAGCATGCTAATAATTTAATATTTAAGTTAAAGGTACATGCTTCCTGCAATATTCTTGCTAGGTCTAGAACAAATCTGTAGAAATTCGCAAAGTAGGAAATTTTAAGAAGGTAATAGGTATACTTCATTTACAGATAGATTAGGATTATGACAAGAGAAACAATAAATAAAGGAAATAACAGGAAAGATCCCCTCTTTGCTCTTTTAAAGTAACACAGAAGAGCAAGGAAGAGAAAAAGCAAGTTTTCAAAACATAGGTATTTTTCTTAAAGCTGTGTAAATAATTTATGGAATGCATTTATCTGCCTATCTCTATCTCTGGCTCCATCACTATCTCTACCATATTCCTGCATATTGATATATTAAGATGGTAAATTAAAAATTAAAATATCACAATCCTTGTGATTGTCACACAGAATGATAATTTACAATTTAGATTTAAACAAAGACAAAAACATTTGCTTTTTACAGGAAAAATTGATCTGTCAATTATTTGGTATTAAATACAACTTATATTTTAAATCTTTCTAATTCTGCTAAATGGGTGACTCCTGGATGAAGAAGTGGCTAAAGGGCAGAGGTCAAAGTGTTGTAGTGAACAGTGCTACATCTGGCTGGAACCAGCCAGCAGTGGTGTTCAAGGTTTGATTTTAGAGACAGTTTAGGTCAATATTTCTATCAGCAATTGGGATGCAGGAGTTGAACACACCATTAGCAAGATTACGCCGAACTGGGAGGTGTTGTATGGATGGGACCACTGAGCAATGATTAATAGGATAACATACAACAAATCTAAGTGCCAAACCTGGACCTGGGATGGAATAATGCTGGATACAAGTAGAATTGGCAGAGGAGCAGCTGGAGAGCAGCCCTGCTAAAAGGGATCTGGAAGTGCTCATCAACAGCAGGCTCAGCAGGAGCCACCAGGGAGCCTGGGCAGCCAAGAGGGCAAGACCCATCCTGGGGTGCATCAAACACAGCATCATCAGCAATTCAGAAGATGTGATTATCTCGCTGCATTCAGCATTCGTGCCGCCTCAGCTTGAGTGCTGTGTGCAGTTCTGGGCTGCACAATTTAACAAGGAGGTGAAGGTCCTTAGATGTATCCAGAGGAGGACAACAAAGAGGGTGAAGAGGCTGGTAGGCATGTCCTAGGAGTACTGAGGACTCTGAATTTGTGTAGCTTGGAGGAAATGAGGCTGAGGTATGATGTCATTGCTCTCTACAGCTTCCCGGGAAGGGGAAATGGAGATGGATGTGCTGAGCTCTTCAGCCTGGGATCCAGCGATAGGATGTATGGGAATGGCTCAAAGCTGCATGAGGGGAGGTTTAGATTGGACTTTAGGAAACATTTCTTCACAAAGAGGGTGGTTAAACCCTGGAACAATCTTCCTAGAGAGCTGGTCGGTGGCCCAGGAGGGGAATAAAAAATTAGTCCAAGGGCCAATATAGGTAACATATACATAGACAAGCATATACAAAAATATAGAAAAATAACACTTATGTCCTTAGCAAATGGGCTTAAACTGTCTTCCAAAATTGCAACCCTCATTTTAAACTTACAAAAATGATTGTTTACACAAATAGGAGGTTTATCTTTTTCTAAATGTGACTTTGAAGTCTATGAGGTTTTCTTCACCAAGTGATATGATGTGCAAATAAAGGAGGAAGATCTTTAATTTAAAGGAAAATTCCACAAATTCAAGAATGGCTTTTCCCAGAGCAATTTATAGGTGTGGAAACCAAATTTTTCACCTGGTTGCACCTTGTTAACTAATTTTCAACTTATGCCATAAAGAGAACTAATAAGTTTTTTAAAATTATTATGTTTTCTTAAATCTACATTAGCACTTCTTTGAGTAACAGTCCTCAGGGAGACAAATAAGGAGTTCACACATCACTAATTAAAAAGTTTCCACGAACAGCAAATGTAAATATATATCAGATAAAAATCACTTTAAAATTTTACTTGGAAATATTGAAATCAAATATCTCATTTTTATTATCTTTTTTCCCCTGGCATTTTCATTTATGATCTCCAGAACTGACTGAGATTCCTACCTGGATATTCTGTGAGTGAAACACTTTGTTGTAAAATGAATAGGACTTCCATCAATCACGAGCCTATGCATTACCTTATCTTCAGAGAGACTTGCTGTGTGATTCCTCAGCAACCAGCAAAATCATACCCAAGTGTGCTGCTTATGCACGCACACACACCCCCCGCTCCGATCACCAGCTAGACAAAAGCTATTTCTATAGAAAAAGCCCAAATTTTATCCTTATACTGAAATTATAATGTTAAAGCCATAGCTTGCTGCAGGGTAGTTATGAAATCAGGTTGAGAGATGACTGATAAGAAACTTATTTGAGAATATTAGGGCTTGTATACAAGTCCGGGTCATTGTAGTATTTCAAATGTGGTAGTTTATAGAAAATTTTCTCAAGTTATCTATATAATTTCAAAACAGTTGACAGCATAATTTTGACAGCATTATTTTCTACTATATTTTCAGATACTAGTGACATTATAATGCAATGAAGAACTGTAGCATTAATGTCTACCATACCTCTATGTAAATAGATTTATAGTATGCTGTTGAGGGTAACCCAAAACATAATTGTATGCCATATGCAGCTGTGCCCAAAAAATGTTACTGTCTTTTTAAGACCCAGTGCAGCCAGATCTGGAATTGTGGGGCAGTCGGGAGATTCCAGTCCCTTTAAAAGTTCGGGAAACCCAAGCTAGTTTCCTTTTTTCCCTGGCAGTGTTTGCTGAAGGCAGAGGCTCTGCTTTGGATGGTTGTTTTTTCCCTGGCTTGTAACAGTGGAAGAACTGTATTTCACAATCAAAACCTGCTCTGGAATGAACTTTGCAAAACCTATCAGCAACGCAAAGCGGGCCGGGTCACCCTGCATCGGTGCTGACAGACCCCACAACACTCCCATAGTGCGGAGGACAAGCAGCGCAGACATTGGTGGAGTCCGGGGGCAGCAGGAGGAGGCAGTAGCAGGGGGAGACAGCAGGTGGAGGAGCTGACCCCACACCTGTTGGCACTTCTCATCTGCTACTAGAGCTGCTCCGTAAGCCCCTACCTTCCCTAGGAGGGGTCTTTTTGTCTGTCATCCTTTTTTTTCCATTTGTCTCCTGGACCACGCGGTTGAGTGGGGAGTGACATCTTAGGGCAGAGTGCTGACGCTATTTTCCCTTTGTCTCCCCACATGCAGTTGGCAGTGGGGGCTGCCGTCTTGGGAGGGGTTGGTACCCCGCCGTTTTGGGGCTCTCTTTGTTTCTGTGTGGTTTGTGAGATTTGTCAATTTTGCATCTAGTGATTATTTACTGGGTTTTTTTTGTGGTTGTTTTTCTTCTTAGTAAACGGTTATGTGTTTTACTTACATCTACTCTATTCGTTCCTTATTTGTCAAAAATGATTGATTGAAACTAAGGGGAGGTTACTCATTTTAGAGTGTTCACCTCTTTAAATTGTCTTAAACTAAGACATATGCAATAAGGTAGAACTGTAAAATCACTGTCGTGGTTTAACCCCAGTCAGCAACTCAGTATCACACCGCCGCTTGCTCACTCACACCTCTTCCAACCCCTGTGGGAAGGAGAATTGGGAAAAAGAAGCAAACCATGGGGCTTGAGTTAAGGACAGAATAAAATATAATGCTGGTACTACTACTACTAATGATAACAGTAATATTAATAACTGTAATGAAAAGGAGAGAGGGAAAATAATAAAACCCAAGAAAGACAAGAGATGTACAATACAGTTACTCACCACCTGCTGACTGATGCCCAGTCACTGATGCACCCTGAGCAGCAATTGGCCCCTCCCAGCCAATTCCCCCATTTTATATACTGGGCATGATATTCCACAGCATGGAATAACCCTTTGGTGAGGTTGGGGCAGCTGTCCTGGCCGTGCTCCATTCCAGCTTCTTGTGTACCTGCTTGCTAGCAGAGCACAGAAAACTGAAAAGTCTTTGACTTAGAGTAAGCACTGTTCAGCAACAGCCAAAATGTCAGTGTGTCAAAACATTATTCTCATTGTAAATCCAAAAAGATGTCACTATTTCAGCAAACCAGGAAAATCACAAATTACTTGCTGACTGCAGTTTTCTTCTGAAATAAAAATAACATTACAAATAGAGATATTACATTTTAATTTATATTTTATGAAAAGAAGTCCTTCATTGATTTGAATGGAAAGTAACAAATATCAACAATATTCAGTCAAATAATTTTAGTAGCTAAAATCTTATATTTAAAAAAAATCCCAACAAAACAAACCAGCAAAACAAAAAACCCCAAAACAGTCAAGAGGAGATATCTTGAATGAGAAATCTTTTACCCACATATTTGAGAGCCTTAGACTTCAGCAAAAGTGCTGTTATTGTAGTGACTAAGGAAGAAACTTCTTTTGGAGAAAATATACTGAATTTTTCTAATTGAATATGGTGATCCAAAGGTGTATTCAATCTCTTATTTCTTGGATGAACAACACAGTAAAGTTTACAATAACTTCCCTTAGATTAAATGGAGCAGCTCAGATTCTTTGAAACAATACAAATATGCTTTTGGTATGCTATGGTAAATTTTTGGTATGCTATGTTAAACTGTGACAAAACACTCTCTATTGATCAGCACAATCCAAAAAGTCTTTTGTAATTTGATAGGCACATTAAAGCCATTCTATGTAATTTTTAATTGAATTCATTACTTACTTTCCTGAAACATTTTAATAAAGATCATATATTTTCTTCTTAATAACCTCATGCAATTTCAAAATATTTTCCTCATTAAAAATAGTATGTTAAATGTGTATTATTTCCCACAGCATTAAATTAATCCTTTTATATAAAATACTTTAATAACACGAATTTGAACTGATGTTCATTTTGTTGAAGTTGTTGATACAAAGGAAAGTTATTTTTACTCTGTGTGTTGTGTAACTTACGTCATTTAAAGTCATAATTAGTCTCACAATGCAGCCTTATTCATTATTTAAATGAAAGTGAAAAATACAGTAGACAAGCTTCTTTTGTTATTTTTTTGTTTATTGCTGTTAAGAATAAATAACACACCAATAAAAACTGTTCAGCTAAGTTACCCATTTATAACAGTTTTATGTTACTATATAATTCAAGCATCAACCCATGCAGATCCAAGGCACAAGTATTGCTCAAATGTAAAACGTTTATATAGCATATTCTAACAATATTTTTATTGCTTATCATCTGGGATAATTACAATAACTGACTTATCATGATTAGTAGATCTTTAGCATATATTGCCTGATTTGGGCATTAGAGATCTTATCTGATGACCACAGATACTACTGTACTATTGTATCCATGAGGCTTGAATATACAAGCAGATGCAACTGTTTATGGAGATATTTTCAAGTTAGATACAGGAGGCATACATAAAAAAAATTAAAAAGACGTATAACTTGTCCAGAAATGCCACGGGGAGGAGGGGAGAGGAAGGGGTCTGGGTTTTGTGAGTTCTAGTGGTTTGGGGGTTTTTTTGTTTCATTACCTACTCATTTTTATTGGTCACTAACATCCTGAAACAAGTGATAGGGATCCACATGTCATGGAAAGTAGGCCAAAATGAAAAGACTGATGAAAAAAAACACCCAACAAACCTGTGGAACCATTAAGGTTGGAAAGGTCTTCTAATGATACTGAGTCCAGCCTACCAGGGGAGGTTTAGATTCAATATTAGGAAAAATTTCTTCACTGAAAGAGTGGTCAAACATTGCAACATTCTGCCCCGGGGAAGTGGTGGAACCACTGTCCCTGGGAGTGTTCAAAAAATGTGTAGATGTGGTGCTTAGGGACATGATTTAGTGGTGGCCTTGGCAATGTAAGCTACAGGTTGGGCTCAATGATCTTAGAGGTGTTTTCCAGTGAAAAAAAAAAATACTCAGTATCTTCATAGAAAATTCAATCTGTTTTGAGGACAAAATATCTGTAGAAAAAATGGAGCAGTTCCTTTGGAGAAATCAAGATCTTTAGCATGAATTCAGTTTTCTAAAGATCATACATTGCTTCAAAGGCTGTTTCGAAAAAAATCATGCTACTGGCTATTCTGCTGGCAGTTCATCAACTGGGCATAGAAGAGGCAGTGCATAGGTTACAAGAGATTTGGGATGTAAACAGTAACTGGAAGATGAAAAGCATGAGCTGCTTTGTCAAATGGCTGCAGACTAAATGTGTATACCAATAGAAAAGGAAGCCCTCTGCAATGGCTGTATCAAAATTAATATTCACTGAAAGAGACAGGAGTTGTGGGCTAAAATATTACCTGATTGTGTATGCAAAGACTGTATCAAATTATATTTGCACAGGCAGGCAGATCGAGAATGCTGTCATCTTTAATTCTGAAATCCTTAACTTTCGAACTTTGACATTCTTTTAACATAATTTTTCAATATAGTGTGTAATGTATAATGCATATATGCAGAAAAGGCAGCTCTGGCAGTAACATGTTCTCATTTCATCTGTTGCTAGCTATTTCTTTTCTCAGAAAACTAATCAAACCCAAAAGCATTTCATAATTCGCATCAGAAGGGAATTGACTTTCTTCTATCAGTCTTAATTCTTTCTTTTTGTTACTATTAAAACAGTTATCTCTGCCGGCTAATTTGATTTTGACTTGCTTTTATATACTACATTCCTATATTTGATTGTCTGAAAGGAAAGGGAAATCAAGTACATAAAAAGATTCAATCAATCTCTGTCTATTCTACTCTCACAGGTATGGTAAAAGGGGATGCTTTCAGAAGATCTTTTTCTCTTACAAGGATGATCTGTAGTATCAGGACCAAACTGCATTAAAATAATAAAAAATCCCCTGACTGTTAGGTGGAACAATCAGAATTGGCATTCAATTCGTATTCCACCAGAACATTTTAGCATGCCATCTTATTTCAGCAAGCAGATGGTGTAGCGTTTAGTTCTCAGCTGTTGGGAACGTTGATGGACTCATCAGCTTTGGCACAGTATGTGTTTTACTTTTTAAATAATAACACTTTTCAGTAATTGACAGAAATTGCACAATTCAACTATGCATCTGATGCTCAGCACAGGGCGATGTGTTATGTGAAGTTAGTGCTTTATTAACTTCAGCTAGTAACTTCAGTTTTCTGATAGTCTGAGAGATTTCATGTCAAAAAGCATTAGTCATTTCATGTATTTGATTTACCTGAATTTTGTCTAAGAATAAATGTCTGAGATAATTTGGGGTTTTTTGGTTTTATTTAATACAAAAAATGTAGATTGTCCAGGCACCTTGACTAATTTACCTTGTTTAAGGAAATCCTGAATATTTATATAAATATCAGCAAGAAAATATTGCAGCTGCCAAAAAAGTGCACTTCTGCATTTTTTATGTGACCTTAAAACTTAAAAGTGAGTTACAAAAGAACTGTTGGTTTTAATAACACAACTGTTGAGACACTGAGTCACAATTTTTCCTTTCTCTGCTAGGTATTTCCTTGACATCTCAGACTTGTACCTTTTATTAAAAAAAAACAAACTATCATAGCAGTCGAAGTACAGGATTAACTCACTTCCACTTGGAAAGTCTTCTCAATAAAATAGATTCTACTTTACCCAAAATACATAATGCCTGAAAAACATAAATCAGTATAAAAGAGGTTTCAATCACTTGTTCAGAAGGAGTCATAACTAAAGTCTCTTTAAAAAATGATTTGCTGATTCTACATACAAGATTTCTGGCCAAGACAAACCACTGTATATACAGTGAAACATAAAATATAAAATTGCACTAAACAAAAAAGAATAAAGTGAGACTATGTTACTGCCTCATAATGCCTTATAATCCAAGGGTTCAAAAAGAGATGGTGTAGAACATCAAAATTATCCAAATAGTTCTAAATAAAGGGTCATTTCTGAAAGGAGTACCTATCAATTTATAGAAAGTGGAACTCTGAAAGTTCTTATTCAACCAGTTCAATCTCTGTTGTTCATATTTTCTCATCACATAGCAATTTATATAGGTAATTTTTTAAGCTATGTTCACATAACATTATTATAAATATGTTTTCAATATACAGCAAATTAAATTGTCTTTACAGAACCGAATAGGCTGAATATTAACCCTTCAATATGCAACTTCTAGAATTCTATTAAGATAAGCTCTGAAGCACTTAAATTACTCATATTTCCTGAACTGGGAAATTTACTGTGCAGAAATGACTGTGGTGTTTGGAAAAAAACCCACAGCAAAACAAAATAACCCTGAACAGCTATATGTCTTTTTCAGGAGATGATTCACCTATTAATAAACACAGTGAAATTACCCAGAGATAAACATAATTTTTTTCAGACACCAGAATTACTTTTTTTTTTTTTTGAGAAAGATAATTGGTAGGTTAAAGCTAAATAGACTATAAAAAAGAAGATCTGTGAGCAGAAGCAGAGAAGAAAAGATGTTGAGAAAGAAAGGCAGAAAGAGGAGAAAGAAGACTTTCAGTGACAACATAACACAAAACTTTACACCAAATTTAAAAGTGAGAGAAAAAAGTATTCTCTCTGTCTGAGTGGACTACTAGACAGGCCTCCAGGCATGTTCAGAAATCAAGATTTCTTGTTGAATTCACTATGCAGTTCAAACTCACAGTGATTTCAAGAAAAGTGTATACAGCAGAAGCTGAATTAGAACTTTAGGATTAGTCAGCCAATAATTCAGAAATACAAATTTCTAAATAAAATTTAATATGATTATGGTATGGATCATGATATTAGCATTTTAACATAAAATAAATTTTTTCCATGGCTAATTTTTAATTACCCAAACAATTTCTTGGCAACATCACTAAAAAATCCCAAAAATCTGCACTTTGTCCTTTTGAGGGTTTGATTGCAAGTCTTCAGAGAATACACTGGACTCTGAGATAGCAAAACAATGTATTCAGGTTTTAAGAGTGGCCAATAAAAAGGTATTACGAGGTAAGATAAAAGCAGTGAAAGAAATTCAGTGTCAGTCTTTCATTGCTTTCTTTATCTTGTCAAAATTAATGTATCAATCTCTATAGGAAGCAAAAGGAAACTAATAAATTTTTAGAGCTTTTCCAGTCCCAAATTGACATTGTTGTTTTTGGAGGGTTTTTATGGGTTTGGGTTTTTTTGTTTTGGTTTGGGTTTTTTGTTGTTTTGTTGCATTTTTTGCTAAGGGTTCTCCAGTGGGATTCAGCAAGCAGCTCAATTTCAGTATG
Source organism: Ifrita kowaldi (assembly GCA_013398055.1). Lineage (NCBI taxonomy): Eukaryota > Metazoa > Chordata > Aves > Passeriformes > Cinclosomatidae > Ifrita > Ifrita kowaldi. The sequence continues at coordinate 63,328 of VZRS01004806.1, forward strand.
CTCTTACCTTAGAGATTCTGAAAACTACACAAGTCAGTAGGACTAAAGATGCTGCAAAGTAAATGCTCCATTTTCCACAGCATTAAACATTTTCAAATATGGAGTTCATTTTGTGTGATAGTACAAAGAAATTAAGAAGATGCTTTGGTTGGTAATGTAATATGCAGAAGTTCTTCATGGCCACTTTATATGGCCATCCTGTCAATATATATTCAATCTAGTCTGTTAAGAGATAACTGTATGTCTGAAAACATGACCTCATACAGTTTTGTTGAACACTTCATTAATTGTGTATATTGTTTGTATTAAAGTGCTTGTGTTCTGTATGTTTTGAATGGACAAACAGTCCAAAGAATTAGTTAATGTAATTAATTAAATTATTAAATTAAATAATTAATGTACAAATGTACAAATTCCACTTAGACACCACTACAGTTTGCATTCCAGCTGGTGTAGCTGAAACATAGTGCTTTTCCTCTCTCACTATTTGTTTTTACATTTTTTTGCCTTCCCAGTTTCCCTTCAAGAACTTCTTTTCTAAGAATAATCTCTCATATACCTTAATGTTATTTTTTTTTCATGATGAAGCATACAACATGAAGAACAATGGGATGTTACATAGTTGTATCAAAATCATTACATTCTTTAAATTTTCAAAGCACCTTCTTATTGAGGTATTTGGGACATATTATTTCTTTGTATTAGAGTTGGAATAGCTGGAAAGATTAGAATCCAAGTATGATTGAAATAGTTCTATGTACATTTGTACTGATTCATATCTGTGTATTTTATATCTTGGCAAAAAAAATCAGATTAAATAATTAATTATATTTTGTAATACTTATCACATATTTCTGTTCTTACATATTATTAAACACTTTTCCTATGGTCGCATTATAGAAAATAGGTCTCAAGATGTTTATATATTCCCTTTGTCACCAAAATTTTATCAGATATATGTCTCTACACTAAAATAAAATATAATTCCTAGAGGAGTTCAGGTTCCTGTGAGGAGAGAGTGGGGCTAAATCACGGTCACAGCCCTGCACTTCAGGAGAGATGTGACCTCCTTGGGAGAATCCCAAGGAATACAACCATGGAGAGAATAGGTCCCAGAGAGCTGGATGATACCTCCTTCCATCTCAAAAACAGGCTACCTCGAAGAGCATAAAGTCAAGGCAAGGTGGCAAGGGGTCCCAGTGTATGTACAATGCCTTCCTGACTAAACTCATACATCAAAATGAAGTATACTGTAAGTAGGGTCAGGGTTCAATAAATGAACACCTTCTGAGGGCAGTAGTTGAGTTAAGAAAGCCAAAGCTCACCTGGACTTGAAGCTATCAAGGGATATTAAGGGCAACAAGAAGGGGACATGAAGAGGTACATTATCTGCCAAAAAAAATCAGGAAAACATAGGCTTCGTGCTGAATGCTATCAGACATTTTCAAATTAAGCCTGAAGCAATCAGTCACTGTTTCAGGTAATAAATGTAATGTGATTCCATCATAAATTTGCAGGCTTATTTCTTCTAATGTATAATAATTATTATTGCTTTTAATGACTACTTTCTAATATGTTATCCAACGCTTTGTAGTATACTTTTTCTTTGATGCAGGAGGCCCTCTTCACAGTGGATTCTCATGTAGAAAATAGTTCATATCAGGTCTTACAAAGGTAGCTGTATTATTTGACCTTAAACTATTTTCCTTATTTTCATATGGAATATGAATAATAATTCATTTTTTAAAATGTATTTTCACTGGAAAGCAAGAAATACATTTTTTTGTATACTGACAGTATTGTATTCTTATATTTTGCTCAATATGGATACTGAAAATGTCTCAGGGAGTTTAGTGCCAGTACCTTGATGTGACACAATATAGGAAATCAACAGGTATGCAACATTTTGCAAATGGAAACTGTGTTCACCAAAGGATGATTAAAGAACTCCGTGTTTTCTGAAAGATTGTTTCTTATAGACTTTTTTCTAGCTAGTCTTTTTTTATTTATTTATTTTTTTGTTGGCTTTCCATAAAAATAGTGCTTGAGCCTTCACAGACCAGGATGAGGTTACCTTTTAAATTTTATTTTTTGCAAGGCTGTCATTCTACAGGTCAAATAATTTACCACTGTGCAGACAGAAACTGTCTTGTTTTTAATAAAAAGAGCTCAACAGCTTATTTACCCAGGAACTTACAGAAGTAATTAATGAACATGTAACTATTCACTATGATCCCTAAGTCCCCTTTGAAGTCACAGCTTTCACAATAAATTGTCAACAATTACTTTTTAAAAATATATTAGCAGGTGTAGTGAATAACTCTGAACCAAACCAAAGTTCTGAGTGATCCTATCTACGACAAAGACAACCGTATTTCATGGGAGACCTGTGAGATTGGTTGTTCTCTACTGTCACTGGTGATACAATTATATACAGATACATTCACTTCCTCATTAGATAACGCAGCTTCAGTCATGCAGCTGCATAGCAGGCTTGGGCTACATCTGGATTATGTATCTCTATATTTTATCTTTTTAAATCTAGATTCTTTTGACAAATTCATATTTAGCACAAAGCAGAATGGTTTTATTTGGGATCACTCTTTGCAAATTTAAAAGCATGACGGTGTCATCTTTGCATCTGTAGGCATATGTACAAAGGCAATATAGATAGAATGACACTTGGAAGAAGAATATCTGAGTACATTGAAAAACTTCTATGCAGTAGTGAGTAGGATAAATGCTACAATTTTGTCATTCAGAGCACATTATATTGACTATATACTGAAGAATAGAATTGAATTTTCTTAAATCCAAAGTAGCTTGTAAATTTCTCTTCAGAAAAATATATGTAGCATATCACAGAAAATGCATGAGAAAAATGAGAAACTATGTATAAGGAGGTTAGAATTATTCTTATATATGTATGTATATACATATATATATATATATACACACTTATCCAATTTGCATTTAGTTCAAGAAAGAATCTGAAAGCAAAACATCAGAAACAAGCAGACGGTTTATATTCTCAGAAACTATGACTTCTTCAGCTGGAAACAGATTCCTTTCCCCAGTGTTTCTCACAACATTGTGGGTACTGTATTCCTGCTACAAAAGTTTCCACTGCCACCTAAAGTATCCAAAGAAAAGTCTCTAATTTTCTAAGATTGCTTATTAAAAAGCCATACCGATGAACAAAATATTCCCCACTAGGTGAAAATCAATAATTTATTAAAAAAATACATGATATTTCATATTAATGTATGAAAAATATAGCAACATATATATGTTCAATGCTGCATATGATAACTTCATTTAAAGCAGGAGCTGTGTAAGGTCATTTCAGCGTTGCAGCTGTGACTAAGAACAATAGACATGTGTAAACATGCATTATTGTGGCAAATGTAGGCTAAGACATTTTACCCATTCTTACAACAACTTTCCAATCAGTAACAAAACTCTCATTGATCTTACCTGTAACTTGATCAAGAACTCCATTAAAAAACAGCCATCTAACAGTAATGTTGGCTTTTCTTACCTCCACTTGATTTCAATAATGTAGTGGCACACAACCAAGCACCTGAAGCACATTTATATATATGTGTGTGTGTGTGTGTGTATATGTATACACACACACACGTATATGGGTCATTTGCTCAACTAGATGAAATAGTAGAATTTTATTAAGATTGTCAGATAAAATAATATTCACGATAAGTGGAGCTGTTTTAAAAATCAGTCAAGACAAGGGCTCAGTTTTGTAAAGTTCACCTGTAAACAGGTGATATTTTTTTGATATATTTTATGAAAAGCTTAAACATAAAAACTCATTGTGCACAATTATAACTGTGCCGGAAAAGACTGTTCACAATCTTTAAATAGGAAAAATGTATGCACACAACCATTTCCTCATCTGAGGTGCATTGAGCTTGCCTGGCTGCCAGGCAGCCACACAGCTTCTCTCTCACTCCCCCTCAAACAAGAGAAGCTCAGGTAAAGACAGTGAGATCATTTACCCATTACCATCACAGGTAGAACAGGATTACCTTGATGAAAATTTATTTAATTGAATAGTGAGGAAAAAAAAAAGGAAAAAAGAATTAAAATTATGCCTTCCCCTTACACTTATTCCATTCCTTGATTCCCAAATCTTTTATCTCTCCCTGCACCTCAAGCTACACTGAGAGGGATGGGGAATGGGGGTGGTTACAGCCAGTTAAAAATAGGTCCTCTCTGCCATTCATTCCCTCTCACACTTCCCCTGCAGCAGCATGGGCTCTCCACTGACCACAGCTCCTTCAGGAAATACCCAGCTGCTTTTCACCGAGATCCTCCAGAGATTGCAGTGTGGATATCTGCTCTGGCATAGTTCTCTCCAAGGGCTGCAGAGATATCCCAGCTTCACCAAGGTGTCTCCACCAGCTGCAGTGAAACTTCTGCTCCAGCATCTTTAGCACCTCTTCCCACTCCCTCTCTGACACTGGTATCTACAGGATGGTTTTCATCACTCCTCTCCACCTCTACTGCATCTTTTGCCACTTCTTACCCATGTTTTCCCAGAGATGCCCATAAATGGCTGAGAGACTCAGTTGTGCCCTGTGGCAGGTCCATTGGAGCTGGCTGAAATCAGCTGTGTCCAGCATGGGGTAGCCACAATCTCTTAACACAGGGGCCACCCTGCAGCTCTCCCCACTGTCAGCTCCTCGACACCTACACACCACCTCTGCAGAGAAGCAAGAATTTGACTGAACCTTAGCTTCTGTTTCCTTTGTACATTAAGCAGTGCCTCTGAATCCACGCACAAGTGCTAGGCTCTACAAAGTACAAATTAACAGAAAACCTTTGCATCTCATTGGAAATAGTGGAAGAAGAAATAAAATAATGCACATGTATGAGATGCAAAGGTATGCAGAAGCTCTTCTCTCCCTGAGAACTTTATAACTCAAGCTCCTGTTTTACCAAAAATAATGCACTTAGAAATCAAACTGTACATGGAATAGAAACAATGTCCAAGTATCCATATAGCATTACTTGAACGTGAGTCTGATAACCCCAGAAAATAGTGGGTTCCAATCACGAGTGATTTATTTTCATTAGAGGAGCATATTGTATATGGACAAGTTGCAGAACAGTAACAGAGACACAAAATTATTGTTGTGTGTCTTAGCACTTTGCAAATAGAAATATGAATGTAATATGATCTGAACTGGTACCAGTCTGTTATTAAAATACAAAATTACTTATATACTGTACTAAAGGTAATATATTTAGCTGACAAAAAAAATACTCAGTAAGTGTTCCTAATAAAATTTTTCGCATATTTCAAAACTGGGTCTATTCAATTTGTAAAAGAGTGTGTCCTTAATGGTGTCTAATTCAGTATGCTAAATCTATCTCATATTTCTTTTGTCAAATAATGAAGGACATGTTTTCTGTATTTTATCAGTTCATCTCAAAATGGAGATGGGTGAGTGAATTCTTTAAAAAAACCCACATTCTCATTTTTAAATAGCATACATCTTATTTAAACATGTCTGTATATATACGTATATATGTATATTTTTATTTCTCTGCCAAAGTAATCCTCACATAAATTTTCATAATAAATAATCTGGAATTTTTAGAATTTAAGATAAACACAAAGGAAGCTTTAGGTACTGTTACTGATGTCACTCAAAGAACCCCTACCTCAGCACCTGTCTAGCCCTTCACCCACAGAGGTACAGTTTCTGCTTCTGAAATCCATTTTAGTTATTTTAACATGGTTTTTATTCTGTTTTCTATGACAGCTATCCTAACCGGTATGCTCTCAGTTAACCTCTCTAAGTCCAAACAGCAATGCAATATTTCAAAACTGAGAAGTAAGGTACCGTCAACTGACTTTGTGTCTTTATTTACATGCATATAGATTTTTTATTATTATCCACTTTTTAAAGTATGGTTTATAAGAAAAAATAAATATATGCATATATATCATTCAAGTAGATTAATATCAAAAATATACTTAATAAAAAAATTGTTTAGACCTGCTAACAATACCAAGGAAATACATAAGACTTACTGGTATGCAATTTTCAAATAGGATGATGTCCTGAAATGTTGAGATTTCTATTGGACAGCCTCATGGCAGATTATTTGCCAAATAATGGAATTTGTCCAGTGTCTTTAAATAGCTTTAGGCAGGTTTTTGGTGTGTCTTGGAAAGAACACTTTTTGATTTTCAAGTGCCTGTCCTGCTTGTTTAAATTATATACTTGGAGCAGAAACTTAATCAGATTTTTTTTTCCAGGTTGCATAAATTTGAGTTTGTCTCTTTTTCCTTGCAGAATTGTAATAAAATTAAATACTACTATTAATAAATAATTATAATCTCATAAAGTTGCTGCACATAAGTTTTCTTGCTTTGGCTATTTTCGTAACTTTAATAGTATTTCACTGGTAACAATCACATTAGAATAATATATTGTATAGATAAGATAATTAGAGTTAGGAAACACAGATATCAAAGTCACCTAGCAAGTTCTACATTGCAAAATACTCCTTATTTTCCTTCCACAGAAATCTTTGATTCTTTCATTTCATGTACGGCAAAAGTTTATCAAATGTTGAAGGTGATCCATATTTTAGGATTTATGACCACTCTTTACCCTCTCTTTTGCACATTTTTGAAATCTTGTTCTAAACTTTTAATTAATTTGATTTTCTTGCAGTCTTCTTTTCCAAAGATATTAATAGTCACTGATAAGCCAGCAGAGAAATGTTAACACAAACATTAGAATGGGAGAGGACAAAATAGTTGATTTACAAAATTCTGTTCGCATGTTCTTAAAAACCATCTTTTTCTATATGGATTATTCTATACTGTGCATGTCATGAAAGTCTGTATGTTACAATTTTGCCTACAATACTTCAAAAGTACTATTCAGAATATTATTAAGAAATACCTCAATATCCCAATATGGGGACATCACAAGCCTCTCTGGCAAATATTATATATGCTTAATTACCTTTGTCATTGTGCTGGTTTCAGCTGGGGTAGAGTTCAGGACTCCATCCAATCCCTGGACACTCCAGGAATGGGGCACCCACAACTTCTCTGGGAAACCTGTTCCAGCGTCTTACCACCCTCACAGTGAAGAATTTCTTCTTAACATCTAATCTAAATCTCCCCACTTTTAGTCTAAAATTGTTTGCTCTTGTCCTGTTGCTATCTGCCTGTGTGTAGAGTCACTATCCCTCTTCTTTATAAACTTGCTATTAGTACAAAAAGATTGAAATGAGGTGCCTCTGGAACATTCCCTTCTCCAGGCTGAACAACACCAAATCTCAGCCTGTTTTCACAGGAGAGGTGCTTGAGCCCTCTGATCATCTTTGTGGCCTTCCTCTAGACTGGCTCTAATAGGTCCCACTTCTTTCTTTTATTGGCGACCCTGGAGCTGGACATAGTATTCCAGGTGTGATCTCACAAGAGTAGAGCAGAGAGGCTGGCCTTGCTGCTTTGGATCCAGCCCAGGGCACAATTGGTTTTCTGGACTGCAAGACTTCTCTCAAAGACTTCTTCTCCCAGTCTGTACTCATGTCTGGGACTGCCCTAACACAGGTTAGGATTGTTGAACTTCGTGAGGTTCTCATGCCAAAATCAAGTCCCCACTACTCCAGCTGTCTGGAAAAGCTGAAATGATAAGCCAAACAGCTTTGAAACAAGTGAAAGACACTGGCTGGTGAAAGTAGATGCAGGCATTAATGCAGTCCATGTCTGTTTGTGGAAAATATTTTAATATTAGGTAATGTGATAAAAGTTCATTATGCCTATATTGAGAATCCATCTACATCTTCAATACTGTTTGGAACTGGAGCAGGGATATGAAGTAGCTTCTGCTCTTGCATCCACCTTTCCACATGCTAAGTTCCTATTTTGTAAGTTGTTGGAACAGAACAAAGCCTTTCATGAGTGCAAAGACACAGAAAGTGCTAAATAAGTAAAGCCAGAAGAAGTTATGAAGATGTGTGATCACTTAAATCTTTCAGAACAAGGGAAGAAAACAGGTGGGGAAAAAATTGTTTCTTTACAGCTCACATGGAAGTTACAAGTGAATGTCTTTTGGAGTTTTCTTGGGAGTTTCTTTTGTCTGTTTGGGTTTTTTGGGTTGTTTTTTTTTTGGGGGGGGTAGAATTTGGTTGGTTGGTTGGTTGGGGGTTTTTAAAGGTACAAATTATTTATTCCTATTTTTTCTATGATCAGTTATCCATACAACATCCACAGGGTTTTTCTTACATGCTCACTGGAGCTACTCAGATTACCCAACTCAAGTTTGTAAATATATCAAGAGGTAAGACAGAACATTTTCCTAGAATTAAGATGGATTGTATCTCATTTAACAGTGCTTAGAGGTTGAAAGTGATTGTATTTTCGGATTTTTTTCCCCCTGTTTTATGAACCACAATTTAGATCCTAAGGTGCATTCCAGTTTTCATACTCACATATTCTTCTGGCTTGACATGTCAAGTGCTGACAGTATGACATTTTGGATATTCATCTATCTTACTTCAGTGATCTGAAATGTGTGTGGAAATCATAAATCTCTGCACTGCTCATTTACAAACTTTTTCAGGCAGTGTTGCTGAGCTCAGTCTTATTTAATTATTACTCTGAGTTTTATCACAAACCCCATACCTTGAATCACATATAATGAAACAAAAATGCCATATTTCTTCTGTACATTTGGTGCAATGAATACTGAATAGTAATTATGAGAATTAGAGGTATAATTCTACTAGTAAATATTGCCATAATTATAATTGGATTGTATAATTTGATTAATACAGATATTCCACTCTAACAAATATATTTAGTGTTCAGTTTTATTCAGAAAAAAAATCAGACAGGCAGGAGGTAGGAGGGGGTGAAGGATTAAAATATAGGATTTTCTTATGGTCTGTAGTAAAACTGGTGCAATATTATTATATTTTATTGACATAAATTAAATTACATGATAGGAAAAAACTACTAAGTAAAAAGGTCAAAATAAAGCAGAAATTTTCAGTGCTGCCTAATAGAAGTATTTGAATTCAAATATAGCCAAAATTAACTTCAGTGTTTATGTATTCTTCTTTTATGGTTTCTATCATAAGATAAATACTTTTGAAATCACAGAAATGTAGAATACGAAAAAAGATATCACATTCCATTCTAATCATAAACTGTTAGAGTTTCCCCAGAGTTATGCTGGGGCAAGAGAACCAGCCTAACAATGCCAAGATGGTAGGCTGTGCAAACCTGTGTTCCCATGATGACTCCAGCCATGCTTTAATTCTCATAGATACAGAAGGAGACTTTTTTCAGCATAGTTCTCTGGTTTCTCAGTATTCACTAGCTTGTGTTTAGTTATGTTTTTCCACTATTTTTAGCCAGAAGAGATTGTTCTTCTTCTTCCTTTCATGAATCCTTATCAAGTAAATAGAGGGTTGGAGAGTGAACCATCTCAAGCACTACAATGATCATCCATGCTGTATTAGCACTAGTTCTCTCCTTGGTTTCTTTGTTAGCCCTAATGCAACTCTGTTACGAGAGATATTAGCCAAGATAATGCTATAACTCTTGGATTTAGTCCTTGACATGAAGGACTTGAATTTTATTTCTTTCTCTCTTATTTAAGGACTGCTACTCCAGGCACTTTATTTTTTGCCGGGTATTGGTAGTCATTGTTCATTGGTATTAATGCTGTAAGGAATATGGTTCTCTCAAAACAATAGCAAGATGGTTTCAAGTGCCCAGGTTGTTCCAGATAATTCAGTCAGCACGCTTTTGTGTTGAATTATGGTAGTGATAAATAAAATCTCAGTTTGATGGAATGAAACTGTGTGATTTCAACAGTATTCATATGCAAACATTCATTCTTATAAATAGATGTGTGTGTGTGTGTGTGTTGTGTGTGTTGTGTGTGTTGTGTGTGTTGTGTGTGTGTGTGCCATTGCTTGCCCAGAAAATCAAATGTTTCATAGAATCATAGAATATCCTGACCTGAAAGAGACCCACAAAAGAGACCCATCAAAGCCCACCTCCTAGCCTTGCACAGGACAGCCCCAAAAATCACACCATGTTCCTAAGAGCATTTTCCAAACGCTTCTTGAACTCTGTCAGGCTTGGTGCTGTGACCACTTCCCTGGGGGGCCTGTTCCAGTGCCCAACCACCCTCTGGGTGAAGAATCTTTTTCTAATACCAACCTAAACCTGCCCTGACACAACTTCAGGCCATTCCCTTGGGTCCTGTAACTGAGCACCAGAGAAGAGATCACTGTCTGCCCCTCCTCTTCCCCTCATGGGGAAGTTGTAACTGCAATGAGTTCTCCCCTCAGTCTTCTCTTCTCCAGGCTGAACAAAGCAAGTGACCTTGTTTTGACTTTTCATCTGAATGAGAATGCAAACACTAACCCACTCTCTTAAGTAAACAGTACTGCTTTTAAGCTAAAAACCAGTACAAGTTGGTCCCAATCACTGTATTTGGTCTGCTAGAACGAATGTGACCCCTTCTATTGTTACATTAATAAGGTTCTTTTCTCTAGAGTAATCCTTTGGGATGTACCAGTGTAACCTCTTGTCTTCTGGCATTCTTTCCATGTCGAAGAGCAATTGTTAGGTGAGGACTTTTTTTTAACCTCTTTTTCTCTTTTGAGAATGAACAATTCAGATCTGTTGGTTCATCAAGAAAAGAATTGGAACATAGGAAATGGACCAGCTCCAAGGTCAATATCTGAATTAATATGGAACATAAGATGCTTCAGGGAAGGTATAATAACAATTTGTATAGACAATGCCAATGCTCTACAATTTGGAAGAAAAAGAAGAAAAGCAAAAATGAAAAAAAGGAACAAATCCAAGAAAGGGAATGGAAACAGCATTTCATTGTTGCTGTGCAAATGTGCTGCTTCAGCAGTGACAAACTCTAGCGTGGGGACCTGAGATCAGTCCTGCAAGTCTCTCATGCCAAAAGAGCACAGTGGAAGAGAAGGCCAAAATCAACAGAAGCTTGAAAACCTTTCTGACATTAGTTCCAGAAGCTTTGCCAAAGAATCTGTTGCATCACTGGCAATATTGTCAAATGGTCTGACTTCAATCAGTACTGATCTGCATAATAAATAATTGTTTCCTGACAGACTAATGACACCTCCCTAAACTAAAAAGACAGTTTATTTACAAATTTCACTTATAGATGCTTATGTATTAATTTTAAAATTAAAATGAAATTTTAGCAAAATGAGTAGAAACAGTGGGCAGATTTAATACCACTGTGCATCTATCCGTTTTGTCTATGGATCTCCCTTGTGATAGACTGTAGACAAATCAAACTGTATTTATAAGATGTAATGATGTTTCAAAGGCAATTGAGTCCCTATAACCTTATTGAAAATTTTTGGCATCTTGGAGAAGAGTCTCAGATTTGTGCCTTCACTGAGGAAGAAACCAGAGAAAATGTAATTTATGTGTATTTTTTCCTGGCTGTGTCAAAAGGACAGCTTCTTTTCCTGGCCAGACAAATGCACATAACTCTCGCCAAATTGTACCATTTGTTATCTTTTCTTTGGTGGAGAGAATTTCTAGTGACAGCAGAGAGCAGAAGAGAGAATTAGTGTTACCTTTGCTATGAGGAAAGGGTGCCAGGTAGCAAATGACACAAAACTGAAAGTCATCTGCTTCTCCTTGATGTGCAGCTAATGAAACAAATCACTGAAATCTTAGGAGCACAGAAACATTTTAGAGATATTTACAGAATACAGAATAATTAATCTCATTTTCATGTCAGAACAGTATAATTTCAGTTTGTGCTCTTTAAAAGTACTAACATTTATGATTCAAAATTCCCTCTTACAGTTATCACATACATTATTATATCTCTATTAGGAGGTATTTTGAAATTAAAAATAAATTATAGTCTTATTTGCCTTTCCTGTAGGCTTGAGGTTCATAAAGAGAAGTAGGAGTACATGGAAGGAGAGAACCTGTCCTGTCTGTTGTACCATTACCTATCTTGCATGAAACAGGAATTTTCAAACTGATAAAAAAAAAAAATCCCCCCCAAAAGAAAATCAAACAAAAAAAATCTCAATTTCCCCCATTGTCCAGTGTGTTTAAATCTGTTAGCTAGAAAACTCTGCTGCAGCACACGAATCTTGAACTCAAAGAAAGAATTTAATAATTCATGTCAGATCAGTATGTTTGCTTTCAGTCCTTTTTCCAATGAATAAAAGCCTTCTCTGTGGGTCTGGACCATTCATAGCTAGTAAAAGAGCCTTCTAATCCCTGGCTGTTTTATGCAGATGGAAATACCTTTGTCTAGCTTCTAGTCACAAATGACTGTCAAAACTGATACATATATTATTGTGATATGTTATAATTTGAACACCATGAACATTTTGTTACTTAAAATTGGTAAAACTGTGGCCCATCACTATTTAAGATTTCTAGACCAAATATGGATTGCACACATTCATATAGTGTTGCTGATTTATATCAGGTAAGTGTCAAAATCACTCCCACTCTAGCTAATTAACCTTTTGTGAATTTCTTGTAAACTGTTTTCCTGAAATTGCAAAGGTGACAAAAGGCTGATGTTCTTTTCACTCTATTGCCTCAAGAAATTGAAACGAACTTTTGTTTTTCAGTGAAAATCTCATTGTGCTTCATAGATCCTTGTTACCCTGTACATGTTCTGTTCTCAAGAGAATGTTTTGATACAGAAATATAACATTTCATATGGAAAAAAAAGCACCACTTTTTCAGACTTAAAAGAAGCCTGAGCTTAGTTGTGGAGGGAATTCTTTTCAGTGTTATTGCTTCATAAAATATATTGATTTCAGAGCTCCAATCTGTTCCAAAGAGAATACTTCATGGGATCTTGTTCAGCTCCTGTCCTCCCCAATGCCACTGGCAGAATGTGTTACATTTGTTTGCAGTACTCACTGAGGGAAAGAAAGAAAAGAGAAATACACAGCTATTAACATTTAGTAGAGCTGCAGTTCACTCACCAACAAAGGAGAAACAATGAATGGGGAATGGAGAACCAGCAAACATAAAGTGATTTATAAACAGAATTGAAACAGACATAACATAACATAACCAAAATCAAAGCTGAGACTGCTGTGGAAAGCTCCCTCAAAATATCAAGGTCATACCTGCTGGAAAAAATGTGTGTTGAGGGATCAAATTAAGATATAGTAAAGCAGGACTCATGCCAGCAATATGAGAGTAAAATATACCATTATCTCAAATTAACCTGCTTATGGTTATGGTCTTTTTTGGTTTTTTGTTTCTTTTTTTGAGGAATATCCTCAGTGTCTAAATAGAGAAGCCTACATCATTTCTCCTTTGTACACCTACCAGGTATTAATCTGACCTATTTTAGACATCTATGTCAGGGTAGGATGAATGAATCTTTTAAAGTACTTTATTTTCTTAATTTATCGGAAAAATATCCTAGAAGAAGCAGCTCTGATGTAGGTATGCAAAATATGCATATTCAGTGAGATGAATTTCCTACCCCAAGGGACATGCAGCTTTCCTGTTCTGCTGTTCCTCACTTCTATATTACTGTAACCAGCAACCAGACTCGGGTAAAGATGATCTTAATACACAGGAATACAAAGACACTTTAAAGAACTAATTCAGTACAGTACATCTTACTGCTTTACAACTCTGAGGACAGGTATTTGACATTACCACTACTGGCATTTTACTTTTTCTCTCAAATACTTAGGACATTATAAATTTTGAAAGGACACCTTTGGTCACTCTGAGTCTTTCTAAGGTGATAAAACAGGGAAAAGTTTTGGTTATTTAGGTAATGTCTATAATATTGCAGCAAACTTGCAACTAAATTGTTGCGGTGCACTTTAGCTTGCCTGGGACCCGCCTCCTGTCCCTCCAAGATTTGCCATCCAATGGGCAGATGGATCCACCCAGAGGGATGGACTGTAGGCGGATCCTCAGTCAAAAGGCCTCACCCCTCATGCCACTCTAAGCCTGTCTCCTCCCCCAGTTCTAGAGAGTTCTTTGTTATTAAGTTCCTTATTGGCTAAGCAACTCATGTTTATGTATGCCTTCTGTTCCATATGCAATTGAGTTCTGGAAGGTTCTGTTCTATTTGGTTTCTGATTGGCTCCCTTGGGTTGTCTCCTCCCTTCTGGCTCTGTAGTTGGTTGTTTGTACCTTAGTTCCTCCCCTTTTGTTTCTTCCTATTGGACATTGCTGTAAACCCCTCCCCTTATTCTGTGCCTTAAAACCCTGTGTTCGTTCCTTTGTCCCTTGAGATTCTCGCCCCACCATGATTGGATAATAAACGCTTTGGTCTGCTTTAAAGAGAATCTCCCTTCTCTCAGTCCTTTGTCTCCGCCTCCTCGCCGCTTTACCAACGACCGCAGCTCGACCCATTCCACGGCGGTGCGTCCTTATTGTTGAGACCCTCGGTCTTTGGCCGCAGTTGCAGTCTCCTGACAAGGCCACCGGGCGGCCCAGGGGTCAGGCGACTGCACTAAATAAAATTTCCATGATTGTCAGGGCTGTCTTCCAATGGTAAGGTAGTAAAGGGGAGGAAGAATTTGTTCTTTTTTTCCTTTTTCATCTCACTATTAGTATGGCTAAACAAGGACTGTTAAAGACAGATGAACTGGGCGGATCTGTTGGCTCACTGCCTACAAGAAATGCTAAACTCTTTTCTGTTTAAGCTTAATAGGAGTGAACTTTAGACAACAATTTTCAAGTGTTCAAAATATCTCACTTTAAACTCAGTCAAATCTGCAAACACTTCATAGATTTCATACAGAAAATGAAATCATGTCTTCAGAGAATCTTCCTTTCTGATTCAGTCTGATTATAACAGCACTACTGCTGTCCTAAAAATCTACCTTTAGAAATTTCACAGTGAAGAGATGTATTTTTCCTAGCAGCATTTTGAAACTCTCTTTCATTATGCCTATCCAGAATTCCAAACTCAGTCGTCTTTGTGGGCTGCATCAGATTGGAGAAATCTGGAAGGTGTTAGGAACCAAGAGTAACTGAATATCAAGTTTACAGCGTCTTCTCTGGAAAAGATTTTAGTCATGAGGGAAGAATTGCATAAGCACGAGATGAAAACAAGCTCATACATTCAGTAAGAACAACTCATTTAACCAATGATTTCTGCCGAAGAAAAAATGGTCAAATATGTATCTCATTAAAAAAAACCGTGATTATTACTGGACCCAGAATTTAGTGAAGATAATGAACCTCTTAATTGTAAAGGCATTTGGCACTGAAAAAATAGTTAAAAATGTACTTGAAAATGAGGTTCAATATAAATAGCTTTTCCTTTCTGCTCAATATCCTCTTCTTATGCAACAATATTTATTCGGCAAAAATTTATTTAGTCATCACCCAAAACTGCAACTAATGCTATTATCACATTGTGTAATAAGCATCAACTATTCTTTCAAATAATTTAAATAGTGTAGGAGATCTACACAAGAGATAAAAAGGGAAGTATACATCTTTCTATGCAGAGCCTGTCTCAACATGGAAGCAGGAGAGTGAAGTTCATTCCAGCACTGATTGCTATGAGTATCATGGGTACACTTTGAAAGAAAAGGAAGAATAGTATTGAATATGAAGCTAATGAACAATCTGTCCTCCTCGCAGCACATCAAAATGACATCCTTTGAGGTACCACTTCATTATTTTTTTACGATTTTTGTGCTCTGAAAAGTAACTGATTGCACAAAAGAAAAAAAAGGGAAATAAAAAGAAAGATAGACTTCTGTATCTAGAAAGATGAAAGCAGAAGGAGTCATACTGACAAGGACTGCAAAACATACATTCTTACATCTGTAAAAATGATACAATTCCTTTTTGTCCTGTGTTTTTTTCCTATAACTATACCACAGGGAAGGGATTTTCTGATCCTTCATACATTCTGACAGTGATGAGACTATTGAAACTATAAACATCAGTCTGTTTGTAGGCCATAGGGAAGCTTAATAAGTTATCTGATAGAAAACCATTTAAATAAACCCATGCTTTATCCTAAACATATGCAATATATATAAGTAGCATAAAAAGACTCAGAATAATTTTGCTTCCAAAACAAGTGTATTCTTTAATGCAATAGAAAAATATACCTATTTCAATTAACAAATTTGTCTGCTTTTTTGTTTAGCTCTGTCACTTTATATTATATTGGGAAATGTAATTTTTAAAAAATTAACTGTCTGTGGAAATATTTAATGAAATCCATTGTTTCATCATGCCCACAGATTGCTTTGCTTCATATCATATGCATATATTTTGAAAATACATTCTCTCCCTGACAAAATCTTCTCCCTGTGTTCAGATATGAAACAAGGTATAAATTGTAATGACAGCCAGCTATAAATTGTAACGACAGCCAGCTAGATAGCTCACTAGGAAACCCTCCTACATGAATCTCTCACGGGCAGTTATGTACTTACCTTAAGACTTTGCACTTCTTTAGTGTTTCAGTACATAAAATCTGTGGTTAAGAAGAAGGTTGATTATCTTCTGTTTCATCTTATAAGAAAATAGAAGAGCTTGAAAGAACTTTGCAGGAAAAAGAAATGCATTGAACATTCCTGTAACTTCATTTTTCTTTCAATAATTGAATAAAAAAAAAATTTTCACAAAAGCAAGAGTCACTTTTATATAATCTTCTGTATTATTTCTTGTTCTGCTAGTTGTCCATTAAAGAAGTAGTAACAAAGTATTATAAATATGCTGTTTGATGAACCTCTTATTACTTGACAAGGTAATGCATTTTGAAAACATCAGCCTAAACTTTCAACATGCAATTGCCTAGCAGACCTACCAACACATCTTATAATGGCGTGAAACAAAGACAGAAGAGTGACAGATAACTCAAAAAACTTATCTGGGTGATCAAATAACTTACACTGGCATATCAAAGAAATTACAAAGCTAATATCTATGTTCTGTTCTCTAGCTTTCCTGTGGGTGTCACATATACTGCATGGAGGATTTTATTGAAATTAATGTTAAATAACATTAATTACCCACAAGTAATGCTGCTTCGTCAAACTCCTGATGTCAGCCCAAATGAATACCCATAAAACTCTTGACCCCAATCACTTACTGTGTGCCTGTAAGTGATGCAGATTTTATAAGAAAATGAAATATGAATATCACAGGAACTTTTTAAGAAATACATCAGCATTTTGTTTTTACGTTTCAGATCTTAAAAGCAATGTTTTGAAACTGTGGTTTACAGATGGGACAGGAAAAAATTTAGCCATTTAGTAAAAAAAGAAATGAAATCTTATAAACGTAATATTCCAATTCATTATGGCATCTTGACATGAGGGTCCAACATTTAAAATTTATCAAAGCTGTATTATTGTTAGCAGGGACAATTTGATAGTCACCAGTCACATGAAACTCTTCTACCCACAATTACATTTGCAAAGGAACAAAAAAAAGGAAAAATTTTGCAGATGGGATTGCAAAGTCACTCTAATGGGAATCCAACCTGGATATTTATGTCAAAGATGGGTTTACTGTGAATCCAATCTCTATCACTCAGATCTTCTGAAGAACAGTTTCCCAGGTGTTTGATTGGATTTTACTCTATCCATGCCTTGTGGGCAATGAAAGACAGACTTTAAGCTGTCCTCAAATAATAGCTTAGAATACATTTACACTAAGCAATTGTATTGTGCACTTAAAATTCTGTCACATCACTGATACTGCTTTGGTTGGCTTTATCCCAAAGGGAGTTTTATGCACAAAATCAAAGTTTTGAATTGAGTGAAGATAAGACCAACCATCTTGAAAGTGCAAAGACATTTGTCTACAAAAGCCTGTATTTTCAAAATTAAAAAAAAAAGCCAACAACAAATCCCTAAACTTTCGTATATATAAAGAATAAACTTCTTTCTCTGAAATAAATGTGAAAAAAAATACTGAAGGTAGTAAATGCTAAAGAAATGGTGAAAGCCTGTTAGAGTGGGGGGGTTTTTGTATTGTTTTTTAAACAGTGAAATTATACTTTATAGTTCTAACACTGAAAACTAGATGGTATAAGGGAAGCTGTATACTAATGCACTTAAATTTTTTTCTTATGTATAAATTTTTGTGGGACTGGAATCCAAGTGAAAAGAGAATGAAACACAGTTTAGAAGTAGTTCCAGCTCTAACTAGTATTCCAGATAACAAAAAAACCGTCACATGTCCAATGTATTGGAGACTTGGGTTTAGGTATTCTTTGAATTAATTAATTGGTACTAATATTACAGTTACGGTGATCCATGTTGTCTGCCGCTTCCTCAGAAATTTGGATTTGGACAACCATGTCCAAATGCAGTACATGCAGGCAACTAATACCATCACAATATTAGTGAGGAAATTCATCCTTTTGCTGCAGAGTAGCTCCTCTTACAAATGTGCTTTTCACTCACCCTGATGAATTTAGAAATAGAATTGATAAATACTTTTAAAACAGTCACCATAATAAAAAAAAAAAAATCAGTAAAACATGAGAGAAAATCCAAGAAAATATGTAGAACAATCCCAGTTCAGACTACATGAGAACTTCAGTAAAAGAAAACTGAGCCATGTAAATGTTTCAGAGAGTACACCGGTAGTTAAAATGTCATTATAAAGAAGATTTTGATAGTGTGTTAACCTTCTCAGTGAGGTATAAATAGCTTGGCTTAGAGAGGAACAAAAATTCTGCTTGACTACATACAACCCTATAGTTCATTTATATTTATCTCAGAATTATCTATCTCCACAATAACAGTGATCAGAATGGAGCAACTTCTGCAGGTCAGACCCTGTCTTGCAAACAGCTGGATAGCAACAACTGCTCTCTGTAAATATCTCATTATTTGTAAACATATAACAACGCTGTTCAGAAACGGACTGCACTTATTGAGATGTAAATCAAAGAACAGTGGTGATGGACAAGATCAGACCCTGGAAAAATGATTGTTGCTGAACTTGTATGATATGTAAGGACTGTAATTTATATCGCTTTATTTAGTTTCATTGTGTAAATGCACAAATCCATGATGTTGCTAATGGATGTCACTTAAAAAATCCTCCAAGTTTATAGATATTCAAATATATGAAACTCAGTTAACAAAATTTTCTCAGAAGCAAAGCAACATATTAGTTGAGAGGACAAATTTTCCCAGTATTAATATTGGGATCTAATCCCAGTTCATTGAAGATTTATAAGATGAGACTTAACCTCTAGGTTTAAAATACTTTAAAACCTGGATAAGCAAGATGTGTCCTTCATTAAAACAGCAACAAATTAGAGTTCTGGCCTCAGCATACAAAGAGAACCATCACAGAAAAGTTATGGGGTTTTTTATATATTGATTGTAAAATGCTAAATGAACTACATGTTTTGGTAACATGATCTGAAATGAACAGGGAAGCAAAAACTTCACAAAAATAATGTATGGGTTAACTATTACTCCAAAATCTTTCCTTCAAAGAAAGCCGTATCATGTTATCCACGTGTTCTCTTAGTATGCCAGTTTAGGAAAATGTCAGGAGTTTAAATTCTGTAATGCATTTCACTATCTTTATGACCTTCCCTATTTATGGAATAGGAGAAGAAGTACAAGATAACAACAGGGTAACAGTAATATTTAAATTGTCAGGAGAATAGATTAGGCTCATAGTATTTTCTGTTCTCATTACTGGCATTGTCATATGAATGTAGAATTCAAATTTAAATGCCACATATATTCTAGCAATCACAATTGTAAAATGTTCTTTTGTGACCTTCTCAATGTTTGTTTTCTGATTTATTAGCACCTTCTATATTTCTTTGCCCAGAGCTCTCATAATGTATAAGGTTGTAAAGTGCTATGTACATTTAGCACTTTTTAACAGTTTATCTATTATAAAGAGTTTATAGCAGAGGATATCTTCTAAGTGGACAACATCAAACAAATAAGTGAATAAAATAAAAATATTACATCAGAAATGGCTACTTATATGCACTTTTTTCACAAAGTCTAGCTATTTGAAATTAACTCCAAGAAGTAAAACAGCCTGACTTTTTGACTCTTTTTTTACTTTTTAAACTCTTTTAGTATTTGTCTAAAACTCATTTTAAAATAACAATAATAACTTAATGGATTACCACATTACTGACTAATGCATACTGTAGCCTAGCTATTGAAATCTATTGATGACTTCAAGAAAAAGAAACATGTTTCTCTTTCTGTGTCAAACTACAAAGAATTTGCAAGTGAAATTAAGCAAGGATTCATAGTGACTGCCGCCTCATGATTATGTCTTGAAAGTAAATAATAAATGGATACTAAGGCACCAAGAGTAATTTAGGGGGAAAACAAAAGTTGCATTTGATTCTCTGAGTATTCTCAGTCACAATTTTAATATGTTTAGATTAAATTAATTTTCACAGCACAGCTTCATGCAAGTAATACGGAAATAAAATATCTTATTAGTACCATTTTTTAACAAAATAATGCAGAGAAAATGATACAAATTAGTCAATGTTATTGATGGATCTATCTATGCTGGAGGATAAAATGGATGAGCTTAAAATACAGCAGTCACAAATTTTAAAATCTCAAAAGCTGAATAGTGAGAGTATTTATGCCTTTTCTGTGTGAAGACGACATCATCAGAATGGCTCTTTTAATGGATAATTTTTTTCTGTGTTTGACTGTGTTCTGTCTGTATGTTAGACTTAATGGTCAAAATAGTTAGCATTTTATTGAATTTCTTATGATAGATAGTATCCAGTCAAATTGCTACCACTGTTTTCCTACTTTTCTGATGCCACCAAGATCACTGAAAAATAGACAAGTATGAGTAAATATTTGTATAAATGTTATATAAAACTTTTATTTTTACATGTCAACCTATTATACCCTCATTGATAAGGAAAAAAAAAGTAATGTGGAAGAGTTAGTGGTAACAAAAAATATAAAAAATTACAGGAATGTTAAACTTATCCTTAAAGTAAGTATTAGAAAGCCAAGAAATTAGAAGAAAAACAAATGTTGAAAGTAATTTAAATGTTTTGTGAAAACAAATAATAAAGCAAATAAAGCAAACCCTGCACATAGTCTTAATTTTATTAGATAACTTGATAGGTGCAAAAAAAAAAGTAATAGTGAATATTGACAAAACAGCAGCAATGCTCACACTTTCATTGTTGCCTAAATCATAGAGTGATAGCTTGGAGGGACTCTTAAGATCGTCTTGTTCCCACCCCTCTGCCATGAGCAGGGACACCTTCCACTAGACCAGAGTGCTCCGTGTGCCATCCAGCCTGGTCTTGAACACTTCCAGGGATCGGGCATCCATAGCTCCTCTGGGCAACCTCTTCCAGTGCCTCACTAGTCTCACAATAAAGAATTTCTTCCTAATATCTAATCTAAACCTCTTTCAGTTTATAGCCATTCCCTCTTGTCCTGTCACTACATAACCCAGTGAGAAGTCCCTCCCCATCTTTCTTGTAGGCTCCCTTCAGGTACCAGAAGGCCATGAAAGGCCACAAAAGGCCTCTGAAGCCTTCTCTTCTCCTGGCTGAACAACCTTATCTGTCTCAGTGTGTCTTCATAGGAGAGGCGCTCCAGCCCTCTGATCATCTTCATGGCCTCCTCTGGACTCACTCTAGCAGGTCAATGTCTTTCTTGTGCTGAGGACCCCAGAGCTGGATGCAGCACTGCAGGTGGGGTCTCACCAGTGTGGAATAAAGGGGCAGAATCATTTCCTTTGATCAGCGGCCCACGCTGCTTTTGGTGCAGCCCAGGACACAGTTGGCTTTCTGGGCTGCAAAGTGTGCATTCCTGAGTCATATTGAGCTTCTTATCAACCAACACACCCAAGATCTCCTAAGGGCTGCTCTCATTCCATTCTCTGTCCAGCCTGTGTTTATGTATTTGTATCATGTGAATCCCAGCCATACAAACTGGCCCAAGGACCTCAACTGAATTTTGTTACACAGGATGTATGGAACAGAAGAGCTTGGCTGGAGTCACAGATAGTTTTATCCCTCATATTCTTTTCTTCCTTAGTTCTGATGTTAACATCAGAGTAGCACTCAAACTATGTTTTTTTCTTCCTCGCACTCCTCGTTCCCATATTATTTATGTTTTGTATTGGTTTGGATTATTTTTAAATTTTATCAGCATCATTTCAAGTGAAAGGTGAGACTGGAAATACCTGTTCTTGTCAAAAGAGTAAGAGGACTTAAGAGAGCTTTCTAGTTCATTTTGAGCTATAGAGATGTGTTTATTGGTGCTACAACATGAAGGGTATTTTAGATTAGGACCAAGGGAGAGACTGTAAAGAATCATGTCAAATTAACACCAGTGGGACAGAAGCTGGAAGAACAGAAAGATCTTAATCAAAATATCTTGAAAGAATTAATCCAAAAAATACCTGAATGATGGAAACCTTGGCAACTCTGGAGTGACAGACTAAAGTATTTCAGCTCTATTCCTATGTTTAATATGCGGGCAGATGAATTTGGTTCAAATGTACAAGAAAAAATGACCTATAAATGTGTTTGGAATTTGTGTTACTATCAAACCAAGTGATACAATAAGATGAAAGATTTTGATAGCCAAACTTACAATTAATAACATTTTGCTATAGTGTCTTGCTAGAATATATTACCTGCCAGCAACTAAAATACAATGCAATACAATACCATACAATACAATAAAATAAAATAAAATAAAATAATCAGCCCTGGTTTTCAATCAACTTCTGAACATTTTCCATTTTTAAAATACAGTATCTAACTTACGATTCTTAGAAGTAAAAAAGACATCCGTTTTGAAATTTTATCACTTCCAGTTAGATGATCTGTGTAAATTACAACTTAAAAATTAATGCATTCTCTAAATTTTAGAGACACCCCCTTTCTTTTACCAGATTTTTAGCTGAAGTGTGCCATTCTACAGAAACTTCTTGGAGCCTGAACCTCTTTATTTTGTAAGTATTAGGTTTTCCAATATGAAAAATAATACTTTTTCAGCCAGATTTATTTAGTTCAATGGTACAATCACCCTATATTGCAAGATAAGTTCATCAGCTGTATCTGTTCCGAGAGAGTACCAGTGTGCAGACAGATTCAATCCCCTATTTAAGAATGGCAATTTGTATTCAGGTCACATATTAATAAACTTCCAGCTTCAGCATCTCTCCAGTTTTAGTAGAGTGTCTATTTGGAGTAATAAAGACAGATCTGAAAAAAAGAACTCTGTACTTGAGTTTTAGTACATGGAAATTTCCCCTCTGTCTTATTTTCCCTTTCAGGAATATAATAAATTATTTCCTGAGTGCGTTTGTCAGAAAACCTTAGACATTAATTAAACACTTT
Source organism: Ifrita kowaldi (assembly GCA_013398055.1). Taxonomy (NCBI): domain Eukaryota; kingdom Metazoa; phylum Chordata; class Aves; order Passeriformes; family Cinclosomatidae; genus Ifrita; species Ifrita kowaldi. The sequence continues at coordinate 86,715 of VZRS01004806.1, forward strand.
TGCATCTACTGTATGCACAATTGTCTGGACAAGTATCTTGGCTATCATATTTTGTTCATTGCATCATTTATCTTTGATGCAATGAACCAAATGCACCTATAAGAAGCAATGGCTTTTTGCCATTTTGTGAATGCTTTAGTCAAGCCTTGATTGACAGCCAGAATTTTTACTCATTATAGCATTAACCAAAGTTAAACTTCTGCAATGTAGAAATGTGTTACATTTATCTTATCATAAGCATTATGTGCATTCCTCCCATTTAATGCTTAGCTGTTGCACAGACAGAAGTGCCAGATCCATCTTTTCAAAAGGAAATAAACAAACATGAGCATCCCTCTACATTGAGGAACTCATTAATGAAACATCTAAATAACCACATTAACACAGAACACATCAGTATTAAATTTCTCTCAGAATGGGAGATAGCTTGTAAAATATTTTCTAAGCTACCCTGTAGGTCTCAAATGACAACATAGTCAAATCTGTCTTTGGAGTCCAGAGACCTATTCAACTACTCCTCCAGCTAATGGCTGCATTGGGTATTTTGCAAGACCTGAAATCTCTAATAAGAGCGTGATGCTGCTGCATAAGCACAGGGAATGTGCCAGAAGAGTGATAAATGCATTGAGAGATGCAATACACGACCCACAGGACACCCAAGCTCTTCTGTAGAAGCAGAAGGAGGCCAGGCATGCGATTACATTTAGGAAAGTGGTCTCTACCTTACTGACAGCAGTGACAATTTCTCTTCTCACTATAACAGGATCACCCACCTCACACAGACACAAGTCCGCGTTAATGTGTCTGAATGCAGAACTGAACAACACCCTGATATTTCCAACTTTTATCTTGTAGATAGCCTGTTTCTCAGATCTAGCAATTGCTTCTTTGATTCAGACATTTTGCAGTGCTTTTGAATTCAGTAGCAAATTTGCTTTTTATAGAATAAGACTCTACTTAAAATATTCTAAGCTTTTCAAGTCGTATTCAGACTCTATCATAAATCTTTTGAGGGATACCTGACTCATATTTCAGTCAGATGCTATAATTTCTTCTTGTTGTTGAAGACTTGATTGAAAACCTGCTGAAATCAACTGATACAAAATTATATGCCTTCAATAGCTTTTGGATCAGGCTCTTATGGCCTGTGAATAAATATTATAAATAATCTCATTTTATATTTAAAATTAAGAAAATATATTTTGCTTTCAAAATGGACTCTATAGACTTCATTTTGTTATTTAGAAACTACTTCATGCAGGTTGGAAAATACAAGATCAGTGGATTCAATTATTCAATAATTAAAACAGAATTGGGCAAGGAAATATTTTAAGTTCTTAAAATGGTTTAGCATTTACTCAGATAAAACTTCTGCATTCTTTAAAAAGGATTTGTATTGCTTATTTATAATCCTTTAATAGTGATTTTTATTTCACAAATACAATTAAAATCCATTTTATTGTCTTTCTAAGCTGTTAGAACATGAATAAAGAATGCAGCATATAAGACTGCAAGAAAAATAAGTGTTATGGTTATTATGCTACAAAGGTAATATTCTATATTTTTGTATAAAGAAAATGCTTACATCTTTAGAAAGAAAGTAAGTCCGTTATTTTGGAATATCTGAATAGATTGATTATTTCCAACTTGGAAGTAAAATAGTTCCCCTTTCCTTATGTCTGTTTGATTTCCTGCCCCTCACCCAGGAAAGCTATCACAAGGGGAGTTTAATTAGCGGAGACAGGCCCAGTGTGGCACAGGCACAGCTGTGCACAAGGACTGGCTGGCTCCAGTTTACACTCCAAGAGCCCCTTCTGTCCCCCATTTCCACACAGTGCCCCAGTCCAAGGAGCCTTTCCTACTCTACATAGGTCTGGGCCAGCCCTGAGGCTCCCCTGAGGCTCCCGTGGCAGTGGGAAGGGGCCGCTCCCCCATCCCTGTGCATGGGGATCAGCCTTCAACCACCGTAGCCTGACAGACACTTTTTCTGTCCTTATAAACAAATTAGCAGAGGATAATTTAATCAGGCCACCACCTTTTGGAATGATTTCTGTACTTTGCTACAAGAAAAGCCTTGTTAAATAAAGGAACTTGAATTATTTAGTAAGACAAGAGAGCCATGGAAGAAATTCTTAACTGCACAGAAGAACCTTGATTTGTTACTTGCAGGTAAAAAGTGGACTAATCTGATTTATTATACAACTAGAGGCAAACTAGGAAGTGTTCTTCCTAAGTCCTGAGAACAAACTGATGCCTGAGATGGCCACCTAAAAACAGAGACTAAACAAGAATAAGGGAATAAAAGGAAGTATTTATTTGAAGGGCCTTCAAAGGTACACCTTGGGCAGTCAAAAGGCTACACCCAAGATGGACCCTGGATCACAAGTTCTTCACACTTTTTTAAGTTTGTTCTATTTGCATATCAGGATCAATTCTCCAATTACAACCCCAGTTAATGATGTAATTACTCCAAGTTGCTCTCCTCTTCAGAGGCCTTAGTTTACGTATTTTGGGGCCTGGGACATTCCAGGTGTCCTTAGAGAGCAAACCTAGAGTGGCTTGTTACTTCTAACTAGCGTGAGAGAACAGTAGCTAACAGGCCACAAGAAACTTCAGAGTTACACAGTAGGCAGTTCAGGATTTGAAAAATACAAAAGTTAAAACCTATGGCATCAAAACAGACTCATTCCTATCTTTCCTATGTCTTCTCAGCTTTCTTAATCCTCTAGTTGTCTTTCTGCTGTCTTCCATTTCTTCTCTTTACTCTTCTGCTTCTATCTGCTTATCTGCTATTTTCCTGTTGAAAGGAACTGATGCATACTATTTTAAATGTGTGTAGAATTTTTTCCCAGTGTCTCACCCCATTTAAACCAATAGGGAAAAGGTGTTTATTACTTTCATATTGTTTTCTAAATTTAAGTGACTTTTGATCACAAAAGTGGCTCAGTACTCTTCTTCTATTCAGTGGAATTTTAATTTATAGTTTAGTGGCACTGCAGGGAAATGATTTATTAATTGACTAGGCCCTTACTTGGGGTAAATAAGGCATGGAAAACTACAGGCAGTGACAAACATGGTGTGATAAACTGACTTAAATTACAGAGATTACTATTAGGAATAAATTGCAAAGGAAGGAAGAAGGGAACTTTCAAGGGAGAAAGGCTCCAAATTCACAGAAAACTGGAGAGGAGCTTTAGGGAGCAGAGCCATGCAAGGCCAACAATTCTTGGCAACCTTGTCAGTAATAAAATATCAGGCTGATGTTCTCCAGGTATACCAGAAATACCAAAATTGGAGGCAAATGTAGCAAAACTGGGATCTCTGAGGAAAAAATCTTTGCAGTGGGATATTTATCTGGTAGGAGACAGTTGCAAAGAAATGGAGGTACTAGGATGGTGAAAGTAGGGTTGAAAATGGAAAAAAATGCATAATGAGGTATATAAATCCTGAGCCAAAGTTCTCACATGAGCAGGCAAACATAATTTTGACAAAATAACAACAGGGTAACATCAGCACCACTCAACAAGCCCTTGGAACATTCTCACTAGTCTTCCATCTCCGCTGTCTAAATTGTCCTCTATGGTGACTTCATAAACTGAGTGTTTAAAAATACTTAAAATTGTAACCAAACAAATTATGGAGACATTTCCTCTAAATATTATATTCTGAAGTTTAAATTTAATTTTAAAAAAGGGAAAAAAATTGACAGGTTCTTGAAAATAGTGGCATTTCTGCAGTCTATACTGCAACAAGCCTTTAACCTTGACAAAAATCCATTGAGATTAGCCTCTAGAAAAGCTGGTATCATATGCAGCATCTTTAGCCTCAGGTTAATGGGATAAATAATTGAGGCAAGTACTCTGTGTAATGAGGTGAATTATAACATTTTAATATAATAATACGATCTAACCAATTGTCAAGTCTCTCTACAGTCTTTGTCTGTCCTGGGAATTGCTATTTTTAGCACAAAATGTAGTCAGGAATGGAAATTACTGTAGTAAGATGATAGAATAGGGCAGAAGTAGAACATAGCATATATCTCATGTAGTTATAGAAAATGAATACCTGTAATCTGCAACGACCCTTTCCACACCTGTATCTGCCAGCCTGAATTGCAAAAACAGCATCTGTTCAACCCTACTGCCTAACAGTTCCTAATTAACTCACCTGTATAGTCAGAGTCTTTACACTGTTTACTACCTACTACCATGAAGTTTAAGCTAATGCTGAACAAAACAACAACAATCAAATCATACTGTAGCCATTTTCCTGATCACTGGCAAAAGAGGAATTTTATCCCTTATTATCTGTTCATGATGGCATGCCACAAGGCCATAATTTGCATTGCCTGAAAATAAGGAATTTGATTCTGTGGAGAGCTTCTAAAAATTTTATAAAATTCAAACCCCAAAGTTTCAATATGCATGATATTACTCATTTTGTTTGCTATACCAGTGTTTCAGAACAAGCGCTGATAAATAAATGACATTGTTCTAATTTGTCATGGCTACTGCTCCCCCAGAGTAGTCTCAGGTGAAAAGGTTGCTAAAGCTTTGACAGCACACAACAATGAACCGTAATTTCTGCCACTTATGCAGAAGAGACCTGTGGCATAGAGTTAGCAAAAAAACACAATAAAAATACAAGTATCACCAAAGGTCTGAGCAGCAGAAGGAATTGATGGAGAATTCTAGACAGTCTCAAAGCCTTGCAATTACTGTGTGTTAATTAAGCTTTTACTTTTCACAGGATATTATAACAATTGCACATCTGACAGAAAGTAAAAGCTGTTTTGTGCTCTCTCTATCATTAGGGAATGAGAATGGGTCATGATCTAATTTGTATAGATACAAATTAAAGCATCTTATGCATTGTTCTGCTGTAGAAGCATCATAGATCCAGAAAGAGAATGGATATATGTAAGTAGATTTTATTTTTTGGTAATGTATTAATCTACAAACAAGAACATCTGAATTGTAATCCCTACTTCCACTGATGCTTCCTCTTTGGTTGTTGGGTTCTTCCCCTTGTTTGGTTTTTTTCCCCTTGGTCTTGCTTTGGTTTTAATTTGTTTGTTTTACATACTGAAACCCACATTATATAGTGTTATCAGTGTTAGGAAAAAGAGACTAGTTATGGTACACATTATGGCTGACTCAAAACATTAACTAATAGATTGTTTTATTGATGTTCTTCATTTTTTCTTCTGTCTCTTTCTGTCTTGAAATTCTTTCTCACAGAAATTACTTATTGTCAGCTTATATTGTCATACTCTGCTAAGACAGACTCTGAATGGGGGTAGCACTTTCTACACTTGGTTAACAGATTCAGTCCTCCTGAAACAGACCAGAAGTGCAACTTGTGGGAAGAAAATATATGCCCAGGTGGGCAACAAGGCAAATGGCATCTTGTCTTGTATCAGCAATAGTGTGGCCAGCCGGACCAAGGCAGTGATCATCCCCCTATTCTTGACACTGGTGAGGTCACACCCTGAATCCTGTGTTCTGCTTTGAGCTCCTCACAAGAAGGACATTGAGGTGCTGGAGTGTGTCCAGAGGAGGGCAACAAAAGTGGTGAAAGGCTGGAGCATAAGTCTAATGCAGAGCAGCTGAGGGAAGTGGGGTTGTTTAGCCCAGAAAAAAGGAGACTCGGTAGAGGCCTTGTTGCTCTCTACAGCCACCTGAAAGGAAGTGGGGGTCAGTCTCTTCTCTCTGTAACGAGTGACAGGACAAAAGGACACGGCCTCAAGTTGCAACAGGGGAGATTTTGATTGAATATTAAAAATCATTTCTTCACAGAAGGAGTTTTTAAGCATTGGAATAGGCTGCCCAGGGCAGTGGTGGAGTCACCGTCCCTAGAGGTATTTCAAAGACATGCAGATGCGGTACTTAGGAACACAGTTTAGTGCTGGACTTTGCAGTGCTGGGTTAACAACTGAACTCGATGATCTTAAAGGTCTTTTCCAATCTCAATTATTCCATTATTCTATATTACAATTGATGAAAGTCCCCAAAGCTGCCTTAACTGCTTAATTTCTCAGGGGAAAAGAGAGATGTTTTGTCACAAGATAATTTATTAACTGGGAAAGTACAAGATCATGGTAAGTGTCCTAAAAACTACAAAAGATAGTACAGAAATATTTAACTTACTTTGCTTCTCCCATGTCATCTTGAACCTCTATTCCTGGGAAGATCAAGGAACAGATCCTCCTAGAAGCTATGCTAAGCACATGGAGCACAGGGGGGTAATTTGACCCAGACAGCACAGATTCCCCAAGGGCAAATCTTGTGTGGCCAGCTAAGTGCTTTCTACGATGGAATAACTGAAGCAGTGGATAAGAGAACAGCTACAGATGTCATTTATCTGGACTTCTGTAAAACCTTTGACATGGTCCCCTACAACATCCTTCTCTCCAAACTGGAGAGTCGGATTTGACAGGTAGGCTGTTAGATGGATTAGGAATTGGTTGGACAATCGCATCCAGAGGATAGTGATCAATGTCTCAGATTTTCAAAGGACATCAGTGATAAGTGGTGTCCCTAAAGGCTCTGTATTGGGACCAGTGTTATTTAATAATTTCATTAATCACATAGACAGAGAGATTAAGTGCATCCTCAGCAAATTTGCAGATGACACCAAGCTGAGTGGTGTTGTTGAGACAACTGAAGGACAGGATGCCATCCAGAGGGACCTGGACAGGCTCAAGAAGTGGGAATCTCATGAAGTTTAACAAGACCGAGTGCAAGGTACTGCACCTGCATCCCAGTATCAACATAGGCTGGGAGATGAACAAATTGAGAGCAGCTCTGCTGAGAAGGACCTGGGGTGCTGGTGGGTAAGAGGATGGACATGACCCAGCAACAAGCACTCATAGCCCAGAAAACCAACCATATCCTGGGCTGCATCCAAAGCAGCGTGGCCACCAGGATGAGGGAGCAGACTCTACCTCTCTGCTCAAGTGAGATCCCAGCTGGAGTGCTGCATCCAGCTCTGGCATCCCCAGCACAATAAGGACGTCAATCTGTTGGAGCAAGTCCAGAGAGGGCCACAAAAGTGATCAGAGGGATGGAGCACCTCTCCTATGAGGAAAACCTGAGAGAACTGAGATTGTTCAGCCTGGAAAAAGGAAGGCTTCGGGGTGACTGTTACGAATCGAGTGAAAGCGTTAGACAAGCCCTGACTTAGGTTCAGATTTTTGGCAGCAGCTTTATTCAGGTGACCCATACCTAAACCACGTTGGCTCACAAGGTCTGAAGAATGGCTGATCAGGTCTATTGTAAAATGAGTTATTTATTGAAGAGACAAGAGATTAACAGACAAATGGCCTTAAACAGAGTTACTTACTACGCAGGTTAAAACCAAGAACTACTAGTAGATTACATAAAACAGTGCACAACATAACGGTACCTATATTATAGCTAGCAAAGAAATAGGATAGATCAGGAGTCAATGTAACTTACCACCAAATTGATGATAGGGTACACAGTCTCCTTTTACTCAACTTGCAAGAGAGTAACCACAAAGCGGTGTCCTTTCCTCTTTTGGGAAAAGCCCCACACATTTCCAGGGAATGTGCTGAAGACTTCTGTTTTGTGAAAGTTTGCGTAGCTTTTATAGTTTGTAAAATGAAGTGTCTGTCAGCCAGAAATTCAAGCTCATCTTCTTTCAATCTTGCTCTCAATGCAAGATGTTTATTGTCAGCTAGGAATGCCACCTCCATGGCGCCAGAAATAACTCACTACCAGACAGATATCTGGCTTGAGATATTTCACCAATTAGCAAATTCATGTGAGGGGGAAGACACCCTGAGTTTTCTCACCAGATGATAGGCAGAACAGATAAGCCCTCCTGTGGCAGGGAATGTCCTGCCACAGTGACCTAATTGTAGCCTTCCAGTACCTGAAGGGCACTTACAGGAAAGATGGGACAAGACTATTTGCAAGAGCATGAAGTGACAGGATAAGGGTGAATGAGTTCAAATTAAAGAGAATAGATTTAGACTAGATAGTAAGAAAATATTCTTGACTGTGAGGATGGTGAGGCCCTGGAACAGGTTGACCAGAGAAGTTGTGGATGTCCCATCCCTGGAGGTGTTCAAGGCCAGGTTGGATGGAGCTCTGATTCATACATCTGTGATTCCATTTCTTCTTGATAAATTTGCCCATTAAATTGTATTCTGAACCTGTCTGCTGGAAGGTTTCATATTTTATACTTACCTGAGGCAAAAACTGATGTTATCAAAAAAACCTACAGAACATAATGATGAAAGAAAGGTTTTAAATAGAGTCTGTTTCTCTGAAGTTTTACAATTTAAAATTATATAACTGATTTCCTTTATTTTGGAAAGAAATAAGAGATATATTACAAATAGGAAAAGTCAATTCACCTTAGAATATCACTGAAGTCTATTGTTTGCTACACTGGAGGAGGTAAAAAGTAATTTTATATGTGCATTTAGTTGGATTTGGAGACTAGACAAAGCAACTTTTTCACTACCTATATATGTTTAAAGAAGTATTATTAAAATGTGCCGAAACTATTCATTGAAGACTATGTACAAGGTTCAAATTTCTGATTTAAGGTATTTTGTTTAGTCTCTAAAGCTAGTCAGAAAAATAACTGAGTTTTATTCTACCTTGTTGACTCCTGTTTGATTACTCAGATGTAAGCAGTACTTGAAAGTCCAGTTCAATAATTAGATTTAGAAATCACAAGGATATATTACAACCTTAATAATACAGTACAATATTCAAGATAATTGAGTTATCTATCATTCTGCTACAGACAAGGCAAAAATATACAGAGTCTTTGGTGGCAATTAATACAGTATCTGTGAGATAGAGGTAGCCTGTAGTCCAGCTGCCTACAAACAGGCTTCTGGTTCACTGAAACACTCTTTCTGGACAGAGTATGTCTAGATACCGAGCAAGGAGGTGCCCAGAGTTTGTGGCACAGACAGAGACTCACTGACATCTTACACTCAGCAGTACCTTGGATGGCTCTAAGTGTCTGCATATGGGCACCTGAGACAAATTCATGCTTTAGGATGGGAGAGCACATTGGCAATGACTAGAGGTGAATAATTCGAAGTTTATTTTTAAGTGGCTAAATTTTGGGGCACTTAGCTTTATGATGAGAAACTCTTGGCATGCTAAATAAGCATTCAGGAGCAGTGTGATGGAAAAATTTGTATTATAACCTTTTATTACCTAAAGAAATAACATCTGTCAGTATTTTCATTAGAAATTATCTTTGTGTCTCTGACTGAAAAGGGAGGTGTGAGGGCGTTTGAATTTAAGTCTTATTCTCCTTAAAAAGGAAAATTTTAACGTACATAAATGATTTGCTGAATGGATATCTGTATGAAGAATAGTAGTAATTTTGCTATCACAGACCTATCAAAAAGAAACTGAAATAGGATTTCTAGCATTGTCTCATGTTATCACCGAAAAATAAACAAATAAATGTAGTGAAACTTTCTGTGTTCTGTTCATAATAGATATTTTGATTTCTATGTTTTTGTTAGGGTCAGGTGAATTAACAATTCCAGTTTTATCTTGCGTTTTATTTCCCACCTGAGTGAAAAATCACCAGTTTTACTTAATTTCCTGCTGAATTCTTTCAGTATACTATAGATAAAAAAACATTAATCAATCCAAAAGTATTCTTAATAACACCCTCATGCATTGAGTTCAAATCTCACGATGCTCAGAAGAGTTACAACCCAACCTCTTATCTCTTTTTCCTCTCTCTGCCTTGTCACAAGCTAAAACAAAAGCCATAATGCAAAAGGTTAAAAAAGAAATCAAATAACAAGTGAAGTCATAAATGTGACAGAACCAGACAAGACTACTTTTTACTACTTTTCTAAAAAGCCTTTGTGGAAAATTGCTGAAGGCCTTTGGGAGATGACAGTAAAAATAAGGCTGCGGTACCCCCTAAAGGAAGCTAAAAGCAGCTTTTTTTCTTCTTTTTTTAAAAATCAGTTTTCCTTTTCATTGACTGGGAAAGCCAGCTCACTCTTCCCCTCATGACATATAAAAGGGAAAAAATGGTAAAATTTTTATATTAATAGTCAAAGAGAAAAAAATCATTAACCAGGAGTTTAGAATTTCCTGATGATTGTTTTAATGGGAAGATAATACAGCTGAAGGTCTGGATATCTCTACATTTTAAGAACATGTATAAAGATTCAGTCAGTGGTGAAATGAATATTATTATTACACAGCTGGAATTCCTTCAGTATCACTGTGCTTATAGAATGCTTATATGCAAAATTTAAGAGCGAGATCACTGAAATAATTTTGGAAGATAAACAAATTGTATGGCAGGGTACTGAACTGTTTTTATCTTGCAAATTCACCTTGTGAGACAAGAAATTTAATTCCATTTTATTATTTTCTCTCATAAGTACTCAAGTGTTATAGAAGAGCTGCCATAGCTGGAGTGGGAGGGAACTGCAGAAGAAGCTGGCTAGGCTGTAGTACATCAGTCACATTAACTGTCTATTCATCCCCACATCATGATCATGTTTACTTTGTCCAGTTCTCATTGTGTCCAAATTATTCATCATCTATAATTCAAAGCCTGAATTGGAAGTACATGAGGTAAAAATAGGCAAGCCAGGAAGGATAGAAATTGAGTGAGAAGATTTTCAATAAAGGCAAGTAATACCAATGGTTTAAATTTTAGTTCCTGTAGAAAAGGGTCTGTAGCAATTAATTCTCTCACCAGTAGTGGTGTGCCCTAGATATTTAAATAGTACCTACTGGACATGCCTCTTTAAAACAATATTTTTCCATCTACCTGTGTATTGCACCACAGCCAGACTGGCAGGTACTGAAAAACATAAGTGGATTTCACAAATGGATAAATAACACTACTTCAGAAAACTTTTCATTCAGCTTCCTAAAAACTTTGTACAAGCACTAAGTTCAAGTGCCTGTTCTGACTCATTGGTAATTTGGTCGATTAAGACTACAAGGAATGTAAGTAGTTATTTATAAATCAAGTCCTCTATGTAAAGGACATAGTTTGTTTACTTTAGCAAGAAATTTTAAAGAAATAAAAGGACATTAAATTGATGGTTGTATATAAGTACACCATACATTGAAAGAGTCACTGCTGTATGTAGATACCAGTGACTCAAACCAATGAGTATATCAAATGAAGTTCAATTATAAATCAAACCACTAGACCAATCATAACAGGGTGCTGTCCTGTGTATGTTGCTTGAAATATTTAATTAGCTGTTAAAAGTGAACTTTAAACATTGATTTATGCATTAACACACCCCCAAATACTCACTGAACTAATGCATGGACAACAAAAAACGTACGTGTTCATTACAAAGCAGAGAACTATTTCACTGGATTATTATTATTATTATTACTAATACTTTTAATTAAGATTTTCTATCAATTTCCCTCCTCTTATTTTTAACATCAAGATATAATTTTTTAATTTGTTCAGTCCAAGGATTAGTGCAACAAAAAAAAATTGATTTTGCGAGTAAGCATTTGATTTTGCCGGGTTTTTTGAGAGGCTTGTGCTGCTACTTAAAGAATCCACACATATTAGTAACTTAAAGACTGTGGATTATGGCATTTGTACATTGCCCTTCTGTATCTTAATTTTCTGTCTTGTGTGAGTGCTAAGATAAAAAAGGAGAAAATAAAATACGTTAATAAATCTAACAGATACAAGGTATTCCATAAAAGGGCAAACTGTTACTCTGCTTGTTCAAAACTTTTATTTTTAGTTGTAATTTCAGAAGACAGGCAAAAAATATTATCTAAAAGCACTTTCCGAAGTAAAATAAATAAAAAATAAATCACCTTTTGTCCTTACTGGGTTCAGCAGGTGTTTATGAAAATAGTGCACTTTTCACACCAAAGTACATTTAACTGAACAGATCTTTTCCAGTGTTCTAAATTCCTGGAGAAATAAGGAGGAAGTGGGGTGGGGTAAACCTTGGCCTCTTCACTCCTGCATAAAAGTAAACAGAACTCCTGCATAGTAGGCAAGTTAGTAAAAGCAGAACTAAAAATAAACCTTTAATGAAATTCAGGCATGATTAAATAATAAACATGACTTCCACGCCTCTGTCTCTCTAAAAGCACATGCTAACCAACCAACAAAAAATACCAAATGACAACCAAACCCAAAACAACAGTGCTGTTCAAGTAGTTGCTACATGGGGATCTCCCACTTCTTGTTATTCATCCAATTTGTGCGAGCAAGGTGGTTCAGCCTGCTCTCTCAGTGAAGGTCAGGGATGGAGATCCAGGCAGCAGCAAAGACACGAGAGTGGCTGATGTGTTAAAAACCACAAAGCACCTGAGAATGGTCACATTGGAATCAGGGCTGCTTCCCCAAAAACATGGTGGGATCGATAGCCTGAGTGTGGCGTACGACAAGAAACAGCCTCAACTTGCACCAAGGGAGGTTTAGATTGGACAGTTGGAAAAACTTTTTCACCAATAGGATTGCCAAACACTGAAACAGGCTGCCCAGGGAAGTGTTTGAGTCACCATTCCTGGAGGCATATAAAAAAGTGTAGATGTGGTGCTTAGGAACATGGTTTAGTGGTGGACTTGGCAGTGTTGGGTTAATGGTTAGGCTTGATGATCTTAAAGGTATTTCCAACCTAAAAAATTCTATGATTCTATAAACTACTATTAATATCCACCTCTTTTGGCAAGGCTGTGCAATATTTTATGATCCAGAGTATTTTGGAAGTGTTTTGAAATGTCCACTTAAGGTCAAAAAGAAATTTTGGCTGTTCCAATTGTTCACTAGAAGTATAAATTCCCTGTTAGAACCTAAGAGGTGAATTCAGAAACTTACTGCTGACCAGACAATAGTAAGAACCAGCAGAGTGTTGTGCCATTCAAAGGTATTTTAAAAAATATTTTGCAGTACAAAATTTTAAGATAGATATTGTCTTCTCTGTTACTATAATCTGAGAGCAAATCATTCTGTATTAAATTAACTGGGTTTCATACTACATTTTTCTGTCAGATTTCACAGATATTGATCCTATGTCTAGATCAGTGATGGATTTTCTTTCTTGTTAATCTGGTGATATGTTGCAGGGTAATGACAGTCTCAGTCCGTAGCATGTTCTCAGCAAGTTATTGGAGCGGGTATTACAACATGATCTCTACACAGCCACAGAGCCCCAAAGCAGTTATGTTGATGTTTCTTTCATCTTCTCACCTTCTTTGTACTTTTGCCTCTTTTTTATCTCTTTGTTTATGATATTTTAGCTATTTCGACATGAACAGTTAGGATCATGTAGAGCTGTATGAACAGCACTCATTTTTGCTTTTCTTGGGAATCTAGGGGAAAAAGGGAAGGCTGCTTATTTGTACTATTCAAGTTAAATAAAATTGCCTTTTTTTTCTATTTTACATTTTCTACTTGTTCTTCTTCCTCTTGTATTCAAAATTGTCTATTCAAAAACAGAGGGAGAAAAGACTACATTTTTTCTTGTTGCCTTAGAACTTTTCAGTAATTTTGGTTTTTGTGGTCTTCAATGAAGTAGGGGACTGTTGGCACACTGCAAAACATTTTTTGTGACAGTTATTATGCAGAATTACTCCTGTATTTTTATGTCCAGACAGTGAAAGGTGGAACAAAAGACAACTCCAATATACCTATTACTTTACTGAAAAAGTTATACTTGATTTTCTAATTTCTTCCACAAAGATCAGACTTCCAAATAATGTATTTGATTTAAAAATTGATTGTACAATTTTTAGTGGCCATCTCCAGAGCTTGCTGTAGCAATTGAAAAGGTTTAGATTTTGGGGTTTTTTTTCAGACAATAATTTTCTCAGGAAGCAAAAACCACAAAACCTGCAACAGTCATGAGGAGCAAAATACACTGTAAATTTATTTGGTGGGGGTTTTATGTCCGCTAGTTGATATGTTAATAAAATTCTAACTTGCCTACTGGCACCAGCTATAATTTAAATCTTTCTCTCAGTCTTATCAAAATGGCGAAAATGAATAGACAAAACAGACTCAGTTTTTAAACGTCCACAGGAAAGGCAGAAGTAACAGTCTTTTAGCAAGTACAAGAGATATAATTCAATGTGATCAAAACTATGTTCCCACATCCCCTGTTACTTGGCAAGTGAGTGAAACACCTTCCACAAGACCACATCCTACCTTCTCTTTAGTCCTATGTCATTGGTTGTCTACCTCTTATGTATGATAACAAAATGCAATTATACTTTTATGACATGTATGTTTTAAGAGAAAATGAAGATTACAACTATCATGGAATAGGTTGTCTATTTTAATGCATTAGCAGTGGAAGTACCAATAGTGTTGGTGATGTAGCTTTAATATTTTTGTACTTAATTGCCTCTAAAGCAGCTGAGCAATGGCACACTGTTTAATGGTGGGAAGAAAATAAAGTTTCTGAATTGCTGAAAGGAACTTTGTTAAAAGACTGTGAATCTCATATATGTGAACTATAAAATTTTAATTTGCTTTTCCACTTGACTAGGGAGGCAACTGCGTTGGTAACCACAGCTGTAGACCATGATAAATAACTCATTAGAAGAACGTCTGACTTCACTAAGAAATACAATTTGTATAGATTAAATATAGTGTAAAGAACTACTTTTAAAAAGGAGGGGCATATTCACTTTGAAATTACAATTGGAATTTCTATCCACAGAACTCAGTATTGAATCCAAAACAAAATAAAAGGTCAGCCTAAGTAAACAAGATCAGCTAATTAATCTAATAACACTGTAAAAAACACATAGCACAATAAAATGTTAATTTAAAATTGAACAGCAGTCCTCAAGGGACAGCAAAAAGAATGGAAACCTTGTTAAAACTGACTTTTAATCAAATAATCAAATTAGCCATTGGCTGGATATGTGAACTTCATTGCATTACCTGTTTTTGAGCATTGATGCATTAGGTACTGTAAATGCTCCTGTATAATATGAAGTTACAATTCAAAATGCTTGAATTGTGCCCTGTCTGCCTTCCCTTATGGTAGTCTGAGATAAAAATAACATGCCATTATTTCATTAATATCTTTGCCTCAATGCATTCCAATAAAATATTTCACTGATTCTCTAATTTCATTAATGTTTATCTAATAGCTAGTAAAATAACTTTTTTCCCATTTTTCACTGCTCTAGGAACCAGAAGGTTTACACATTATTATTGATTTGTGAAATTAGAAAATGGGAAAAAAGTAAACTTACAGAGTCAAATTTCAGAATTTTTTCTTTCAAAGCCTTAGTTATTTTGATACTTTATTTTGATACTTCATTTTCTAAATTTATTTTTAATGATTTCTTTAACTTTCTTTCTTTTCTTTTTGTATTAAAGGATATCAATTCCACTTGGGCCAGGAGTATGAATTTGAGGACCACCATTTGTTCTTTCCATCCTTATTTTCCATTATTTAAAAAATTGTTTTGGCATTTCTTTTGCAATTGGACATTATATAAGCATCTCCCAGTTTTCTTCTCCAAAGACTTATTTTAAAACTGTTCTTATCAATGAGCCATTTGATCCAAGAGGAACATAGTGAGGCCAGTGAAATTTATGTTTTTCTTTTTAAAAAAAGCTCAAATTTTATACACACAGAGAGATAAGCTTTTCAACAGAAAATTCCAATAAAATATTCAATTTTGACCTGTTGAAACATAAAGCTCTCAGAAAATACTCTGCATATTTTATTTGAAATAAGAATTTTTGTTGAAGTAGTGATAGTATTGAAATATAGTTGTTTTATATAGCCCAAAACAGATCTTGGCTCTGAGGTCCTTCATATGCTCAGCTTTTCTTTATTTGAGATATTGACATTCTGACAAGCTAAACAGAGAACATGAGGTGTGTCTTAGGGGGTATGCTAGTAACCTAATGTGAAATTACGTGCATGTCTATGAAGGGACATAGATTACATGTCACAAGTCTCTGCTGGCAGAGACAATAACTGAATGGGGGCAAATATCAATCCCCAGCAATAGAGATGCTGCACAATGCTTAGGAAAAGCTAGATTTACAGTAGGTTGATCTTAAAACAACCTAAAATCAGTTCAGGCCAAGACTTAAGAGCGGAACGGAGTCCTACATTATTAGATTGACACAAAGCCTGTGGCCTTTCAGTAGTAGTGAAAATATCCTATTAAGTAGATTGCAAGAAGAGCAGAGAACCAACCTCCAAGTCCTAAAAAAATCTGTCCTTGTCTTACGTGAATGCAGGCCATCATTTCTTTAATGCTGCCCATAACAATCTTAAAAGGGGGCTGGTTTAGAACAGCTTTGTCCTGAATACGTGCATAATCTGATGTAGGAGTCCTTCCTACTCATTTTCTTCCATGCATCTAGAGCAAGTGAGTTGAGGGACCATTTCCTACTCCGACTGTGCACCTGTGGTTTGAACCAAAAGCCACCCACAAGATTACATAGTGGGATGGTGAATAGTGAATGGCTCCAGACTGCTAGGAGACTGAGCAGGACAGTGAGATGCTTCACCCCACATGTGCAATTTTAGGGTACCTCAGCCATTGTTTGTCTGTCAGCTGGATTAACTGCTTGCAGAAAACTATCATCTGTGTGCTGCACTAATTTTGCTTTATTTATCTCCATATTGACAATCAAATGAGTCTTTAAAAGCTATTTATATAAAATACTCATATGCACAGAAATAACAAGTGGCAGGGAATCAGAAATTATGTTAATTTACATAAAATTGTCTTAATCATATTTTGAAACGTGATAACAGCAGTTTTATCTTTTTTTTATTTTTCCTTAACAGCAGAAACAAAACTAGCAGAATAGTTAGCACACCAATTTCCTTTTTAGTTCATTTTCCTAATCATTCATAAAGATTTAAACGTTGGAAACTTTCAGAAATATTTTTGTTGCTGTTCATTGAAGATACTTCACATTTTTCACATTTGTGAGTGTAAATTTTCTTAAACCAAGATACCGTGTAATTGTAACACCAAGGATGTATGTTCTGAAGTACTAGAACAAATAACATTAAGATATTTGTGGAACAGATTAAGAAGAATAGGTGACAGAGGAATTAAGCTATAGGTTTCTGAAGTAAACCCTCTCCTTTAAGAAAAAATTATTTTTACTATATATTTCAGATTGCCTACTATTTGTTCAGCTGCCAACAAAGTTTGTTCTTGTAGCTATGTAGATGTCTAGACTCAAAAGACTAATTTAAACTCAATAATAAAATGTTGTAAAATGGCAGAGAGATTTTACAGTCTAAATTTAAGCACCTGCCTTTATTACTAAGTTCATGTTCTGGATGCATCATCTTTTCCTTTTTTTTTCTTCCTATTCACTAAATGAGGAACATTAACTTCTAACTTTAGGATCTGAGAACTGCTTTTAAGTTAGATGCTAGAAGCAGCCAGTAGGTGAACAACTCATGCACTGAATTCTGCAAACATGTGCTTAACATTTTCTTCCATGGATAGTCGCACAATTCAACTCTTTTGCTCTTTCTCACTATGGCATTGCCGTCCACTGTAGGAAGGACTCACAAGTATGACTGTTCTTGAAGAACAGACAAATTGTTCAGTTATCCTCTCTGGAAAATACTCTGTTGCACTTATAGTATTCTTTATTCCTTTTTTTGCACAATCTTTGCTTTTTTAAACAGAAAAATACACACTGTGCTGTTTTGCTTGATTGGTAGTTTATTTATTTTGGATACCAATATGCAAATATTAAAAACAGTGGATTGAAAGACTCTGGGACTACAGAAAGGGTGTGAATCTATGCATTTGACTTTGTTTCCAAAATATATTTGTCCCTATTTGACCAGTGCTTGTGGCAGGTGACTGGAAAATGTAGGAAATATTTACAGATTTGTACCTTTTCATCAGGTTTTTGATTCACCTTTCCAAAACCCAAGACAGTAAAAGGTATTTCAGTGCTAACTGGATTTGGTGTTTTGTTCACTTAGAGGATTTCTGCACACTAGGATAAAAAAGAAACGAAGTTGTTCATATGAGGGCCATATTTATGCATTACTAGTTTTCATATCTTACACTAAATACTGATGTAAATATATATGGAAGTTTAAGAGTGGCAGTAAAGAATAGATATATTTTCAAATGAAATTGAGGTTTTAAACAAAAACCACAATTCAGTCTAGTGAATGTAGTAAGAAATGGTAATTGAAGGGTTCTAAATCTGAAATTGGAGGAATCCAAGCAGCTCTATTGTCAGCTTTAGCAGTGAAGAGGTTATTCATTTGCCAATAAGAACAGACATCTTAGTCAATATTAAATCTTGTGAATTGACCCAACCTGTTAAATGAAAAAGTACCTTAAACGTGAGAAGTGACTTGAATAAGGTCAATGACAGTTCTCATTATCTACTAGAAGAAAGATATCTAACACTGTGTAATTGAAACTAGGATTTCTTTTCTTTCCCTGGTCATTACTTGATTTCATTATTGTGTCATTCAAGTTTTATCATAGTGTTGATGAAAATAATGATACCCAAATATATTATTTATTGTAAATGTAACATCAGGAAATTACCTATGTAATGTAAATCAATGAGAAGAAGTATTAGGAAAAAAAAAAGGCATTAGAAAATAAAGTTATACTTGAAACAGGAAACCAGTACTATTACAGACCTAAAATTCTTGTTTCATAACCAAATCACTTTGTCTTTATATCTCAGGCCAAATTTAGAATGGCTGAAACACTGGAAGCCTTGAGTAAATGAACAGAGATTTATAATAATAATATCTATTATTATCATTATTATTAAAGTAGGAACAAAATAAAAGGGTTTATGACATTATTTAAAGACCTTTATATTTTGATTTCTATTGCTTGCATGTTAAATGCATTCCTTAGAATTAGTACTTACAGATTGATTCCTAATCATTAATTGGAAATAAGTTTCCAAAACCACAATCACAATCATCAACAAGGTTAAATTTATAATAAAGGATTTAGATTGGAATCAAAAGCAATGCTAAGACACAAAATTAAATCTTTTTGAGGACACTGTTTTGTATTCATAGACCAAGTATATTTGGAATCTACATGGTCTATACAGATTAATATCTTGTTTCTGCTGTTTGCCTAAGATAGAAGAATATATCTATCCTTATTAAATCCTCCTCTGCAAAACTTAAATGTGTAAAAAAACTAGTTCACACACAACATTTTATTGAATGTTTTTGTGGTTTAACTGGTGGAGAGGATGGAAAACAAATGCAAAAAGATGGGAGTATGCAAATAAGGAGAAGTATTAACCAATAGTTAAATCCTTTCCTCCTTTTAATATATGAACCATAAGTGATTTTAATATTAAAATCTTGGGATGCAAGAGAATTATGTTAATTAAATAAGTTCCAAGTGGAGATTTCTTTAGTTCAATGTATCAATATCATACTGGCTTTGTGGTGTGGGACTGCTCAGCTGAGTCAGATATTGATGTCATTTTTTTTCTTTTTAGGAGCTTATGTTAAATTTATTATCAGAGTTAGGATTCCCAAGATAATCTTACAGGCTGTATTATTGGTAAAATATCCAATAGCAATAAAATGTTAAATGTTTTCCACAAGGAAAATTCTAGCTAAAACTGGTTCATGGAGTCCATCAACTAAGTGTAAAATATTAGTGCATCTAAAATGTGAGACAGAATGCTAGTTCTAGCATGTGATCTTTATATAACCTTGAAGGAAGTGCAGTTTGGTTGGTTGGTTTTTAAATGTAAACATGTCGTATTATTTGCAAACAGTGCACAATAACTTTTGTCTCCTTAATTATGATAGTGTTACACTTCTGGCCAAGGGAGCTGAGGAAATGATTTGCACCTAAAATTCACATGAAGGACCTGTGAATTAGTAAATCACATGTGAATTGGTAGATTTCAAAGAAGAAATGGGAAGACATTGTGGGAAGAAGAATCCTTTCACTCTTTTTTTTTTTCCTTAAGTCATGTTTTAAGAAAAAGATTGTAGCATCTACCAAAAAATTGTCTTCAGCAAATACAATAAAAGATTTGGCAATACATCACCCACATGTAACAAAAAGATTTTTTCTGTGAAGTTGACAGAAGTTCTGAAGGAGGGAAGCCATATAAACATGGAAACAGAGCAGAAATCACAATGATTTTTTTCTACATTATATATCTGGAACAAAAAATTCTTTGAAAGTATTCCTGTCAAATGCAGCCACAGACCCTCACTGGGGGCCTTAGGAAAAACTGTGTCCCTGTAACAGGCACTGAGGCCACCTGAAATGGGAATGTACGTATCCATGCTATGGAATGCACTTATCTCTTTGCCTTTGCCCTCAAACCAGCCTTGCACCTCAAAACCAAACATCAAGAGTTTTGAGCTAAATCCGGAAAGATACTCTCAAAGCCTTGGGAAATGCTCTTTGGCCTGCAAGAGAACTATACTAGGGATTCTTCTTACAATTTAATAATATAGAAAATGGTCCTTACCAATACAGACGTACCCCTCGAATGCTTTCTCTCATTACTGCCAACCATGACTGCTGACACAAGGGGAAGCTGTACGTTTGTGTGTGTGTGTGTGTGCGTGTGAAGTCTATTGACTGACTGCAGAACAAGAATGGTTGTGTCTATATTGGCAAGAACTGTCCATCTGTAAAGCAAAACAGGTAGTGGCTGGTGCTGAGGGCTTAATATCCAAGTGATTCAGGAAGGCCTTTGTGTTGAATTCACTCTGTGGACGGCTCTTGTACCATGGACTGAGTGGATATTTGCAGCTATTTGTGCCACTGGAATAAATCTGCCAGGTTAGCTTCATCTGAAACTATTTTTAGCTCAGGATTCTGCTACATTCTCCATGCACATCACAGCACATCACAAATCAAACTCGATTGATTAGATCCACTGCTTCATACATGTTGTGAATGAATGCTTAGGTCACTTAAAGAATCATCATCAAAGGTATTGGCAAAAAGCAGGTTTTAATATGAATTGTGAAAGTATGAATTTAACAGAGTTTAATGGCAAGGTTCACTCTATTACTTATTACATAGATGAAGCACACAAGAAAATTGGATTAGAATCAATTTAGAATGATTTACAAGAAGACAAGGAATGCAAAAGGGTAAAGGTGCAAAGGATATGATTACAAAAGATAAGGGCACACAAGGGTTTAGCAGCACTTAATCATTGACTAATTTAATATTTATAAAGTGATTCAATAGGGTTTACTAGATTTACAAAAATCACTTAATTATAGGTTCATAATAACAGCATTCATACCTTAATCAATGCACAGATGCTGACAAAGAGATGTATATATCTACATTTATGTGTGTAAAGGTACCTATTAAAATTCCACTCAGGTTCAATGAAATACATCAAATCCCTTAACATTTCTCAACAGGCACCTTGAGGAGTGGTGAGGTGGGGAATATCAACCTAGGCCTCATCATCAGTGATGGTCTTTTGAATATCACAAACTTGAGAGTTTGTGAGCTCCAAGAGGTGTCCTGCTTAGAGGGAGATGCTGGTGTAGCCTGCTGCATTCCAGGAGAACTCAAAGGTCTTCCCTTTAAACCACTGTTCACAAAGGTCACAAGATCATTGTCTCTAGTCATCAGTTTCCATCCTGGCCGTAATACGAGTTGGTAACTACGAGATGTTTTTTACCAATGGTAGTGTTCCACCCAGGCTAAAATTAATTTTTTCGAAATGTCTTGTAGCAACAGCACCATTTAACTTGGGTTATACAATTCAGGTGAATGATTTAACAGGGCAAAGAGGGATAACTGCTTGTTCTTTATCTCCCACCTTGGTCAGGCAGTTGATGTTCCTGCTATGGTCAGAATCATTCCCACCTTTATCATGCAAGACCACCTGGCACTGTCAAGGGACACTTCAGCAATGAAGTGGTTCTGTCAAGGAGTGCTTCACTTGGTGGCTCAACTGGTTCAGTCAGGGCTTATCAGGAGCTCCTGAGATAATAGAGCAGGCCTGAAGAGGAGTGGTAGAGCAAGGATGCATCACCACAACGAAACAGAAGATGATGGAATTCTCATCCCATCCCTCATGAGCTCTCTGTGTCTCTGTATGTGTGGTGGTGGGTATGTATATGTGGTTCAAAATATGGTCACATAATTCAGAGAGATCCTTATCATACAGATGCTTGAGCAACTATTGCTTCCAAACACATCAGCAAAAAAACTAGGCCTTGTAGTATAACGGATTCAATTCCTTTGCAGTTTGCATTTTTCCATTTCTTTTCCATTTTAGTAATGCACATTGAATTTTCTTCAAAGTAGCTCAATATGGGTTGTATGTTGATTAATAAAGAGGTATTGTAAATGTGATACTGAAATTCTGGGGTTTTTTTCATTTATTAGTGGAAAACTATCCTTGTATCAGAGAGGCTACTCAAGGAGTAATAAATAATTCTCAGAGCACACAGTGTTCTAATACTTTACATGATTACTTTTCTAATTGTACATTAGCAATTCAAACATAGACATAAACATTCTGTCACATCTACTCAGGTAATGAGATTCTATTTTAAAAATTATAATCAGTTTAAATCCTATTTAGGCAGTTCATTTCAACAACCTAACCTGAGTTTGATTAATTAGTTGTCCCAAACACAGGGCATTGAAGGCATCCTGAATTAGCATTGAATTCTGAATTAAACTAGGTGATTTGCTCCACTGTGCCAGTTAACTCTTGTAAAGGTATTAATGGGCCTGCCTAGGGTTGTTAGTTTGAATACTTTCAAGAAAGCTCATAAGGAAATAAAGATAACCAAGGCTTTTCTCCTTGCGATGACAGACAAATACTGAAGATTATGTGCATCTTCAGATATACAAGAGAAGACATTTCTTAGTTTGTTAAATAGTTTGAAAAATCTTAGAGCAAAAAAAAAATTTGAATGAATTCTATTGTTTATTAAAACTGCTGAAACATACGTAGAATTTATAGGTTCCAATCATAATTTAAATAAAATGTGACGTTTGTTTGTTTTTTTAAATATCTTTGTAATGGAAACACTAAGAGAAAAAATGAATGTAAAACCCTATGGAAGTGCACAGATACCTATTCTGGTAATTGCAAAGTAATAAGCCTGACATTAAATATCATATCAAAGAACAAACACCTGTTACAGAATAGATTATTTCTGTACAAAATTACACTGGTTTGCAGTGTGTTTCTATGAGTTTATGACATTTTTTATGTGACAGATCTGTTCAGTTAAGAACTTCTGTACTCAGCCCTGGTGAAGTCACACCTCAAATCTTGTCCTCAGTTTTGGACCCTTCAACAAAGACATTGAGGTGCTGAAGCGTGTCCAGAGAAGGGCAAGGGGGCTGGTGAAGGGCCTAGAGATTAAGTGATATTAGAAGCAGTTGTAGGAGCTGGGATTATTTAGCCTAGAGAAAAGGAGGCTCAGGGGAGGCCTTATGGCTCTCTAAAGCTACCTTGAAGGAGGCTGTAACCAGGTGAGGGCTTGCCTCTTCTCCCAGGCAGCCAGTGACAGGACAAGAGGACATAGCCTCAAACTGTGCCAGGGGAGATTCAGGTTAGATTTCGGACTGAATTTCTTCATGAAAAGTGTTGTTAAGCATGGGAATGGGCCACCCCCAGGCTGTCACCATCCCTGGAGTTCTTCAAGAAACATGAGGGTGGGGCATTTAGTGCTATGATCTAGCTCACAAGGCAGTTACCCATCAACGGTTGCACCCACTAATCTTGAAAATCTTTGCCAACTAAATTATTCTGTGCTTCTTGGCAAGACACTGAAGTTAGGTTTAAGAAGATGTCAGCCAACTTACAAACGCTGATGTTTAATGGTGCTTTATAATGTCAAGAGTATTACATGATTCTTGTGAACTTTACCACTGAGTTATAAATAATGTATATTTCTCGATATATATCTCATCAGGTACAATCAGACAAGTCCTTCAATCTAGGAGGGAAAATCAAAATAAAATGCAGTGTTTGGACAATGAAAAGAGAAGTTCAAGTCAGAAATTAGGTTTCATTGCTAGGCATAAGGACTGGAGAAAAAAAAATACTGAAGTAAATGGAGGATTTTTCCTGATTTCATTGTAGTCAAGAAGGCTGTCTTTTAGAAAGACACACGATATTCCAGTCTCCTAATTCTAAACTATGTGGCTGATGAATATAGAGGCAAGATGTCATACACTGGTTTAAGAAGTTGAACGTCAAGGTGCTTCTATTATGAACTCCCAAGTCCCATCGAAGATAATTAGGATTAGCAGGGCAGGTGATCGCAGAGTCTGGGTTTGTTCTAAGAAGTGCTCTTGTACTTAAGGAAACTGCAGAACATCTACAAAGTACCTGTATACAGGCTTGTCATTTGCCAATATGCACATTAGCAGAACATCTTAGAATTGTGTTCTCTGATGATTAATAACCTCAGACAAATGCCTGGTTGTAGAAGCTGTGATTTTTAAAAAAAAAGGCAAAACATGCTATCAAAGTATATGCTCAACAGCCTAAGAAACAAACAAAAAAAAAATTAATGACTTTATTTAGTTCAATCTGAAGCTCAGACACTGGGTTTTTTTAGACAAAAGCAAACCAAGGATTTAAAATAAGATAGAGTCCCTAGGTTGTTAAATTCCTCACCTAAAGCTTACTTCTTCAAGTAATCCTGTGGAAGACACTGAGTGAAATGATATGGATTGCCTGATTTGATTCAAAAGGTGCACTGTGCTGAGCTTCCTGGTAACAGCTAGAAAGCAAATATTTGCAAAGGCAATTGAATTAGTGTTAAAATGACAAACACTAGAACCATTATTGCTACTAGAAGATACACTGCTGAAACAATTACATTGCAATACAGTGCATATTGTAAACATAAAGTAAACAAAATTTAATACATTCCTGTTATTTTACTCTGGCTGGGAGGATTTCCCACAAATAGTTGCAAATCAACGCCATTGATCTGCTTGAAATCCCTCTTGAAATCCATTCTTTCACCAGAAAACAGAATCTTCAGAACAGCTACTGTCCTGAAGGTGAATGCACTGACGCCCAAACAGATCCCTGTTATTGCCTTATGACTTTCCAATTATTTTAACTCATATGTCTTTATCACCTTGCTCAATTTAATGCAGTATTTACTGTATCTTTGTTAAGGGTATATTTTTCTTCAGCTTCTCTAGAACATCAGCTACAGTGGATTTAAGTGTTTAGTTTCTGAATTGCAATATTAATCAGGTAACACCAAGAGAAATATAAAAGGTGACTGAAAAATAAGCTTATTTTCGACTGACCTAAAATTTGCTATTCAATATTCTGCTTCTCCAGTGGAAATATTTTATCTATCTGCAAATTTGAAAAAAGAAAGCATTGAAAATAATTGGTCTAGCAAAGTAGCATTCTATTTGATAACTGATTCATAGTCTGCAAAACTGGGAAGAAGCATGTGAGCAGACTTTGTGCAGAACGTCTTTATACTGTATGCATCAGACTTCTGTACACTGGATGCTCAACTACACTGGGCCATAGCAGAGAAATGTTATGACATTTTCAAACTGGAAGTCCACTTCCTAGGCATCTTAAATCTGTCCCTCAATACTGTACTGGTAGGCACTAAACTAGTAATAGGAATCATTATCAGTGTTACATGTTGAGGTATCAATACTTCTACTATAAATAGAAATTAATAGTCTTTATTCACATGGAGGCTGTCGCATAAACAAAACATGAAAGCAGTCTAAAATATTGCTTATTTTATGTTCTACATGGAAGTCTCATGAAAGCTTGAATAGAGAAGCACAAATATCAAGAAAACAGGACCCTTTTTTTTAAAGTGCCTCTGCTATCCCTTAAAATCTGGAAACCTTGGTTGTATTATAACATTTCTGGAAGACTGGCAAAGAAATGAACTACAAGGATTTTGTTGTTTTATAATTCCCACAAAATATGTAATAATTCTGAATTATTACCTGAATCATTCTGAATTCTGGAGTGGCTATATAAGAACTGACCACAATTTTCCACAGCTTTAAGTGGATAACTGATGAGTGCATCTTAACCCAGTATATTCTGGAAAATAATTCTGAATTAAAGATTCATGTCATCTGATGTTGCTTACTTTCCTTGCATTAACACAATCATCATTTTCAGAAAGTGTTTTGTTACCCTCGTTCAGTTTTTCTGAGAAGTTTGCTTCTAAAAATTGCCTCGTTTGCTTGGTCAGAAGAGCGTTCTACCAGCAGCAAGAACACAAGACCAAGAGAGTAGAGATTTCTGGTTTGAACTATGACAGAACTAGAATCTTATAAAGCAATTAATAGTATGAGTCAGGATGAATCTTTCTTATATAAATAGTTAAAAGTACTTCAGAGCTGCTTTGTTATGCAAAACCACTGCTGAGTTATAGTTTTTTATTTATTTATTCTTATATTAGCGTTTTTAAGGTACAACGTACACTTACAGACCTAGCAGCCATGTTTTGTGACATTGCATTTGGTAACCTAGTGACCTCTTCTTTCCTCAGTTGTGTATCCAAGCTTACACTTACATGTCTTTTACCTACCTTTATTCATATCAAAGAAAGCAGAAAGGAAGCTCCAGTCATTCTTGAGCTATGGCCATTGAGAAAAATTATCTCTGATCATTGTAAACCACTTGAACTACTTTCCACCCCTGAGATACTTAGGATCATTGGGAGATTGTGCATGCTGAGTGTATAGCACCAGATTCAGTGAAAGGTTAGATTCTGTTGTCTTTAGTAAACAGTTGCCAGATCTGCCTAAAACAATCAAAAATTATTGCAGCTTTGCTGCACACTAGCTGAATCTGCCATATGGCGGTACCGTGGAAATGATCCAGACATACTAAGGAGTTATTTCTTTTTTTAGCTTCCTCCTTACCCTAATAAAACATGTTTGTTTGTTATTCTCACTGATTTTGTTGTTATATAAATATGGTGCAAAAACCTAATGTGCTTTACCAATTATGTCAGCTCTGAAGAGAAGATTCTATTAAGAACCGAAGCAGTATGAAATTTTAACTTTACACTCCCTTGGGATTTCTAACTCTAATCTCTTATGGGTCTGAAATATCTCCTGGACTAGGCCATGTCATAGTTGTTATTAAACTTATTTCAGTAGATTTTCTATAATTTTTTCTTAAATTCACTGCCATTCCTCTGCCTCAGTATCTTGGCCTTGTGCTTTTAATATAAAAACACTGAAAAAGGTAAAAAGTTTCTTGCCTTTACTACTTAGCTCTCTTGAGCACGACATTATGCCCAGTAAGCTCCTATGCATTTATTCTGTTCAGTCAGATAGTCAGATAAGTTTTTCAAACATGCCAGTGATGCTTCTAGCTGTTTGGCCACACACAGGAATGTTTTTGGAAGTTGTCTGGAAACTGCAGTTTGGAATCAATGCAGGGCTCGGTCACAGACACCACACATCTTGCCCTAGTTTTTTTCTGCAGCTTTTATTGAAAGTGATTCAAATTTTCATTTCCACACTCAGCAACCAATTTTTTTTTACTTTATATACAAAATAGGTGCAGATTTTAAATAAAAGTTCTCCCTTATAGAACAGAATGCTTCATTCAGATAGTTCAGATATTTTATGCAGTGCCTCACACAGTTTCTTTTACAGATTCTATAATGTAATTGTTTGTGTCAGTAGCTGATGTCAACCAAAAATTCACACAAATAAGAAAAAATAACTGGATATTTAACTAAAATAAAAGTAGATTAGTACGTATCTATTTTGAGGATGGAAAGGGTAAATTCATGACAGCTTCAGCTGATCTACTTTGCTAGAACTCTTGTTGTCCTTGTTAAAGTGAAATGAGAGAGACAGCAACAGCTTCAGTTGATCTCCTTCAGGAAGTAAATATATTTCAGATTATTGTTTTATACCATGTTTATTCAATAAATCTGCTTCTAAAAATACAGAAGTTGTTTGTTTACAACATTTCTAAAAATTAGGAATCAAATTCCATTGCTTGTATTATCCATCAAAAGGCATTACCCACAAGGTAAATAGAAAAATAGCTGATATTTTTAACATGACAGATCTAGTTTTTGTTAGATTTTTTTTTTTTTTTTTTGGATGATCAGGAGTCTTTGAACTTCCAATGAACATACATCTTTTAAATGCAGCCCATTTAATTTCTTTTTACTTGTTTCTTTCATAACCATCTTGGTCACTTTTTAGCATTTTACTTGTATATGCTCTCCGTTTTAAACTCACAATAATTGAAGATGTTCAGTTAAAAGATAAAATAGCACAGGTGTCACCTTTTTTGGATTTGTGGTTTTGGTTTGGGGGTTTTTTTTGTAGCAGTGGAGCTGCAGGAGTAAGAAGCTGCCAGAAGCTTCCCCCTTATCTGACAGAGCTCACACCAGCTGGATCCAATATGGATCCATCACTGGCTGAGGCTGAGCCCATCACTGCCAGTGGCAGCACCTCTGGGATAACCTATTTAAGAAGAGGGGGGAAATCTGAGCAACTACAGCTGAAGAGAGTCATGAGAACATGTGAGAGAGTATTATAATCCTGACAAGTCTATTGGAGTAGTTCTGATCTCAGTGCTACAAGGAAACCAGGAAAGTAACACAATCTAGCAGAGAATTCTTCAGTTGAAATCAATCTGTTCTGCACTTTAGAAAGTTAGCTTGTCAGTGTGTGCCAAAACACAATACAATTCCATTTTTTCCTTTTGAAATTTATTTCACTCCAGTAAAAAAACCCCAAATTTTAGTGGGTTTTGTTTTTTGATTACGTATTAGTGACAATACCAACTTGGCCAATTTAAATTTAGTTGATATTTCAAATAACCTTTTAGGACATATCAACTTTCCTTTTTTCCTCTACTGTGGCCAGTTACACATGGTATTCTATTCAGAATCTAAAACTTGAAATGTTATCATTTGAAGAGAGTAATAAAACAGTCTTATGAATTAAATTTCAGGGAAAAATTTGGTGGCATTTCCCAAAATAAAAAGTCGGTTGCTCAGTATTATTCATTTTTACATGGGTGTTTTGACCCAAAACTCATTGAAGTCAGTTAAAAGCTTCTTATTGAACTCACTAGACTTTAGGTCAAGCCATGAAGCTGTTTCACCTGCAGAGCATTATTCAAAAGAAAGGCAGTATTCAAAGGAAGCCATTATTCATAATCATTTTTTCTCTTAAAAGAAAAAGAAATAAAGACAGGCACCTTATCCAGACTCAAAAAGCAATTCAAGATGAGAACTAAAAATAGAATCCAATCTTGACTTTTATAGTGATAATAGAAATAATAGAAGCATTATGGACAATATTGAATAATGGTAGAGAACTGCGTAATAAAGAAGCACAGGATAATAGTGTGTGTTGATCCTGAAGATGTATTCAGATGAAGGGGTAATTTATACTGTATTTTTATATGCAAGTCTCTTGGATTTGCCATGTTTCTTATTGGAATTATGCTTCATGTTGTAAAATAAGTGCATGAAGTCTAATCTGGCTTTACAACAACAACTTTATTTTCTACATTTTAATCAAGGAAAGGCAATGCAAAATAACCTTTGTATGCGGTTTAGTCCTGTATTCATTAATACTGTGTAAATAACATTTTTCTTACCACATTGTTCTTTAAAACAACTTACAGAAATCTGCACTGCAAATTTATTAGTTACTCTTTTTCTACAAAAAAATTATTGTAGGTATGCATGAATATGCATCATCTGTGCTGATTCTTCACTGTTTTAATTCTCAGATCTTTTATTTCCATTCAGCTGAATTCTCCTTGCTATAGGTATATAACTGTGAAGTCTTATAAGCCCAAGATTTTGAGAAAATAAAAGTTTCAAAATTCAGTACTTCCAAAAAGACTAGTCAGATTTTTCTTGGACTTTTTTTCAGTGGTAGATTTGCTTGTTTATATCAAAACTCTCTGTCTGGTGGGAATTTTGTAGATGTGTAACAACTGACCACAATCTGCCACAGCTTTAAGGGGATAACTGATGAGTGCATCTTAACCCAGTATATTCCGGAAAATAATTATACAAAGATTTGCAGATAGTTTCTCAGGGTTTAGCTTTCTCCAGCACATGGTTCTCAGCACACTGAATGAGGATCACTGTTAGCTCAATTGGCCAGCAAACTGAAAAACTTTTTTGGTCTATTTACCCATTGATTTATAAAGGAAGTAGGCAAGAATTCCAACACTGATGATAAACTGGTATTATGGCCCACATCACACCTTCAAAGCCAAAACGAGTTGAACATACTATATCATTGAAGGTCTGGTTTTACTACCAGCAACTGCAGGGTACATGCAGTTAATTCTGTTCTGACACAAATAAGCACATTTATGAATAACTGAGATTTTATCAGATTTTCTATATTTCCGTAGATAATTCTGGGATTCTGGTGGTGTTCCTTGGGGCCTGTTGTTATTTCTTGATTAAATTAGTTCAAGTTTTTTTTTTTCCTTAATGATATTCAAAACTAATCTTTTTATTAATTCAAGGGGTTCATTACTTTCATTTTGCACTGTCAACCCTCATTTCAAATCCTTTTTACTTCTGAGGAATTTTCCAAAATTTTCTGATGAAGTTTATATGCTCTTTTATATAGGATGCAGATAATTAACATTTTTTGTTACAGGGTCAGCTATTCACCATTACAACACTTATAATCTCATCACAGTTTTTGAGGCACTCTGTGTTTGTGAGCATGTGTGCACAGAAGACTTGGATTTATAATATTTGAGAGAGGCATATGCATAACAAGAAAATATT
Source organism: Ifrita kowaldi (assembly GCA_013398055.1). Taxonomy (NCBI): domain Eukaryota; kingdom Metazoa; phylum Chordata; class Aves; order Passeriformes; family Cinclosomatidae; genus Ifrita; species Ifrita kowaldi. The sequence goes on from VZRS01004806.1 coordinate 117,484, forward strand.
TCTTGTAGTTTGTACAAAACGTATATATTTTTTTCATAGTCTCATAAATTTCAATACAGATTGGTACACTCCAATGAAATTCCTTTTCCATGTGACCTTCTGTTCTATTGGAAGAGATAGACATTTTGAGTTTTCATGTTTACCACTCCATTGTAGCAAAGCAGAAGAAAATTTAGCAGTATTTCAAGGTAGAATGTGAAGATCTTTTTGACTGAATGAAAGTAGGAACAATGTTTTTGCAGAATGTAATTTGCAAGTTGACCAAATGATCTCTTTGTCCTTGTAGGCAGTCTCAGGAGATTTTCATGATTTCCCACCAGCAGAGCTCTACTTTTTGGGAGGTGAAAAGACAAGCAGGGCAGTATATAAGGATGAACCTTACATTGGACAGCATACTAAAGGCTGCCTTACTCTTCCTTTCCAGCTAACTTTTATCTATTTCCATGTTTAAACTGCACCAGAGAATTTCCTCAGTGCAATGGTTTCAAACACTGCTTTAGAGAGCTGTTGAGTGAGACTGCAAAAGGAAAGAATGCAATTTATTGCGAACACTTCTTTTACTGAGTAGAGGTTTTTTACAGCCTTAATTTTTAAATTATGGAGTAGGACCACATGCTTAATTTCTCTGTTATTGCTATGTACTATGGTTTGTGAAAAAATCAATAATTAATAATCACACTATTCATCTTCTACTGAAGAAAAAAGAAATTGGTAGTGTGGATGGGGAGCACTGTGGAAGATACAGTGTTCGAGGGGCCAGTCGACATGTCTACTCTACTTGGACTCACATTTAGGGCTTGAGAAGCTAGTATGCAAATAAGGTAGTCTGTAACTTAGATTTGGGAAAGGTAGCCAGTATTTGGCAATCAACCTGAGAGGGCACATGCCCGTGCTGTGCTGCTCATGTTGCTGGGCAACCTAAAAGTATGTCACCTGTGTGGCCTTGCCTCGGTCTAACAGTGCAGCAACAAATTCTTGTGAGGACATTCTTTAGAATAGTTTCCCTTTGAGGGAATTGGATAGTAGCTCAAAGGACCAAAATGGAGAGCTTCTCCCCATGGTTAGGATCTGCTCTTGTCTTCACTGAGCACCAGAAGAAAATCCAAATGGGCCCTGTCCAATGCTACACAAAAAGGATTCCATAGGGAAAGAAGGTTTATTTATTAACTGTATTCCTTCTCTTATTCTGTCTTACTAAAGCACTTATCCTATTAAGCCATTTTTGCCAGGTCTTTCTTACTGAGATCCATAGAAGAGCTCTGCACCATCTCAGTCTCACCTCACCCGCCATCCCCAGTACAGAACAATGTGTCTTTGCAAATCATGGGAAGAAAACAGAAGACACAGCTGTGCACTTTATGCTTTTGAATACTGGGAACACAGAAAAATGTACCTGTAATGGCTAAAAAGAGAGAAAATAAGTTGGATAAAATGAATTTCTGCCTCTCAGATTACAGCTCTCTATAATGTTCACTAAACTTATCTATTCTCTAGATGTAGCTCCATAAGATAGTCTAGGGAAAATTTTGGGTCTTGCTACTCTTCCAGTTCAGATGAAAATGGCCACATTTGCAGTTTACATTTAAGGAAAATCAATCTTAATGATGATAAGTATTTTAGAGAATTAAATTTAAATACATCTGAAAGATTACACCACCAAATATACTTGACCATTTATGGCCAGGAAACTTCTGTAGTTAGAAGGAACAGGTTTCATAATCTCTAAAGTGGAATTTTGTTTTTCAGGGAAGTGTGGTTTTAACTCTCACTAGACGAATAATGGTAAATAAAATGAAATAAGTAGTGATGAGATTATTTTTGTGCTTTTGTTTGTAAGCTAAAAGATAAAGTCAGGTAAATTTTAAAAGACAGTCCATACTGGAGACAGAAGCAGGATTCAAAGAAGTACTGATAATACCCCAAAATACCAATGACATTTGAAAAATCACAGAATCTCTTTTACACTATAATTCTATATCTCCTGTAAATCTGAGGACACTGATCATCTTATCCATGAGTTATTTCAAGGAAACAAGTTGTGCTGACCATTTCATTATTATGTTCTACTGACATAGAAAGCTATGTAAGTTATTTTTTGCATGTTTGAATAGGTGCTGAGTTTATGGAAAAACATTGAATGTAAAAGTTATAAGATTAAGCAACATATAGGCAATGTAATTGTAAAAGTAAACATTGAGAAAGGAGTCAAATGTAGATTTTTTTATACGCTTTTAAAAAAAATCTAAATGTAGAACACTTTCTGCTGTAGAGTTTTGGTTTGCTATGTGGATTTTTTGCTTTATTATTCATTATTATATTTTCTTATTATTTGCTTGATGGCATTTCAGTAGAAAAGTGTAACAGTTCTCTAAACATAAACAAGGCTGACTGTTCTCTTTTCAAATGGATTCTGTTCCTCTCTAATCACTCATGAAAGGAAAATCAGAAATTGTAGATCTGTGTAGCTAGATATTTTTCTTCCTTATTTCCAGGCACACTCCTCAGGCTGCTCACCTCTTCCTAAAATAAACACAGTTCATTTTCTACACACATCGACACGCACATCGAGATTTATATGTTGATACAGAGGAAGGAAGAGGGAGATGGTCAAGAGAAAATTCTAAACTTGCTCTCCTCTGATATCAAAGTTCCTTTTCTGCACCCAAACAGAAAAATCTGTTCAGATTTTCAATTTCAGAAATAATTTTTAGCTTTTCTTCTGAATATATGTGTGTTTGAACATGTGTATAAAAAAATCAATTTGTGTAGTAAAATATAGAGCAGTTACAGAAAATAATACAATTTGCAAATAAAAGAAGAAAAGGAGAGTGGCTCTATATTGTAATAACAGCAGACACTTCACTGTCCTGTAGCAGGAGGTATTTGAAGCCTTTCTGGTGTTCAATAGTATATCTACTCTACTTATCACTATATAGTTTAGCTTGACAACATATCATGTGAAAAGGAAGAAAAAACAAGATAGACCAATACTTTATATTCATCAACTACATGTTGGTGTGCCTGTTAATAGGACTTTTTATTGACCTCAGTGACAGTGCTGATAAAATTAAAAACTTTAGCTGACCAGTGCAGGTTTGAACTCAGATTTCTGTATTGCATTACTAATGTCCATGGCATGAGATTTTTTTTTTCCCCAACGTATGTAAAAATAAAATAAATTGCATGAAACTGGTACATACAATAGTTACACACCAAATAGTTACACCCCTGCGTGTTATATATCAATCAAAACTGGTGTATGAACCTAAGGTATGCCCCATTGACACAGCAGTTTTTAGTGATTAAGGAAATTGTGACTCCACTAATATGCATTTCCTTTGTGAATATTTTACATTCTTCACAATGGTGTCGAGATATAATTATAAGAAATATTTATTTTTAAACTTTTACCTCAGAATCTTAGAAAGAATCTGTTAGAAGATAAGTAAAACAGTAGAACATATACTTTAGTTTGATGGTCTGGGGTGGGTAGTTTACCAATAAAAGTGGAATGAGTTTATAGGATGGGTGAGTATTATATGCAAAAATGCAATTATTTGTAATCAGATTAGTTTTTTAATTTGATCCAATGAGTGAAAGTCTTTAAAGTCAGGTGCAGGCCAGATCTTGCAGGTTGTTTTTGAGAATACAACTGCAGGATCTATGACTCCACTTTGCTCAATGTCAGGTAATGTACATTTAGTTTCAGACATTATTTCATCTTCCCCAACACTAGACATTTCCCCAGCATTGAACAGATAATATTTATCTGGGGTGCTGGGCCATCTTGACTGGACTACTTTTCACAACAAAGGATGAAGCAGATCATCCTTGCGGTTCCTTCCAATTTGGTATTCCATGAATAATTTTCTTTAGTGTCTTTCTTATTTGACATAAATAAGAACTTTGTGATTGGAAGGAACACCACAACAGTCTATATATTAATTTTGATTTAAGATTGCTAGTTAATGTTTGGTATTGCATATCTGAATATCCTTGGATATGGTACTATTACTATTCAATCCATCTCTGTTTTAAACTAAAATTTAATTGGTTTTGGTTCCCTCTGGAAAGTGTCTGATAACATGTTGTGACCTTTTCATCATGAAATTTTCAATGTTTTCACAAGACTGCTAGTGACATTTCTGGCAACTACTTCAGATAAAGTGATATTTGACCTTCTGTTCAGTGTTCAGAATATGTTTAGAAGTAACAATGGAGCCATCTTTGAACATATTGATAATAAGTGTGATCAACAATAAGGCCAATTTCATCAAAATTTTAAAAAAAGCCACAAAAAATGTAATGATACATGGCAGCCATGCAATGTATCCCATAAAAACACTTTTAATTAAATCAAGTAGTTCCAGACAAATTCCCTGATTGCTAGCCCTAAAGTCTTCTTGGCACACAGTCCTGTGTTATTTTAATAGATATCTTGAAAACTAGAATTTATGTATTTCAGAGGACAATCTTTTCCACTGGCAATGGATTTTAGATTTCTTAATTTGAAGAGTTATAGTTATTATAGGAACTCATGACCTATTCTAATGATATGTTGTCCTTGTATATAGAGGCTTTCCTCTAGGTGATATAATTTACCCAAAGTGGAGATCATTCAGGACTTAAAACAGCTACAATTAATCCTGTTGAGTTCTAGAGCTCTCAGAGGGTAGAGAGGGTTCTGTTCTTTTTCAAATAAAAAAGGGGAATAATACTTACATTAAGGCAGTGCTTGAAGTACCAGAATCTCCTGCCAGCTGTTAGGTTTAAAAAGATACTGTCTCATATAAAAGTGAGATAAATATTTAAATTTTATCTGAAACCTGAGATTTATACAATAAGGAATTAATATGATATGTTAAGCTTACGGAAATAAAAGAAGAACTGTATTTATCAGTCCAGTTGGGATGAGTGAGTTGCAACTGAAAATGAACCTCATATGCATTTTGTTACTAATATTTTTAAGGCATTGATTGCATTTAAATTCTGATACTTAATTTAAATATACTTGAAAATACTAGATAAAAAACTTATTTGAAATAAGGATGCAATTTCATAAATATTTAGGAAAATATGTAAAAAATTTTGAAAGTTTAAGATGGTTGTTTGAGGTAATCATTAGATGATTTATAATGAAACATATTCTGAGAAAATAATTTCTTAATAGAACTTTCCACATAATACATAAATATCTTTAACTGAAATAAAAAATCACTTGGAGCTACAGATAGGAAGATAAATGGAGAATATCTGATTTCATCTAAGCAAAAGGACATGGCTGTCAAATACATGGTCAGCAAAGAAAACTTACATTTTAGTGTAAAGGGAGCCTTGCAGTGTCTTTTCAGTACTTTTGCATATCAAAAGAGAATGATTAACTCTGAAGGGCCAGACTTACTCCAAGGGTGCAAAAAAGATCTGCGTTACACAACGGTGCACCACTCTGTTCCAAGAGTCATGAGGCTGATTGCCTATTCATAGAGATAGCTTGTGCTACATAACAGAGTTTCTCAGTAAAATTCCTCTCTTCCATATCAAAATGACATTTTAACTTTTGAGGGTTTTAATACCCTTTTTACTACTTTATTTTCTGCTCTGCCTGTTGATTTTTCTAACCTTTTGACAGGAGCTTTACTTGCCTTGTCTTTCTGCATAATTCTTTTAAATTACATTCAGACCACAAGACAAATTCTAATCTCCATTATACAAAAATACAGTAAATCCATTGAAGTTAACAGAAATGTATGAGATTCAAAGTCTGATTCTGATCAAAAATAGACCTGTTGGCTTTTAGTAGTCTAACTTTTAAGCCGGGGAAAAGCACAATGGGCCAAGTTCATTTCCAGTGGAACTACACTAATGTCTGCTGACTTCTAGTAGAAGAAATCCTATATTTTCTTTAAAACTTTTACTTAAACTCATTTTTCTTCCTCTGAAAAATGGATCTTAAAAGTCTAGTATTTTGAAGGTATGATGTTAATTACTGTCATGAGTTTGTCACTAACTTTTAAGGACATTCCCTAACTGTAGGTCATGTGCACATAATTTTGTATCCCAAGATTTGGTTCCCTGTCGATGTAGTTCAAGTGAGCTACAGAATGTATCATTTTGCCCTTTTCCTTACCACGTCATCTTCCTATTGGAAGAAATGTCGTCCAAGTGAATGGTGTGAAGATCCATCCTGAAATACAGGTAGGAGCCACCTAGGATAAGCACTTGCATCCAAAACCTGGAAAATACTCCAAACATTAAAGGCTCAGAGACGGCCACTGAATTAGTCTGGTCTGATTTGCCCTTGGTGAAGTCATTGACTGTCTCTGATCACTTCCCTGTCTTCCATGTGTTTTGGTGTATCTTCCAGAAGGATCTATTCCATGTTCTCAGAGAACACAGAGGTGAAGCTTACTGCTCAGTAGTACCCAGGGTCCTCCTTATTAACCTTTTCAAAAATGAGTGTGACACTCTCTTTCTCCAGCCACTCGAAACTTTGCCAATTTGCCATGATTTTTCAAACATGATAGACCAACGAAATTAGGCCATACTTACAGTAACCTGCTTCTTTCTAAAAACAGGAAAGATGCTGAAGTTTTTGAAGTCAAGAATCAGAAGTTTTAGCGAGACTCTCAATGCTTAGGCTGTATTTCATAATTAATGTACACACTTGACAATTCCACAGCAAAGAAAGAGTAATCCCTTAAAATTTTATATAACATTTAACTATCTCATATAATTACTGATTTATGCAAATATAATTCTTAATCTTAAAACCACTTATAAGTTATTAACTTCTGGAATTCCACTTTCTGCATGACTACACTTCTCTGGGCTTAATAATTCTGAAATGACTGAAACTGTAGGATTAAGTTTCCGGGATCTTCAGTACAAAGAACAAATGAAAAAATTGTTTCATTCATCATCAACGGAACATTTTAATCAACCTTATAAACCCCAGTATTTCGAGTCAAGGCTTGTTTGGAATTATAGTCATTATTATTTATCTTTTTATTATATTTTAGTCTGGAGGTATGCATGCCAAGGAATTTTCCTGTGGAAAAGATTTCTTCCTCATCTTAGAACTGGTATTCATCATAAGCTTTTGCAGCAGATATATTCTTCTGCACATACACATAAATGTCCTTTTCCTTATGTCTTGCAAGAACCCTGTATTTAATTTAGGAGAATACTCTCTGGGGAAACAAATAAACAAACAAATCCTTACCAAACAAATTATATCTATGAATCCTTGTATTATTTTAAAATTACATTCTCTGTGATGGTTTGAGCCTCTCTGCTGAAACAAATTTTAGTATTTAACAACTTCTAATATTTTACAAAAGATTTTATTTCCCTTTCAGATACACAGCTGCATTGCAGAGAATGTTTTTGCTCAGGCCTATAGTAGTTGGGTGAGGAATTCAAAGAGGGAACTGACCGAATTCTTGACTGATACTTTAACTAGAGATTTGGGGCTTATGAGACACAGCATTCCATTGTTCCATCAGATTGACTATATGATTGAAAATCTTCACCATATCAAGCCTTTATTGTTTCCTCAATTATGCACTTAAACATTTTTATTTAGATGCAGAATATAAATTTCACCGCAATTTCCAGTGAGTCATTAGTAAGTCAACATTAAACTTTGGGTACCAAACAATCTGATGTTTTTTCACATAGGTATCTCATCTGAGGCCATACAACACCCTCTAGGAAGTGCAATAGGAAGCAGACAATTTTCATTCTTCACTTGTTGTTTTTTATTTTCTAAGTTTTTTTAGAAATTACCTGAAAGCTTCTGGTCCAACGTCTTAGGAAGTTGTATGAGCCAGTGATAAAAACCCCTCTATCTCTCTGCAGAACTTCACCAGGATATTTCATATGTGAACAGACAGGTGAAAGAAGTTGGTTTAATTTCTGATGGAGAGAGGTTGATACTTGGTAATGCATTTTAGATCAACTGTGCAATTTCCATAGAGGTGTTTCCTAGTAAGCCCCTCTAGAAAGTACTATTCTACCAAATGATTTTGAGATCTCTGACAAAATTCAACCAATGAATAAAACAACCAACCTATGCAAACAGTATAAATACATCTTCAATACATTATGTTTCCATGATTAACCAATAGCTCCAGTAAATTATCCAAGAGTTATTTTGGTTGTGGTTTGGTATAGACAGAGTTGGTGATCCTAATCACACTTGGGCTTTTTTGGTTTGAAATATAGAGAGACATTCAGAATATTCTTTTCAGAGCTTTTCTTGCCAGATAGCTGTGTACCACAGAAAGATGATCATCTGTTATGTTCAGTATTTGGACTTTATATTTCCCAAAATCTAATTTAGTTTCTAAATTCTAAAACTTCCCACTGAACTGGAACAGTTAAGCAATTGCTCCAGGCTAAATTAGATTTTTTTAACTCTTCTCAATAGAACAAGAATACAAATGATGCCTTAGAAATGTGTGCAGAGTCCAGCAGATACCCTAACATAATTTTAAAATAAAATGTTGCCAAATTAATTTACATTTGTTTACATATAAAATGGTAAAATAATTTGAATGCTTAAATTACCCCATTGCTTTTTTTTCTTTTTTTTCTTTTTTTTTAATATATTGAGACATTCAGATTTGGAAAAAAAAAACCCACAACAAACATTGCATTTTGTAACCTTTCTATTGATTTTTCCAGCTTCTAGCAGTAGTTTCTTTTCAAATGTTCACCCTATTATTTCAACATCTGTGTGATAACTGATTTAACAGCCAGAGCACCAGCTTCTAAAGTGCCCTGAATGCATGGATTATACAATTTAGGATTGTACTTTCGGGAGAAAACTCACTTAAACAGTAATTTTAAACAGTGGACTCAGCCACCAGAGTATGAGAAGCCAATAGGACTGATAAAAGCTGTTGCTGGTTAACTTGGCTTATTTTGTGCTAAAGAGCCTTGTCTACATAGTGTTTTGTTTCATACTGTCTGACATTTTGACCTGTGTTAATAAAACCAATTTGGAAGCAGATTTTGTTGAATGGAGAAATGAGATACATTAAAGCAAAATCACGTGGGTTGAATTTCCAGGCTGAAATAACCATTCTGTATCCAGCATTCTTTTCTCTGTTGCCCTATTGACTGACTACACTAATAAGTCCATGAGTGTACTTGTGTATCTCAACTACACTAGTATCATCTAGACAACTCTTTCTATTCCCATTAATCATAATCAAGTGTCATGCTTTGCAATAGCCCAAGGCAAATTCACATAGTTGAGCTCAAAACGTGATTATTCAGTAGATGTGCCTCATGTTCTGTGTGGCTCATGCTGACGTCTTAGATTTTAATGAATCACAGAGCTTGAAGAGAGTCCAGGCTCATCTGGAGAGCACTCTAATGCGCTAGTGACAGTAAGGACAAATGAAGGGAAAGGGGACACGGAGCACTGATTTGGCACCACAGCATGGAAGAGAGGTTGAGCTGAGTTATGCCAATGCTAGGAAAGGTAAAGTTAAGAGCAGATACAACCTTGTCTGAGACTTGAATGGCATTTTTGGCAGAGATATGACCACTGAACTATATCCTGTAAAAGTCATACAGCAGTTCTTGCAAATCGTTACATACAGGGGTAGAAAATCCACAGCACTTTTCAAGAATAGACATGCTTTAAGAGTTAATCTAAATTATTCTCATCAGTGCGGGGTCTCTCAGATTTGACCACGCGTGTAAATTTAAAAATCTGCTTTTCTACTGTGTTTGAATTGTCTATATGCAAGAGATATAATTTGACAGAAACAAACTGCCATAGATGGACATGAAATAATCATCCTTATTAAATATAAGTTAATATGCTGTATAAATATATATATATATATGTATATGTATAGGATGAACAACATATGTGGATGTTTTTGAAATGAGACCATGGTAAAGAACACTTCTGTGGAAATCATGCAGCTTTTTCTCTCAATTATCAGTCCAGCTCCCAGGAGCTGTGATGTTTTCAGACTGGTGCAGGATTAATGAGATTTCTTAAAGCTCTTGCAGGTAAGTAGAATACCTGAAGGTCTTGGGCACCACAATTTCTCTAAGCTACCAAGCTATGTAATAAACTGTGTAATAGGAAGGGCCTGCGAGGGCCCCAGAAATTCTGCTTTTAAGAGTCCAGGGGAATTTTTTTTCTACATCAAAATCTGTAAAATCTTTCTGATGGAAATATGTATACTTCAGGAGTGTGAAAACAGTCCATGGCTAAGCAGTCCATCCCAGTAACAGGTGTTCCAGGTATCCTTTTCTCTACAAAGAGAATCAGAAATGCTTCAGTTATGAGTATGAGATACTCCTAATGTATCTTAGAGTCTAAAAAAACCCACCAAGCAGACAAAAACTCCCTAGGTTATTAATATAAGGATTCGATAGCAATAAACTTTGAGGATGTCAAAGGAGAATGATCCAACTTACTGAAAGTGAAGTGGAAAGCAATACCTTTTATAAAAAACACAAGGCAAATATTCAATCCATAAAACATTATGCAAGATGAGACAAATGGATGGCTGGTAAATAAGCATAATTAGTCACTACACTACATTTCTTGAAACTGTGGCATTATTTTCCATTGTAGTTTTATAGGCCATCTAGAAAAATGTCCCTTTAATCATTAATTTAAAAAAAAACCCAAACATATCCTTTCAGTTCTAATTGTTATTGATTTCCATACAAGAAGAGAATAATATTTTAGCACATATTTTTAATATAAAATTCATATGGGGTGTCTTATGCTCTCAATACTCAGTCTGGTATTCATTATTCTCCCCATGCTGACTGGGTGAATCTTTTTTAGCTGTAAGGGTGGCAATGAAGATTTTCACTCTTAAACTCTGAAGAACTCATTAAGAGCATAAAATTTTTGAATTAAAAATTTTGCCATTTGTTACTGAAATTTATTTCAGAAAGAGGTCAGAAGACTGCAAAAAAAAAAGAGGATTTTTTTTATTTCATGTTACATAATAAATGCACAGCTCTGAGGAAAATCAGGGTATGGAACAAGCTTCTAGAAACTATAGTTACTCAAGATAGATTAACACCTGTGTAAAGGACACTAAACTCATCCATTTGAACTAATCTTAATAGTCTCTTTCTCATACAATAATTATAAAACGTTAAAGACGGTTGACAAGTTCCTCCAGTATTTGCTACTGCAGCACGGACTTATTTCTTACTGTTACAGAAAAGAAGGAGATATGGAGAGGACCAAAAATATCTATACCTGATGGCAGGCATTGAACCTAACAACCTAGGTTAGTTTTGGGGACTGCCTCCCTATCCAGTCCCCTGCCCCGCTCAGAAAGCCAAAGCAAAACAAAACACAAAGCCAAAAAAACAAATAAAAAACCAACCAACCAAAAAACCCCCACCAAAAAACTTGCAAAACAAAACAAAACAAAACAAAACCCAAATCAACCACCCCAAAAACCCCCAAAATCCAAAACTAAATCAAGCCAACAGCAAAACCTCCAACAACTCAAACAAAAGACATAGAAAGGAAAATGTTCTGCAATGTCCCGCTGGAAACACATGTGCTATCATCCCCACAGAAGTGTGGGTTTTTTCTGGGGATACTCTTCCTATTTTGTGAATTTTATCAGTCTCCCTACTGGCTGCTCTTGCTCATTATGCTGATGTCCTTGATTAAAAAATGCTTTGAGAGGGTGCAGGGATTGTATATTCTCACAGGATACTAAGCTTTGTGTGTAAATTTTATGTGACCAATTCTTATTGGCTATTTAATCTAACTGGCTGTTTAAATTATTAGCAATTGCTACTGTTATCCACTAAGCTTGATGTGAGTACAGGGATATGAGGGCATGAGCACTTTTGATACAGGCATGCAGCACTGCAACAGAAGACAAAGAGAGGGAGGGTGTGGGCTTACAAAATAGAAGTGAAAGGCACGCTGCAGTATTACAAGTGGTGGGCTACGGAGATGCACATGGAAGGAGGGGAACCTTTGCCTTGCAAAGATTAACACCACCTTCTTTACAGAGATGTCTTACAGATGTAGTCATTACTATTTCCAAAGTACTCTTTAGTCCTCAGCAATCCTGCCTTAAAGATTAGGAATTGTAGATAAAGAATACTGATGTTACTTGAGCTCCACTAAAATAAAATTTAAAGGTCTATCTTGACATAAAAATCTATCCTGTAAGTGGGTTAAACAACTCTTTTAAAAGGTACTCTGAAATGTGTAGACATGGAATGACAGAATATTCCCAGCTGGAAGAGACCCACAAGGATCATCAAGTCCAGCTCTTAAATGAATGGCCTATATGGGGATTGAACCCTGACTTTGGTGTTAATAGCACCATGCTCTAGCCAACTGAGCTAATCTCAGGGTTAAGAATTAGTTGGGTTTTTTTATAGCTACGAATTTCTCCATTGAGTTTGTTTATTTCTTACTTATTTCAATATCTATAATTCCTGACTCTTCATACTTTCTTTGCATCTTCACCTTTTTACCCTTGTGTTTCTGAGAAACACAGGCAGATTAAATTTGGGGGGGACCTTTGGAAGCCAAGGCAGTGACAGCTTCAAATTTGGTTCCAGCTAGAGAGACAGATGAAGTTGTTCAGTGCCTTATACTGCTGAGTTTTCAGTACCTCCAAGGGTGAGGATTCCAAATCCCATCTGGACACCCCATTCCAGTATTTGGCTGGCATCATCATGAAGATTAATTTCTTTATTTTCAAATAGAATTTCCCTTACTGCATCTTTTCTTTGCCTCCAAGTCTTTTGCTGTGAACCGCTGAAAAAAATCTTATCTGTGTTTTCTATAAGCATTCATTATGTATAAAATGAAACAAGTAGATGTCCCCTTATCTCATGCTTCTTCAGGCTGACTGAACCCAGTTCTCTCAGATTTCCTGATATGCCATGTGCTCCAACCCCCCTAGCTGAAGCAGTAAATGCACTGCTGCTTATAAGGATTCATTGTGAGACCCTGTAAAGCCCTGTCCAAATCCCTATGCACTTTTCCAGATCTTTATATGAAACAGTGTCTTTCAAGGCTGATGGGTTCTCAGTTTTTCTAATTCTGTCTGACACACTGTAGAGCTGGCTTTTATCCAGAGACATAATGGTTTCTTGCCATTTCCTAGGAAGCCCAGGGAAGATTTCACTGTAATGTTTGTATATACCTTGAATTCCTATATGCTATGGTTTGCCTATCTTCCAGATCTCCTTTGTGTGTCTTTCTTTCTTTTTGTTTATTTGTTTGTTTAAATCTAGCTAGGGGTTTAGCTAGATAGACATTTCTATTTATGTCTGTGTCCTAGGTGGCCTAGGTGACCCAAAAATATGTATTCCATATTTTTTCTACATCATCCAGCCTGTTTTACTGTCCCTTAAAGACTCAGGTCTGGAAGCAGAACTGGAGTGTTTTACCCTGGTTCGTGTGAAGAAGGAGGTGTGGCATCTCTTTAAAAATAGGGAATGCACATGTGGCAAGCTCTTTTGTTCTCTCTGGGCTCCCGAGGGGGTTGATTTGGGCAAGTCTCCAAGTCACAACTTGAGAAGCTAAGGTGGCACGAGGCAGAAGCTCTTCTGTTCTCCCCAGGCTTTGGAAAATTTTGCAATGCCTTCACTGCTGCTGCCACCTGCCATTTGTTGGGTGGGTGAGGAGGAAACCACTTCACCAGTTCCAGCTGCTGCCCACAGCCTCTGCACCATGCTGGGAACCTGGACCCTCTCTCTGCAAGTTCCAGCTGCTGAGGGGCGTTGGTGCTACAACATCTGGGAAGTTTCTTCCAGAGTCTTGGCATCATTGACTCATTTTGGACAAAATATAATTCTTCCATGCTTTTGTTTTATCCCTGTTCCACATTGGTTGTTGTTTGAGGGAGGAAGGAGCTCTGGAACCTCAGAAGGTCAGTTGCTGTGCTGTTTTCCGTTGTTCTCTCTCTCAGCCACATGGTCCAGAGTACAGGGCTTCTCTGCCATCCTGTGTTTGTCCTCTGGGCCACGTAAGTTGCTATGTTAGCCATCACCTTGGGAGTAGGGAAGGGACTTCCCTGCCATCTTTTGGCAGCTTTTTGTTTTCTTTGTTCCCAGGGGACCATGTGTCTCAGCACCTTTGTATATAGTGGTTTTTGCTGTTACCTTCTTTGTTGCTGTTTTCTTTTTAGTAAACTGTTATTTTTCTCACTTATATCTTCTCACATCTGTCTGTCCTTTTTGGTGAAAGGGGAGCAGTTAAAACTAAAAAAGGAGGTAACTCATTTTAGAGTCTCCACCCTGTATAATTGTTTTAAACTAAGATTGCTATTCATCTTCTGCTTTTCTACCACTCCCCCTTTGCTGAGAGTCTTGTGTATAAGCCAGTTTTTGCCATACAAGAACAAAATGTACATGTCGCAAGAAAAGACATAAAGATACAAGGATGTCTAGGAATTCTTTATCTCAGTCTTTTCCTGGGTTGCTGACCATCCTGCTCTAAGCTTAATGTAATATTTTATCAAATCTCCCTGCTTAACTGGAGCTATGTGCTTGACCTATTGGGTCAATATGGGACCTATTTTAACACCTAAAATTTCAGACAAATCTTTGATTAATGGAGCTGTAAATAGCAATTTGATCTAAACCAATGTCTTGGACTGCCATATCCTTCAGCTGTTCCACTGGTTATACTCAGCTTGCCTGATGATCCATTTCCATTGGTTACCTTAAACTTTGTAGTGAATATATCTGAAATATCTTGCTTACTATAAAAGACAATCCTTTGTGAACAGTTTGTGCATTAAAACCTTTACTTATTCTAATGTCATTCCCTGATTCAAGGCCAAGTGACCTTGCAGGCTTGGTATTTGTCTGTTCTGACCTTTTTCATTTGCATTTCTGAGGAACAAGGGACTGCACAGTTCTCTTTTTCTAGTCACACATTCCCAATGTCCCCTGGCTAACACCAGGGCTGTGTCTCTCTTTCAAATGGTGTCTTGGGGTGATTTTATGACTATACTGCATTTCATCTACCATATCATCTGCTTTATGCCCAGAAATGGGTCCCATAGCTTTAAGCTGGGAGGAGGAGAGGGAGGAGAGAAGCCAGGCAAATTCTTCAGTGCTGTTTGTGTTCAAGGACTCACACACACTCGCCCATGTTCTCACTGCTGCAGAGCCAAGGGAGCACCTTCCTGCTTTTAGCCAGCCTGTTTGCTGAGGCAAGACATTTTCCCGTATTGGCATACCGAAATCCTCTGGAACTTCTTCTTCCTCTTCTTCTGGAACTGTTTGGCCTAGCTGTGATCCAAGAACCAGATCATCAGACCCCGTGGACCGGCAGGGAGGCTGCAGGGATGCCACATCCCAGGCTCAGACTTCGGGAGGGGCCGAGCCAGCTACAGAAAAGAACTCTGAATCTACCACCTTTCTCCACATTGAGGAGGTTTTTTATCTAACATTAGTCATTTGTTTCCTGTGCCTTGCCGGCACTCTGCTTGTTAAATAAATAGTTTTTTTCACTTTCATCCAAGAAATTCCTTTCGTATTGGTGGGGGAGGGAGTGCTGAAACCTGACTTCTGGAGAGGAAATGTTCCTTCCAGAGCGTTTCCCCTTAAACTTGTATCAAACCGAGACAAATGGTGGGAAAGTTTGCTCCAGGAAAGCTTTTGATCCACAGAATATGACCTGTAGTGTTTCCCTTTCCATTTACATCAGAGTTGTACAAAACCTTCTGATCAATCACAGAGCTTCGAGTGAATCCACAAGACGAGTGAAATTGAGTTACTTGGTTTTTACCTTTTTTTGCTAACACTATTAATAGACTATAGAACAACCCTGTTTCATGGGGCTCCAATTCTACAGGGTCCTTCCTCTCACTCTCTTTATAATGCAGTAAGTTTGCATGCTTGACAAATTTTGTGAAAATCAAGTTCAAGAGCAGAGGAATTTGGGAGTAAGCACCAATAGGGACCAGAGTAAGGGCCTCTTATACCCACAAAAATGTAATTTTAAGACAGATGGAGAGACTTGGTAAAGCATGTTGTGCTACAGATTTCTCTATTGATTTTTTCCCAGTTACACGAATATCACAGCTAATTCTGTTTAAAATTATGTATTTACACCCTGGATTTTTTGGTTGGTTAGTTGGTTTTTTCTTTTGTTGGTTTGTTTTGTTTTGTTTTGGTTTGGTTTGGTTTTTTTTTGTAAAATCCATTGCAGACCTCCTTATTATAACTGTTAAAAGATTGCTTTTAAAATTTTTGTACAAGTCTCTCTACCAGTATGCCGATTTATATGCTAACACTACATTCTTCAAATGATTATGCTCCTTTGCTTTATATGTGGTAATTGTCCGACAGAGAATATATAAAATAATATAAGAAACTATGCCACTTAATCAGCAATGATAAAGCCTACATAAAGTAATGACATTAAATCCAAAACAGTCTCTTTTGGTGAAGCTTAGATGGGTATCTCCCCAAAGTTATCTCTTTTCTAGACAGGGGAATTGTTACCAAGGAAAATATCCTTTGCTTCAGTAGAGTTTCATGCCGTGATGGATGAGCTTTGGCTACTATACAAACTTCTACCCAGAAACTCACTCACTTCCCCTCCTTCATGGGAAGGAAGGACAAAATAGGGGAAAAAAAGAATGAAAATATTTGTGGGTCAAGATAAATACAAGAAATTTCTTGTCATATCTGTTGTGGACAAAACAGACATGAACTTGGGAAAATTAACTTTTTTTTTTTGCATATAGCCACTTAAGTGAGTACCAAATTGGTAAAAAACCATAAAAAGCTGGGCATGTGTAGTGAGCCAACAAGGTTTAAATTAGGAGTTCTCATCCATCCGTTAGCTGTAGAAGAAACTTATGCACCTCGAGAAGGTAACACACTTCACAAGACTAGATGTAGTCTGTCTATTCCCTGAAAGCACAGAGAATATATAAAAAATGCAAATGTTCTTCATTGACTTCAGATAAGTGTTTATTGAATATCTGGCAGCTAACTTTTTCTGAATAACACAGTGGCCAGAACAGAAAGGAAATTAAACATACCAAAGATTTTTAGCCAGTTTCCATTACTCCCTGCCTTGAACCCTTGTTTTTCATAACTTTGTGCACATTAGTCACAAATCCTGTCCTTACTAAAGTGAAACTCTTGATTAAGCAGAAAAATAAGACAGCTAAGGAGATGATACAATTTTGGCAATTTGGATGCTTCCTTGGGGAAAAAATATCTATTTTAGTATATTTACATTACTGGATTAAACAGTTCTACAAGGATGAAGGCTGGACTCCATTAAGGAGAGTATCTTTCACATAATGAGAGGCTGAGCAAGCTGGGAGGGTTCAGCTTAGAGAGAGTACTAAAGGGAAATCCCATCCATGTACATAAATATGTAATGGAGTGTAGAAAAGAAATGGCACTGAGGGTCCTTTCAGTGGTGCCCAGTGACAGAACAAGAGGCAATAGGCACAAATTGAAATACAGGAGAGCCCCTCTGAACACAGGATAAAAAAAAAAAAGAAAAAATTACTTACCTCTTCCTATTAGCATACTTTAAAAAGTTCTTGTCTGACACAACACTGACCAGTTTCAACTCTAACTGATCTTTGGCCTTTCATGTCTGCTCCCTGTATATATCAACCACAGTTGTATTACCTTCCCATGAAGTTCGACTTCACTTCCAGAGATCATGCAACTTCATTTTGCTCTTGAGCTCCATGAGGAGTTTCCTGTTCAGCCAAGCTGGTCTTCTGCCCCAATTGCTTGACTAAAGATACAGTGAAATTGTCTGCTCCTGTGGTTCTAAGAAGTATTTCTTAAAGACTGACCAGCATTCATGGACTCCTAAGCCCTCAAAAACAAACTCCCAGGGTACTCTAATGAGTTTGATCATTTCATGATCACCATGGCCAAGACAGCCACCTACCATCACATTCCCCTTGAGTCCATCTCTATTTACAAAAAACATGTCCTAAAAATCTTATTTCCTGGTTGACTCACTGGGTACTTTTGACAAGAAGTCATCTTTTACAAACTTAAAGAATTTCCAAGATTGGCTTTTCAAGAAGCATGATATTCCTGGTTATGTCTGGAAAGTTGAAATCTTCCTGAAGAACAAGCGCCACTCATCGAGAGATTTCTCCTAATTGCCTGTAGAAAAATTCATCAGTGCTCTCACTTTGGCTGGGTAGTCTGTAGTGGACACCCTCTAAAATTCTCCTTCACTTCCCGTTTCCTTTACGTACACCCAGAGGCTCTCAAACACATAATCACTAACTATAATGTCTGTACAATCAAACCTCTCCACTAAGTATAGTGTGAGACCTCCACTTCATCTGTCCTGTCTATCCTGCCTGAGCAGACGAAAGACCCCCCCATCCCAGCATTCTAGTCGTGGGACCCATTCTACCAAGTCTCCCTAATACCAATGATATCAGCTCTGGATGCTGGCCAATGCTTCCAGTTCATTTTGTCCATAGATACTAGTATAAAGCCCAGATTCTAGTTTAGGCGAGAAAGGACATCTTGAGATCATCTAGTTCAACTTCACTGCTTAAACAGGGTCATGTAGAGCACATTGTCCAGGACTGTGTCCAGTTGGGTTTTGAACACCTCCAGAGATGGAAAGTCCTAAACCTCTCTGGGCAGCTGGTGGTCTGACCACCCTTAAAGATAGATTGAACTATTGAACAGTGATTAATAGGTTGAAATTTAAAAAGTCCAAATGCTGGATTCTGCATCTAGAATGGAGTAACATCAGGCACAAGTATAAATGAGGAGAGGAATGGCTGGACCATTAAAGAAGGCTGACCATCTGAAACACATGCTTACATTTTGAAATATTCGTACATGAAGCTGTAGGAAATACCCAGTAAGACATGACCTGTTGTTCTGGTTTTGTCCAGGACAGGGTTAACTTTTGCAGCAGCCAGGAAGGGCATGGCCACAATGGTGGGCTTATTTGATACCACCTCATGCCATACACAGGGAGGATGAAAGGGACTTGAGTTTTTTCTGGTTTGCCAAAGTGGGCAGTTGGGTAGCACAGAGTCCTGTGTGGTGAGTAATCAAGTGTGAATCACTCACTTTTATTGTACATTTTAAGCATTGTTGTTCCTATTGTTCAGTTTCTTATTTCACTGCTATTTCTAGTAAATTGTTTTTATCTCCATCTGTGATATTTACCTCTTTGTACCTCCCATTCTCCTCTCCATCCTACTGCAGGGGGAGGGGAGGGGGAGAAGAGAGTGTGCAGTGTATCATTGGGGTGTTTCAGTGGGAACACTAAGTTGGGGAATACCATGTCTAAATTACAACACCTGTCCTCATTCAGATGCTCATATGAGTGCTGGAGTCCTCTCTGATGCTGAATGTGGTGCTTAAACAAACTAATTTTAGTATAGTCTTGTTTAGAGGGAAAAGGATCTTTTACCTCCAGTTCAAATAAGTTGCAGACAAATTTAGAAGAAACAGCAAGGTGTATGAAATGGTATTATTTATCAGCAAAACTTAATTTCTTTGGGAGCCTCAAATGTGCAAGTTTTGTAACCAACTCACACAGCACATAATTTTTTTCCCTCACTAATATACAAAGGTATCATAAAAACCCAAGATATTAATTCTGTATGTAGGTGTTTGTGAACAGAAATTTTGGGACACCAAGTAAATTTTTCTGTATTGGAGTTAATATATAGATCAGCATACTTAGCTGATGTAAGGTTGAGGTAGAGTGGAGACGAGACTGTGAAAGCCTGGGCTTGAATTCATTTGTACCATTACTAACTGTTGCTAAAATCTGTGGAACATCTCACCAAAACCTCCTCATGATCATAAATGCAACAGAGAAAGAGCAAAGCTTTGAATGCATTGAATTTCAGCAAAAACCAGGATTATGTAAGAAGACAAGCAGTGTTTACAAGTCTCATCAGAAAAAAAATTCCCACACTGAACCCAAATCCCTGTATAGTTGATACATCCCCTTTAGACATGGAATTTCTATCTATCTAACACCTGTGCATAAGATGTCTTATTCTGTTGGGTAAAATTCCATTTGAAATGTCTATTAAAATGATAAAAAAGTAAGTCAGTGACACAAAACTTAATGAATATTTGCATTTCTTATTTTCATCTTATCCAGAGGGCAGGTTTAATGTAAGCAGACAATGCAAATGGAGGTATTCAGACAAGTCTGTATCATAAAGATGTATGGGGTTTCTCAGATATCTACCCTGGTAAATTCTCTTTCTTGGATCTAATTGGAATTCAACAAACATAAGTTATTATTTTATTTTGAAGAAACTAACGGCTGAAGGGAAAAAAAAAATCAATAGAGATTTCTGGTCAACAAGAAAATGGGCAGTTGTCATACTATTTGATTTTAAATTAAGGCTTTAATCTCTAAAGGATTTGTTGAACTGTAGAAAACACATATGGATTGCAGGGAATTAATTTATGGAAAGTGCAATGTCTGAAGCCTCTTCATTGTTTTTACACACTTTCCAGCAGTTTCTATCAGCTGTACTCCTTCTATGTTAGGGTATTCAGCAATGGCCAGAAGGCTCTGTGGAACACTGTCATAAAATGAAAGTGTTATGACTCAGAAGTAGTGGAAAATACCTTGAACCAAACATATTTGGTTTGGGAAATCTGTATTTAGTCATCTGCAATTGTCTCTATGTCAGTATTGCAACTTTTGTACTGACATCCATCAATTTTATGATATTAAGACTTTGATTTCATGATCTATATATTTTCTTACAACACAGTAAAAGATTATAAGGAAGGCTACAGACTGAACTATTGCATCCACCATAAGCTTATAACTTTTTGTGAAAGGATCTCAAATAAGGACTTTTAACAATTGCAGTTAGTACTTCTTGTTAGTGGGAAATGCAATAGGAAAATCATCTCTGATAACAAAGTAGGAAAATTAGGTTAGAGGTAGAATACTCAAACAAGCAGACAAGTGATTTTTATCGCAGAACAAAGTATATTTTCTTAAGTGTAGAAGAAAGATACTTTAGGCAGTCTCTGAAACTTCACTGATGGTGTGCAACCAAGTTGCATTTTTTTTTATGAGATTTAGCCTATACATTAGCACAAAGAAAACAAAAAGCAGCATGATATGACTGTTAGTTCTAATATAATAGTTACTTCAGCCTGATTAAAAAAAAAACTCAGCTGGCTAAAATTAGAAATTAATTTTTAAATATTGTATGTATTCTTTTGCTACTCACATCAATAGAAAAATTATTGTTGATTTCAAGAGGACAAGAATTTTTGCCTTGTAATTTACATACCATATGGAAAAAGCATAGCTAGACAACATTGCTGGTTTTTTTTAATTCCTGAAAACCTGAAAACTTATTTTCTACAGAAAATAATAGTTGTCTAAGCAAATGATACCAAAATATCATGTTAAGATGAGAATATAATATATACATATTTTCTAAAGTGTGTTTACGTACCTGTGTTAAGATAGTCTATAAGGGCAAATTCTAGGCTCATATCTCAAAGTTTCATAGAAACATAGAATATCTGTTCTTAAGGTAATATGCTAATTGCAATTTTATTAAAAGGTCAGTAACTTTATATTTTCTTTGTCAAATTCACTATTGTTTTTCAAGTAGTCATGGAAAATAGAATATATATACTCTTTTTTGGAGATTACATTACTAGTATAGTTTTAAAATTATGAAAATCCTTCTGCTGCAAATAGACTGATTTAATGAAATAGACTTCCATATCAACATTCATTTTACACCACAAAAGGAAAGGGCTTTTTTTGGTGTGTTTTCAGAAGATGAAACTCAGTCCTACAGGTGCTCTAAATCACCTGTGTGATTTAATCACACTCTTGCTTTTTTCAGATGATTAAGTGAAATTCCCCCACAGAAGGTGAGGTCATCCAAGCAACAATTGCAAAACATGTGATCCAGGTGGCCAATTACAGGCTCAAATGTTAAATCATGAATCTCATGGCAAAAGTATAAGCACAGTGGGCACTTCGTGATCAAGCCATGTACTGGTATAAATTAGACTCAATAACGCTGCACAACAAATCAATCTCCAAATAATCAGTTCTGTTTTCTCATGAAAATAAGTAAGTAGATGAAGAACTGGAATTCTGGGGTAATAATTGGTATTAGGATTTGAAAATAAGGATTTTATTGAAAGTGTAATAGAATCTTATCTATAAATGCATAAACAGAATTTTTTTAATGCTTTGATACTGCTAAGATTAAAATATGGGTTTATTCAACACTTGATTTTTCATTTTATAAAATGAGACTTTCTTAAAAAAATACATTGTGAGATTGATTGGTTGGTTGGTTGGTTTTTTCAGTTTTCTTCTCAATTTTTCATATGCAGACTCTCTTTTAAAGTTGCTTCAGACCAGAGGCTTACATTGGCAGAAGTTTACATTGGCAATGAGGCCATATTTTGCACAAAAGAAAATCTGACTGAAAACTTCTACTGTGAGAGATTTTGGAGAAAACTATAATCCTCTTCCTAAGCCTGAAGCCTCTTCTCTTTCACAGTTCTGACATGAAAATTCAACCTGCAATCTCTAAATCATGAGAATTAGGAAAAAAGAAACAGAAAACCTGTAATATCCTTCTTACTAGCAAGAGCAATACCAATGACTGATAGATAAGAGTGTCTTGAGTACTTTGTGTATTTCTGCCTCACAAAAAAACCAAAATATAACATAACTTCACTTATTAAGAAAAAATACAAAATTATGGAGACTTATTGAATATTCTACACAATTGTGCAAAACAGTCCACCAGGCTAACCACTGTGTATTTTTTCACAGCAGATTTTGCATCTGCGCAGACATATTTTCATAAAACAAATAAGGAAAGTAAATATCTGTGTATTTTATACACAATACACTATATTTTATACACTTTTATACGCTATAGGCAGAACATGTGCAGTTTGCTTTACACTAAGGCATTGTCATAAGAAAGCTAGGGTTATGTTGGTTTCTTCCAACTGTTTTTAACTGGTGGCTGATACCAGTTGCCTCTGGAGAAAAGATGTAGTCCTGTTGCTGTCATGAAAAATTCCATGCACATACAGTTCAATGCAGTGCAACAGGATTGCAATGTACAATTACTCTTGAATCATTTTGTTCAAGTGGACATGAATTTGTTGGAGCTGAAGGGAGTCATTACAGTGACATGATGTTCTTCCAATTAAATATTGTTGTTTGATAGAATCCCACATCAGTGGTTTATTCATTCCTAGCAACTGGAGTTCTGTTAGGAGTAAATGATGTTCTGCCTTTGCATATCTAGTAATAAATTATGGTACTTCTTATTGAAGATGGGTAGGGTAATTAAAAATAAGAAAGAGTAAAGCATATATCTCAGCAAAGCACAAAACCATATAAATGAAGAAAACAGGTAAATTGTTGGCAACAATAATAACACACCACCAAGGGCAAATTGTGCTATTTTAAAAAAAAAAAAAGTGCTATTGTACATATAGTTCTGCTTTGGCAGTGATATTCAGGAATGGTTCCCTCCAGTCTGATAGAAAATAAGTTGAATGGTAGAGGGTCTCAGGATTGCAGTATACGCACGGAAAGTATTTTTGGGATACTTACTATATTTGAAAATTATGGAGATGTAGTCAGGGTTTTCATCCTGTTTCTGATACTTGTTTCAGGTCTTGGTTTTAAGTTTCAGAGGTAGTGATGGATACAACTCTTATGAAATGCCAGATTTTAGAGTAAGAACTGAAGCATGACAGTAGCCTTTCTTCAGCAAATTGCAGTGTCTTAGGTTAGACACTCAGTGCAGTACCTGAAAAAAGGGTGACAGCAGCAACCATACACTTTGTTTCTTCCTTCTCAAAAACCACAACTATTCACATTCTAGTAAAAGAAGCAGTTCCAAAAACCTGAACCAAACAGAAAGTGATGGAACTTTATTACCAAATGATAGGCTTTAAAAGTGAATTAAATTTATGTAATATATTCATCCTCTGACTCAAGTCTCCACACATTTCTGCTACAAAATACCTTCAGTAAGAAGTTGAACAACATTATTCTCTGAAATACTCCTCCATAGAACCTAGATAGGCACTGGAGATATGGATTCAAATCTTTTTTTAAGGACTTAGAACTGTTGCCTATATCCAAGCCAAATCCTATTGCTAAAAGACTGTGATGGCTACTCAGGCTATTTGCTACTGTTCGTAATACCATGTATAGGTTAGTATTCCTCTTCTTGGGAAGGAGCTTCCCAGAAGCTGAGTTCCTCCACAGAGGATGCTTTAAGGCAATTAATCATCTAGTAGCAGGAATATCCACCAGAACTTTCTAAACAAGAGATAAATTACCATTCTTTGCTTTTAACAGGCACAACTCCTGAAGCATGAATTAGTCATCCTCACACAAATTAAAGTATTGCAGGGGGCCAATGTGCATAAAAAATTAAAATCCTAGGAACTGAAAACAAGAACTCATTTTTATTTACAACATTGTGACAAAACATTCTTTGGTTTGACTGTATGCTAACTTAAGATCTTTTATAAATATATGTTTCGTTTCTAGTTGATAAAACTTGCAAATTACTCCAAATCTAAAAACCTCCACAGGATTTTTCTTCTTTGTCTCAGTTTTCAAAATAGCAGATAAGCTATTTAAAATCACAGGAAATTCCTTTTTATTTCCAAATTAAAATCTGTTCATAAACACAAAACACTGTTTAAGAGTTTTATTTTTAAACAAAGATTACATGATAAATCCAAGAGTGCTTTCACAAGTGTTCCATAAGGTTATTGTTCCAGTTTGATTTTAAAGCCATATAACTTTTTAAAATTACTTTGAAATGAGCTATAAATAATAAAATTGTTTAAAATGTGACAAGAGAACTGCTCCTAAATTTACATTTGCAGTTACCTAGGGACCTTAAGATGGTATGTATTCCATCTCTCTATCCAAAGAAAACACCCTGTCATTCTTGGCAGGTGTTTGCCTGATGTATTAGAAATATGTTTGGTGATGGAGCTTGCACAATAACCAAACCAGCTTTTTCAATATTTATCTCTTCACATTGTCAGAACATACTAATATTTCAAAATGTTTCCTACTTAAACATTATCCTACCATCTTTGATACCAATTTCTGTAATTATTAGAACAGTTCCCTGTATCACTGGGAACATTTTCCATATATTTAGAAAAACAGCCTCCTTCAGGTGGTGAAATGTACTAATAAGAGCTACTCTAGTTTTCCATTGAGGCATTTTATCATTCATGGAGCATATAATCTTGTTTTCCAAGTGAAGATCCATACTTTAAATAGCAATAAAACAAAATATTGTGAATAAGCAATATGAGCATGAGTTCTCCTCATCTGTACACGTTCAGTTTCACAGATATTAGTGGCAGGAACACATGCATATTCAGCAGAAGTAAGTGGGAATAGCCACATTGCCTTCTCTGGAGCTGGACTTGCTCATCACGAATAGCAATTTGGCCTATTGTCTTTTAGAAAAGAAAATGTGTCTTTACCACCGTTCTTAATCTTTTGAAAGTGTGCAGTCTTGTTGAAAATAGACAGAATTCCTGTTTCTCAAGCAAATACGTTGGCAAAGTAAACATTTGTTCAGCCTTTGTTAAAAAAACAAAGTAAGAAAAATTCTAGAGCTTTGTTGAAAATAAATAAATATATATCTTTAAACCCTTGGACATTTTGAATGCTGACTGAGTATTCAGGTCTCACTGTGTAACTACCTTCCATGCATAAAGATAGCAGAGCCCGGGCATTTGATCTCACAGGATATTTACTTTAGGGAATGCTGATTTATACCCTGAGGCTTCTCCAGTATTTGCTAATGTATATAAATGGCGATGTCAGATGTAAGCATCAGTACACTCCTGAAATATAGATAGATGACAGTACTTCAGCATCTAGAAAATTATGCCAATCACTGAAAGATACACAAAATATTTCATGTGTCTACTCTGGGGCATGACATTTACTCAAAAGAGAAGTGTAATTTGGCATTAAAGTGCATGAAGACATCAAACCATTCCAGTATATGATCTGTGGAAAAAAGTTCTCTCAGAAATGTGCTTTACGGGATCATCTGAACCTGCACAGTGGGGAGAAGCCCCATAAATGTAACTCCTCTGACATGGTTTGTGCATAAACTTACTTTTGAGGAAACATCTTACACAGCTACATGGTTAAAATAATTTTGACTCTTAGGTCTATGAGTCATCTACATGAATGCTCCTGTCATACCCCAAGACAATGACAAAAAATGGAAGAAAAATAGTAGGATTGGAAGTAATTGGCGAAATAAAATATATGAGTAATTGCTCATTAGCCTTTATTGAAAATTAAAATAGTGATGGCAACTGGTTTGATAACTTGGAATAAAAGTGACCTGACTTTACATTAAGTTCTGTCTTAAATCTGTGCTTGTATGCGCCACAGAATGAATCTCAAACCAAGCAGCGACAAGAATTTCTGCTTGCATATTAGTCCTGCAACCTTGAACTTTAAAGTAGACTGGAAAAAGCAATTTGGAATACTGTATAAATTACACAATTTTACTAGAAACTGCATACTGTGAAACAGATGCTTGTTCAAAAGTTACCTGATTGTTCCCTTCAGAGAATAATTTCAAGATTAATTCTATTCATTTGCTTCAGCAATTCAGCAATGTCTCATCGTCCCATTGTCTGGTCTGTGTTACTTATGATTCCTCTCTGTAATAAAAAGGAACAATTTGTTGCTAGAAGCTCTGTAAGAGAAGGATATCTGCATCTCTTATTCAGCAAATAAAAAATGTTGAGAAAAATAATTGCAGCATCCTGGGAGGTAGCAGTTCTTTAATAGCAGTATTTTAACTTCACTAGAGACCAAGTGAATGTCAAAAATTTCACTTTACTGTCAAATTCAGTTTCCTCATCACTTCTTAAGATCCTAGGAAAATGTCAAGTAAATCCAACACAATTAGAGGTATCCTTGACTGAAAGGCTATTTTCCCTGAAGAAGTTATTAAAAGAACATTTTAGAGGCAGTTTGCTCGGTACCTGTGAAGAATTGATAGCTTGTACTACCCATGTTCTTAAACCAAAGGGGAAAAAAAGGAAAGAAAAAAGAAAAAGAAAGAATTGCTCTTGGCAAGGAGAACCTAGAGGCTGACACTAGCAGAATACAACATGATGTGGATCCAAGAGTGCAAGCATGTTGCTTTCATCTCTAACCATAATTATTCACAGCTAGCACATTAAACCATCGATGGCACAGATACCTGCAATTCTACTGCTTAAATATGGTTTTAAAATGGGGGAAAAAACCCCAGAGAAAGTATTTTTTAATTCAATCTGCTTTTTAGAAAAGATACTAATACGAAATCTGTGTTTATCTTTTACAATTATTGTGATTTCAAGGTGTATGTTAGATATATTCCTACATGGTTTCCCTGAAGAATCTTGTGATTTAGGTTGAGATGTAGGTTGTGATTGTATCCTTGTCCATGGTGGACAAGGGGGGAGTTGGAACTAGATGATCTCTAGGGTCCCCTCCAACCCACACCATTCTATGATTCTATGTTCTGACTTGTCATAGCAGCATGAAACTGGTTTTGCCCAAGATTTAGGTATCCCAATCTTTCCAATTAATGGAATTCCTCTAAAGGGCATCGGGCAGGTTTTTTGATATGCAAAGTAATATCAAATTATGGGCCATCATATTATTGTCAAGAAAAAAAGTTATAATTTAAGATCTGCCATTTCCAGGGAAAATAGAGGAAACCCAAATCAAAAGAAACTGAACCAAAACATGAAACCCGAATTAAAACAACTATGCCCCCTCCCCCACCCTGTAACTGCTGTCTAAAGCACTATAAAGGTATTTTGTAAGCCAAAAGAAGCTTGAAACATATCAAATGGGTTGCATTAACTTCTTGGGAAAAGAACTGTTAAATAAGATACTTTAACTAGTAATAAATTTTTTTTAAATCTATAATTGCACATCGCTTCAATTCTATGTAAGCATACATATGTACAACTTTATTTTTGTGACTATTCCTGTTTAATTCAGGAGGACTATACACAAATTAAGTAAAAGGAGTAAGAGCTTCTTTGATATATATTTAATGAATAAGTAGAAGTAGAGGTGAATTCTAAAAATCTTACATTAGTAATGTAAGTTACATGTTAATACATGAGAAGTCTTTTATGAATATTCCTACATAAAATGCATTACCCACGGGTAACAAATAATACATTATTAGCTTCAATAAGGACCAGAAGTTGAATTATTAACTTATAATATATAAATGCACAAGTTAGCTTTTTAGGTATGTTATGAAATACTTTATATCTTCGGTACATTTTCTCCATCTAGTCTGTTTTCATTTCAAACCCAAATTTATTTGGTAAAACAAATAAACAAACAACCAGACAAAAAAAAAAAGGTGGAGATTTTTTTCAGATGAACTGGTACATCTTAATGTACACAACTGTGGTCTAAATTAACTGCTAGCACTGTGCCAGTGCTGCGGATTTCTGTTATGTACGCCATATAAAAAGATGCCTAATCTTTCTTCTTCTCTTCACCTATTTTTCTCAATTTTTTTCACAATAATCCCTCTAAACTGTGTCTCAGAAGAAAAAAAAAATCAACTTTCTTTTAGCTCACAAACCTTGCCTTCCCTAAAACATTTAATTGTCTTTGAGAACAATTCTTCAATCCAGTTATGTGACAGAAGTCAAGTAGCACTGTCAGTTCCTCAACAGAGAAAAATGATGGTCAGTCTCACATGAGCCATTAAAGCTTTTCACAGGAGTTTACGCTTACGGGTTCAAGCACCTTAAATCAAATGAAGGTGTGTGTATGTAAGCAGATGTGCACTCGTGTATATCGTATCTCTCATGGCTCAGACTCTGAGACAATCTTTAGCAGCCATGAAAACCTCCAAAGGAGTCCACAGTCTCATAAGATCAAGACCGTCTCTACATGTGTGATGATCAATCTTTCAGGAAAGATCAAACCCGTTGTATTCTTAGTTCACATATTTAAGCCCCACAGAATAGATTTTCGTTAATGAATTTCACTTAGTGGGGAGCATCTAAAATATGTCTCCTTTCTTCAAAATGGCTAGACTTCTAATTATCCCCTCTCTTCTATTCTCCCTCAATCCTTATTATTCTATTACTTTACATTGAAGAACTCCCTTTCTAACAGGCTGAATCACAGTAATAAAAGTGCCAGATCAATTGTTCCATACTTAAACAATTTCCCTGTAGTTTAATTGTGGTTATTTCCCATGGTAATGGACAAGATAGCCCTATTTTTTTCTTTTTTTTTTCTTTTTTTTTCTTTTTCTTTTTTTNTTTTTTTTTTTTTTTTTTTTTTTGAGGAACAAGTGTGAGGGGTTTTTTGTGCTTGCAACTGATTTTTTTTTAAACCTGTTTCTTTCCAAAAACAAAAACCCTTTGAAGAAATGATGGAGCTTTTTTTTAAGTAACAGGAACAATTCTGCTGCCTGGAATTGTTTATGAATGATGTGCTTATTGCCAACTTGGATAAAAAGTCTTCACATAGCACAAGCCTTCATACTGTAGTGATTGCAGAGTCTCACTGACTTCACAATAGGAATTTGGAGCTTTAAAATGAGAAGTTGCACAACACTAGTTCCAGCATCACATGTTTTTACCTCTAAATGTTTTGCTTTATTTGTGAGGTTTATTTTACAGCATATACTAATAATTCAATTGGGCAATATAGTGTAATGATAAATTCACCGTCTATGTGTTAATGTAGAATTCTGTATTCTGATGCATGTGTACAATTCTGCAGTATGGATCAACTACTCTCTTTCACTCTTTGTAGAAAGTACCTGAAAAAATAGATAAACAAACATGTGAACAAAGCTCCCTAGGACTTCTTCACTGTAAAAAAGTGTATAGACAATATATTATACAGAACAATTGGAATTTCATTAGGTAGAATTATTATTTAATCTCTATTATGTGGGTTTCAGAGGCACCCATATAACTATGAGTTAAATTGGACATTAAACTAGTAGAAATCAGATCAATTTTATAATTTAATAATTATTTGAAAAGTCTAAGAAAACATTCTTGCCACCTGCCATATCTGAAACTGGTAAATGTACCAGGAACTGCTAGTATTTGGAAAATGTCCAAAATTCTTCTACATATTACAATATTTTTTTTCAAATTTTGTTCATATGAAGAATTTTACAATAGAAAGGAGAGTGACATTAGTTTTGATTAACAGATTGTGTGTTTATTCCCTCACTTCACCTAAATTAAAATATTGTGATTGTAATTTAATTTTAATGAATTATTGACATTCTGTTAAAGTTGGGAGCTGGAAATGCTAACTGATTTTCAATGAAGCTGAACAAGGGCATTAGTTTATATTCAAATTAAATTCAAGCCTTCCCTTCCCTGCTTCTGCTCCCCCCCGCCTTGGCATGGACTTGTACTCAACAGTAGTAAGACAATCCCTTTAGTTCTTTTGTTCATCTGAAACTCATATCTATTTAACATAAATCTGTTAACAGATTCTATGTTTAATCTTATATGTTAAAATCTATTTCTCTATATATTTCCTGATTTTGCATTTGATACTGAAACTAATCTTGAACGTCTGGTCCCTATCCTTACAAGAAACCAAAGAGCTAAACACAATATATTTTCATAGAGGTCAATTCGACATTTTAAATCAAGGTTATGATCGAGAGCTCTTTAAAACATTGATGCCATACAGTCTATTGGAAAATAATTCATATCAACACCAGGCAATAATATCAAGGAAATTATAAAGAATGATGAAAATAAATCCCAAAGTAAGGAAAGAGTTATCCTAAACATCCCTGGGAAATTAAGAATACTGAAAATTTTGCCAGTCTTATTGGTTTTATCTGATCTTGGAGTGGAGACCATTCTGCAGTAGCAATGACTTGCCTTCCTACCTGGTGCAATAGAGTATGTCATGCCATCAAAAGATCATTAACTGTTATGTCTAAGATTTTAGGTTATTTTCTGAGGATTTCCTAGAAGCCAGAAGTTGACTAGTTTGTCTGGCTGCAAATAAATTGGATCAAATGCTGTGAGAATACCATAATGGAGATTACTGAGCTATCCTTTAAATAGTAGCTCTGTTAGGGTAACACCATACAGCACCATGTACAGATATTAATCTAGGTCCCTAGGCACCAACAGAGGCCCACAGAATTTCCCTCCAAATGTATACAAAGTCTATTTCAATTGATTAAATTTCTAATTTTGTGTATTTATTTTTGTACTTAATGGCACTTAGATATTTTGTGCAGCACCTCATATTTGGGCTCAAACTTGGTAGTGGATAATCTAAATCCATTAGTGATAACAGCGATCTGATATTAAATTAAAATTTATAATGAAATTGGTATCAAATTATTACTGTAATAGTTCCCTTACTTTTTATATGGGTGTTGAAGGTTCACAACTAAAACTGTATGCATATTCATTTAATGATCACAGGCTAGGAAAAGTAATCCTTCATTCATAAAATATGCATTGGGCCTTGACCATTTCTCTAATGGTAGCTCGTTATCCATTTGAAGATATTATGAGCTTAAAATTGAAATTATAAGAAATTAAAATAAAAGACAAGACTATTAGAGAATCTGTGACCTAATTTAAGTGAAATTGAACCCAGGATTATTTGTGGAAGGGACTAAAGGTAGTGGAATAGACACTAGAAACCTTGCTATCTCTTTAGGTCAGTTTTAGAAGAAACCTCTGACAGGGATTGACTCCAACTTGCACAGAAATCAATTCCATTCAGGGTTGGGGGTGGGGGAGAGTGGCAGGATGTTGTTTGCTTGTTTTAAAATACTGTTATTTCACTAAACATCCATAAAATGTGTAGGTCATAGACTAAGACCTTTTCACTGATTCCTGGTCAGATAACAAAAAGCTGACAAAAGCATCCTGATCTGTTTAAAGGACCTGTGTTAACCTTGCTAAATCAGTGTCAATTTCCTGCATCACTAGCTATAATACTTTTACAGCTACTTCATCTACAGTTTTAATATATATATAAAAAATAACATATCCTTTTTGGGACTGGGGCATCCCTACTTACTCAGTTGTTAAGGAACTGGACTTCAGTTTGTTTTTTGAAATAGACAACTGGAAACTTGTTTGACCTTTCTACTGTGTTCTGCTCAACATAGGGAAAAAATTGGAGATTTTGATATGTAAACATATCATTAGGTGTCATTTCATGCTTGTGAAAGATCATATGTCTACATAAAAAAGAGACAATAAATCTTCACAAAATATCCAATGTGAAAAAACCCTTGTGACTAATTACATTCTAACCCGTATTTAAATTTAACAAGATGCATATTGCAGATGATTCTGAAATAAACAAAAACAGCTAAAAATCTACCATGTGTATAGTTAAAACACCTCAAGTCGTGATAAAACCCCCATAGTTTCCATCTCATTTGGTAGCCATGGAAATTATATGTATTTTGGTAGATGGATCACACTATGTTCTGGTGCTGTGTTTTCTTTTTGGGGAGTGATGTTTCTTTTCTTTTTATGGTTTGTTAGTTGATTTTTTTGTTATTGCAGTTGTATATTAAGCCTAATAACGACAGCTAGAGCATCTCTAAAAAGTGCTTGTTTTTTACTCATGAAGTGCCTCTTTCCTTTTTACTCATGAAGAGTGTTGTTAACAAGGTCAGAATTAGCAATCTAACAAGGACATTAGATCTTTTTTTATATATCTCAGAAGAAAAATGCTAAAAGGCAAATTTTTTATCACGGCAGTGAAGTGGGTTCACAAGGACTGTTTCAGAGTATGACTGCCACCTTGAGCTTTTCATTAAAAGAATAACAGAATATTTAAATAAAGCAATGCTGCATCCTCAAATAAGACTCAAAGGTGTTGCAACACCTGTTTGCTGGTTCTTTGTCTCCTAAGGCTCTTAACACAGTGCAGTAATCATCAAACCAACACACGAGTGCTGTAACAACAGGGATATAAAGCAAAAGTATAAAAGGACCATCACCTCAAATTCCTGCTAAGGACAGAACTGACTTATACATCTACGTATTGGCAAACAAATACCAACACTAACATGATGATAACACAGCATAACGTTTGACTGCATTTCTTAGGTCTTCTAACAGTTGACAGCTTCCTTTTGTGACAGCATTAGTCTTTGTAGGTGTTACCTACCTTACACTGGTCCTAAATTAGTCAAATGCATTTGCTACACTGCTCCTAAATTAGTCAAATGCATTTGCTGCTTCAAAACCCATGTTATAGACTTCTGGAAAGTCTCCTCTCCTGACAGAACTAAAAAATTAAAAATAATAATAAAAAACACCAAAAACCTACAACCAGTAAGTTATTGACTATATTGTATACAAAAAACGTACTATTTGCTGACCATGATGTGAAGTGCTCTTCATTTCAATCATCTTTATCTCTCTTCTCAACATAAAAAGGTGCAGTTATGATGGTGGCAGTGAGCAATGAAGTACAGCGTGTCCGTTGTAATTATTGGGGCACTGTTTGGCTTTCTTTTGTAGTGTAGGGCTTGGCATCTGCTTGCTGAAGAGATTATGTGTTTATAAGATCATTGTAGTATATACTTCAGAGAAGACACCTCATTTCCGGTTGACTGTATTCAGTGAGGCTATTTTCTTTTGTCAGAGTGAAAATCAATGGGCTCATTCAATACTAAAAATCAATTTCTTCCATTTAGATTACACTGCTTTTACGTGCTTCATTGTGCATAAACAGGCTTCTCACTCCTCAGTTTATCTTATAATTTATCTAAAATTAGGAAGACAAATATCCAAGTTTTGGGAGTTTCCTCTATTTTTTTTTTTAAATCTGCTGCATATTTTTATAGAAGGTAAAATTGCTGGAAGCCTATAATTTTTCCCTCTGAGGATCACCATTTTAAAATGCTACTTGGGTACAATTCAAGATTAAAGGT
Organism: Ifrita kowaldi; assembly: GCA_013398055.1. Lineage (NCBI taxonomy): Eukaryota > Metazoa > Chordata > Aves > Passeriformes > Cinclosomatidae > Ifrita > Ifrita kowaldi. The sequence continues at coordinate 151,491 of VZRS01004806.1, forward strand.
TTATAATTTACAGAGGAGAAAATGGTTAGTGCCCAACAAAATACTTCAAAATTGCCTACTTTACCTTTTCATTATATTTGTTTAAATTATATTGGAAAAAACTATTTTGAAATATTCTCTTAATAAATGTTGATGTAATGACTACATTCCCATGAAATATTTTTAAAAATGTGGGATTAGTATATTGCTATGGAAGATGTGAAAATATTTCATTTAGCTTAACTTACCAGTCAAGAAAAAATTACTAAATATATGTAGAAAAAATTGTGAAATATATATGTAATAATAACACTGAGCATATTTAATAGATAGAAAATCTATGAGATTGCCAGTGCTAAGAGACATGTTTATTAATTGTGTACAAGAATCACTATTATGCCATAAGGTTATAAGACATTCTGTTTCATTTTCCCCTCACCCATTGTATAACCAAAAGGAATAGTAATAGAAATAATGATGAAGCAATGACAATGCAAGCAATATAAAGCTAGTTATAGTATTCATGGTGTTACAAGAGTAATTTTAATTTATTTTCAAAAGAGTAAAATTATTTTATATTGGCTGTATATCTCCTGATTTATTTCAGAACTTGTACAGATCAGGGACAAAACCATATATCCTAAAAGCACATGTAAATTATAATGGCCTGAAACAGCGATCTCTACAAACGTAGGGGATTATGTTTTGAAGATAGGAACTGGCATTAAATACAGAATGAACTGGATCAAATGGATTTTTATAAATGGGAATGTATTGCTCCAGGAAAGCCTGAACCCAAATTCTATACAGTGCAATCATTCAAAGTGGAACATTTTACATCCTTACATATGCAAATAGAAGTAGCAGAACGAATCTTGGATTCAGTAATAAAGTAAAAAAATAGTCTCTTTCACAGACTGTAGAAAAGATTTGAGATTTACAGGTCGGACTTAGAGAATCCTTTGATTTAAGATATAAAAAGGTGATAAAAACAGAGCAAACAGAGGCAGCTAAGGGACATATCACTATGTGGCCATGGAAAAGAGCTGGAGATGCTGCTGAAGGCAGCACAGGACTGAGCAGTAACAGGGCATTGGGCACAGTCCCCACTGACAGCAGCAAATACAGCGGGCATGGCATAGTTGTGTTGGAGAGAGGACAAGGCTGCCCAGAACTGGGGCTGCAGGGCCGCCTGATGTGTCTCACAGAGCTGGGGCTGGCGGAGGTGCTGTCCCTGACTCTGGGAGCTGGGTCTGTCAACAGGGCAAGGAGCTGTGAAAAGGGCAGATGGCACAGCATCGAGGGATATGCAAACAAAATTTACAGGATCTTCTCTGAGCCCATGCAAACAAGAGAGCTCAAAGCTCCAGGAGGGACAGGCAAAGACTGTGTTCACTGATTGGAAATGGACACCTCTGTGGTAGCAGAGGCAGGGAGATGATGTTAGGAGGAGACAGCCGTGTGGCAGTGGGTGACTCGCTGCTGTGGGAAGGCCTCCATCTGCTGACCTGATTACTGTTAGGTAGGTTTGCTCCTTGCAGGGGATTCAGATCTTACATGTTGCTCCTCTGGACATCAGACTATTGCCCTTCCTACTTTGTCACATGGACACTGTGATGTGTTAACCTTGACTGGCTGCCAGATGTCGACTAAGCCGTTCTCTAAGTTCTTCTCACTAGGACAGGGGAAGAAAATAAGACAAAAAAGGACAGGGAGATTTCTCACAGGCATGACAGATTCAAATTTGGGAAAATAAATTTAATTCATTGTCAATTAAAAATAGAGTAGGTGATGAGAAATGAAACCAAAATTAAAGCTTTCCCCCACCTCTCCTTATTCCCTGGCGCAACTTTGCTCCTTCATTCCCAACTCTTCTATGTTCATCCCCAGGAGCAACAGAGAGTATTAGGAAACAAGAGCAACTGCCAGTTTACATCTTCTTCTTCTTCCTCCCCACACACTTCCTCTTCTCCAGCATGTGATCCTTTCCATGGGATACAGTTCTTCATGAACTGCTCCAGTGTGGGTCCTTTCCACTGGGTTCAGTCTTTCAGGATCAGACTGAGCTCCTACAGGGTCACAGCTCCTGCCAAAAATCCTGCTCATGCAAGTATTCCTCTCCAAAGGCTACAGCTCCTGTCAGAAGCAAGCTCCATCATTGGGTCTTTATGAACTGCAGTTTCTGTCAAAGTGTAAGGACTTAAAGAGCACAACGAACTCTCTCAAACACTGTCAAAAAAGGAAGTACCCATAAGATAATCTACCACAACAGGAACTTAAACACATATGGCAAACAGGAAGGTGTTAATACCAGACCTAAATGAAGGTGAAGATTTGGAATTAGCACACTGAACATAATTCCACTGTGCAGACTTGGAAACTTGTGAGAAGTGCAGACAGCAACAACAGGAAGATTCCAGGCCTGGTGAGGCAGATCTGAGTGACCTCGTTGGACATAAAATTCCCGTGGCAAACTGTTAAAAAGGAAGCAGCTGCTTACCCAAATGACATCCCAAGTTATGGGAACAGCACCTGTGCCTCATGGATACTTGAGACTTGTACTGTATAAAAGTGGCACCTCCAGCAGAATTCTCTGGGACCCCTACCACCGATCAGACCAGGGTGAAGAAGGACCAGCAGGACATGGCAGAAGTTCATGTGGTGGTGATATCTTTTGCTTAATGTATCTCTCTTTTACTCTCTTTCTCTTCCTCCCCAGCCCTTCTTCCTATTTCTCTCTCTTCCTCACATTTATTGTTAAATAAAATCAATACTATTAATTATGATCTTGTTTGCACCTTAATTCAGGCAGAGGCACCCCTTAATAACTGGATCATTACACAAGGCATATCTACCTCCTCTGGCATGGAATCCTGTGTGGGCTGCAGGACGGATCTTCTCTGATGTGATCCTCAGGGCTTCAGGGAGACAGCTTGCCTCAACTTCTTCATGTTGCAGGAGAATCTGCTCTGACACACAGGAGATCACCTCCTCCTTCTCTGACCCTAGTATCTGCAAGAATGTTTTTCTGACATTTTTTCACTCCTTTCTCACAGCTGCTGTGTAGGTGTGGGGTTTTGTGGGTTTTTTACAACTTCATAAATATGTTACCATAGAGGCAACCACCAATATCACTGATAATCTCAGCTTTGACCAGCAGCAATTCTATTTTAGAGCTGGTTGGGACTGGGTCTGTCCAACAGAGGGGCAGCCCCACACCTCTTCTCATAGAGGCCACCACTGCAGCCCCCCTGCTACCAAAAGGTCAAGTCTTCCTATATTTTTTATGAACAATTTCAAATCTCATTGTTCTTTCCCATTCAAATGGCCAGAAGTTTCAGTCACCCTCAGAAATATTTTAAACTATGTATGGACCCAGATAGTCAGTGAAACATGATGTCCATTCAGTGGATTAACACAGCTCCCAGCTGTGAGGGCTGCTTCATGGGAGGGGTCTTGTGGTGTAACAGAGGAGAAAGAGATAAAGCTGGATGTGGGACCCCAGTGCTGGTCTGGGGGCTTGGCCAAGTTGCTGCCCCTACTATTCATAGTGTCACAGGATGTTTTGGGTTGGAGGGGACCTTAAAGGTCATTTTGTCCTACCCCATGCCATGGACAGGCACACCTTCCACTAGACCAGGTTGCTCCACGCCCTGTTCAACCTAGTCTTGAACAGTTCTTGGGATGAGAGAGCCACAACCTCTCTGGGCAACCTGTGCTGATGACTCACCACCCTCTGATCTGGCAATGCTCCCTCTTGCTCCATCTCAACATGACTTGAAGGTTTTCTCCCCATGCAGTCCCCAGGATGAGCTGCTTTTGGGGTGACCAGGCAACACCACCTGACAGGTCATGCCAGAGTGGAAGGACCTGCAACTCCCACACTGCACACCTCCATTCCACTCAAGTGAGGGCCACAGAGAGCTGCAGCTGCAGGAAATGCTCCCACTGTGGTGAGACAAACCCTGTCCTATGGAGACAAGGAAAAGCCCAGTCATGAGGCAGGTTTTCAAGGAAAGGTGCTAGTAACAGTTGTGCAGACTTACCCTATTCCAGTCTTCAAGCGGCTGAGAAGGAATTTCTGCTTCATAGTGATCAACTGGTGATTAAAAAATATAGTTTATTTTTTTCAATGCTTATACTTAGAATTGATTAATTCCCCTTCCCACTGGTGGTGATGTTATTGTTTAGTGCACTTTTCGCTGCCAAAAAAATGGTGACAATTAATTTCCTTTTTTTTTCTCACTGAAAAAAGGAAGTGTTTTACTGTCCATAGAATTTATACGATGCTAAAAATTACAAAGGCATTATAAAAACAGATCAGGCCAAATAAGAGAAAAAGTTACTTTTTATTTCAAAGAAAATGGAAACCAGGGACACCCCTAAATCAACCACTCTTTTCCTTGTGGGGGAATTCACTTGCACAGTGTAAACTGGGTGTCATGGTTGACATGGCCAGTGGTGTCCATCTTGGCCACAGCATCCATACAGCTATCGAGTTTCAAATCTCTGGTGCCTGGCCTGCACCTATCTTGCTCCTGAGATGGACCAGGCACAGACGAGCACATCTGGAAAATCAGCACCTTTTATTAACATGCTCACAGCAAACCCACCATGTGTTGCTCCCTCAGAGTGCCATCCCTTGGGACCTGTCTGGTACTGGCAGCGGAGGGGCACTAATCCTCTGGCCATCCCACCATGCAGGACCACAGACACAGCCTGTGCAGAGCCCAGAGGTCCCACCTGAAGTGGGAGGGCCATTTCTTGCAGAGCCCACTGCTTGCTGAGGACTTGGATTTCCAGCTGGGGAGATGAGGGGTCGTGTGGGCAACAGGGGCTGTGTAGGGCAGCAACCTGGCTCTCTGCTCCTGCTGCTGTCACCTGCTTGCTGAAGGCAAAAGAAGCTGCTGCCTTCTCTCCCTTGGGAGCTCCTTTTCCTCAGGACCTCCAGCCAGGATAGCAGCTGCCAGCTTGGTGTCTGTGGGACCTGCTGGGGAAGGAGATGAGCTGTGCAGGTCACCGACTGCCTCTTCTGCTGCCTCTGTAGCCACACAGCTGGGACATCTGGGCACCTCCCTGGAACCAGTATGAGGGTCCTCATCATTCACCATGCTCAAGGGGTTGTCCCAGATGTAGCCGAGGTCATCTTCCCTCTGGGCCAGCTCTTAGATATTGTAGTGTTTCCATTGGGACAACTCTTTGTCATGTTCATCTTCCCCTTTGAAATGCTTATTGTCATTGTCTTTATCCCCTTGGGAGAGATCTTGGTCTCTCTTGCCTTCCTTGTGGGACAACTCATTGTCATGGTCAACTTCCCCTTGGAATGGCTCTTCCGCAAAGTTGTTTTATTTAAAATACCTCTGATTTTATTAAAAAAAAATCCCAAATAGTATACCAGACAGATACTGTTACCAATCAAAAACATTTGTACCATTGAAAAACTCAATTTAAACCTATTACTTAATCCATAGTATAGGGCCTTACTAGGCCCACAATTCCTCCATCTATATCCTGTTTCTACAGCTCACACTTAACTTGATCAACACAGAGTACAAGTATAATTTTAAAGCCTTGTTTCCATGTTTGGGGGGTTTTTGTGGAATTCTTTTAAAAAAAGAATTAAAAAAAAAAAAAAAGCACAGCCATTGTTCACTTATTTTGAGAATACTTGAATCTCATTGTCACTTTTGAGAAGGAATACACTTCAAACCAGCCAGAAGAATATTTTGTTCTAATCTCTGTTTCACGAGTGCTGTTGAAGTGTTAAATACCCTTCACAACAAATGAGAAAGGAAAATTTCTGTCTCTCTGTCATCAACCCACTCAAGGTACTAGAAAAATTAAGCTAGCCACATTGAGTTTCAGATCAAACCAGAGTTACAGGAATTAACAGGTTTTAAATAAGAATAATTATGACTGCCATTTAAATTTGTAAACTCTTAACAACAGAGTTCTTATCCAGAGATGTTCATTAATCCTGAATATGCTCCTTTGTTTTTTTTACTTCTTCTTCTCCAGCTTCACATTCCTTTTCATCCTCAATAATTCATGGAATCTTTCATAGCTTCATATTGACTCTTATGTACTTCCTTCAGAATTCAAGGTGCAGTTTTGAATATTTTTCAAAGTTCTTCCAATTTATTTTAGTGCATCTCACTTTGCTCATAGGCTTTTTTAATTCACTCAGAGTTAATTTCCTGAAATTGAATATACCAGTATTCTCGTATTATATAGTCCTACTTATTATTATGCTGTATGAAAATAGCTGGTGGTAAACATTTCCAGGATTCTTTTTAAACTTCAGTCTTTTTTTTTCCTGTTGCAAAGAAAGGGCAACTCTTAGTTATTTGTTTCAACAGATGTCATTCAGTGATATTCAAGACTACAACAGTTTCTTCTTTAGAGTAGAAAAGGTTCTATATAGGTCCAAATATCTCCCTGCTATGTCTGTGGCAGGTCTGACAACCTAACAGCTTCTTTTATATTAATTTTCTTTCAGTGAAGTCCCTGGTACAATATGTAATCAGCTTTTGCAATGATATTTCCTTTCACTTCCTTTAATTTCCATTTTGGTTTCAAAATTGAAGCAGAAGTTATTAAAACAATGGAAATGAGAAAATTATTTTAATTTGTTAGTGCCAAAGATGGAAAAGAATGTTACAAATTGTTATTCTAGAATGTACTGTGTATTTTTTATTGTTTGTACTTGTAAGAGACAAAACAAAATATTGTGTCACTACAATTCAAGTGTTTCTGTCTAAGCCCCTTTGCACATTTAATTTCTGAGGAAAGCACAGTCCTTTTTCCCAAAAATGCTGGCTTGTAAAGTGCATGATAATTTAACTAAGACAGTAGAAAAAAAAATGGAATTTTCATATCTTGGCTGTTTGTTATGCTATTTGGAACAGTTTTCAAATTCTCCATTCATGATGAAATTACTCACAAAATACTATTTAACACCACCTTCCTTCATCAGCCAATTTACTTTTAATTAAGACTAGAGTCCTGAAGCATGGAAGTTTCTAGCTATCTATTTTAGAGGGAGTTGGAAGAGACTGATGGAGCTTGGATAAAAATAGGCAGACAAAATAGCTGGTACACAATGTCTTAATTTCCTCCATCCAGCCGGCATTTCACTTCTGACCTAGAGTGATATGCCTTTTCTACCTACAGAGTGGCTCAGCTACAATCTACAGATTCCCTAGTGATGAAAAAGTGATTAAGTTTCACATACCCTTTCCAACAGTGACTTCACACTGCTTGCTTTCATCTTACAAGTTTTCTGCAGGGATGATAAGTGCTCCTATAGGTCATTCCAAGTCCATCATGTTCTAGATGTGCACAGGCTGAAATCGCGGCCCCTACAGCTGCAAGGGTCAGGTTTGGTCAGGGCAAGTGCTGCTGAGACTGAGCAGTCAGTCAAATATCCTGCTGCCACTGAGTTTTTGGTCTTTTGATGCAGTGATAATCTTTATCAGAGATATTCCTATATAATCCTCAACACTAGCTGTGGCAGCTAACCCCTTGTTAGCCCTAAGAAAAATAACTAGAATGAGAGAAAGTGAGGAAAGAAGGAAGGGAGAAGGGGAAGGAGGAACAGATAAAGAGAGGAAAGGAAACTATAAATAGGAAGACAAACAGAGAAAAGCTTACTTTTTTAACAATTCATTTAGCTCTATTGATCCACTGAGGATTATAACATGATATGCAACACATAGACAAAATGAGATGGGAAGAATGGAAGTGTACTGTGGGAGGGCAGTAGCATAGGACTGCCTTCTCCATTGGCCAGGAAGCACTGGAACAAAGTGATCGCTTTATGGCTTCTCTTCATTTCAACAGATTAAGAGGTAGGTTACATGAAGAGGTAGACTACTAAAGTTTTCCAGAGATTCTTACAAGTGCATAGAGAATTAGAAATCCTCAATTTTGAAATTATTTTTATTTTGTGACTTAACAAAGGTATATTATATTCTCACAATGCTTATACATTGCAGAAACTGGGATTTCCAGTTCAGATATATGGAATAATCTAGATCTCATGAAAGAATAAACATGCTTTCTTTAAGATTGTATAAAAATACATAAAGAAGATAAAAAGTGTATCTGTCTTTGGCTAGTTGTTAATGTTTCTTCAACATTTGAAAATACTCTATATACATAGTTCAAAATCTTTTCAAAAGAAATAGCCATTTCTGGACAGCAATTCACTCTCAGCTTACAGGAAGTTAAAAATAACATTAGAAAAATTTTTCCTTTTAGATCTATTTTCCTCTCCACTCACTATAAGGAGTGCATTTATTGAAGATTGTCCCAACCTGTCTAAGCCTGCACTTGGTTTTGGTTTTTTTGGGTTTTTTTTGATCTCTGAGAAAATAGCTCTGGGTTCTGGTCTTCACAATGCCAGTGTATTGCAAACTGGTGATTCTCTGGCATGTCTTTGCTAGGCAAACACATTTGATCATCTATACAGGATGGAAGCACAGTGAGCCTCATATTCACAGATATCTGCCTGACAAAGACAAGCCTATTAGATGGAATTAATGGGGTTGCACAAGTCACCACCATCATCATCATAAGAAACCACCATTTCTATTTGTTTGATCTCTGGTGATTTGTCAGAGATATGAAATTAAGGGCACTTCTATGTATGTCCTCTGTCCAACATCTCCAGAAAGAACTTGCATTTCTAATTTCATTTTGATGACTCATGATTTTTTTTCTCATACACAAATGTGCATAAGCTTGAAAGGAAATAGTTATTGCTTGGTTTCTTTCCAGACACACTGTTCATCTTATACACTACCCTGTGAATCAATTGGAAACCAGAAAACAATTATTTAAATTAAGGAATATTTGTTTAATTATCAGAACTACTCAAATAAAACAACTGAAAAGGTAAATTATTCAGTCCCTATTTATAGCTGTTTATATTTGTCATTATTTACAATCGTCTCTTATAAGCTTGAAAATAAAATATTTTCCTTGACAAATAGTTTTTCCATTGAATCATTAACATAATATCATTGGAAAAATACATAAAATATTTAAATATCATTAGTTTTCATTCTGCTTGGGTAAAATGGTTGATCTAAAGATGCAGAAGGAATTTAAATAGTAAAAGTTTGCTTTCTAAAGATGGCCTCTTCTGTCTCCCTCCCATGACCACAGAACAGATAACACTTGTTGCCAATATAAACCATAATTTTCACATAAAGATAGACACAAAGCTTCAGACCCACACTGTTTTAGGAAACAGGATAACTAGTAAAATGACTACCTATGGACGTGTTTATAGTGTTCTAGTTGGGTAGGATATTACAGTAACTGTCCATTATACTCTTAACAGCCACAATCTCATAGAGTGCTATTCACCAAATGGCTCTCAGCTCCCATAACAGCACTGGGCAGGGTCCTACGGCTCAGCTCAATTAAAACTACTCTGACAGGGCAAGACCATTTTGGCAGACAGCACTATTGCTCTTTCATATAAAAGAGCTCTGGGAACCCAATAAGCAATCTCTGCACCATAGTGGATGAACTGGAGCTAATGTTCAGTGATGCAGTACAGATTTACTAAGCTAATGCAAGTTGACTGTGCTGTGACATACCATATACAGCTTTCTAGAAATGATTACACATTTTAATACTATGCTGTCTAGGTGTCAGTTGTGCTGCTTCAGTACTGTAGTGAATGTGAAATAATATACGCAGAGACAAAATGCTAGCTACAGATTACATGTAAAATCAGGCTTGAAATAATAAAAAATCCAACCAAAGAAGGCAACAGTATTTCTCTTGTTTTCTGGTTAGTCTATGAACAGACCCTTTTTTTATTCCTTCCTTATATCTGAAGAAAAAGATGTCTATATCTACATCCATATAAGTACTTATATTATCTCTACTTATCCCTTATATAATTTCCTATTTTACATACATTTATTATTTATAACATATATATGCAGGTGTATAAATAAACTATTTATTTGTTTCTGGTTGGTCGTGATTCACGTGTGTCTTCTTCAAAAACTGAACTGGGTTTTCATAACACTCATTTTTTTACTCCAAGGCCAAAATAGTCAACCCACAATCACTGTCAACGGTTTTCTTACATAGGAGTGGATTGAGCTAACAAAGAGAGATATAATATATTCTGCAAACATAGATATAATATATATAATCCTGCCTCTTTTTATCTCTCCTAAGTAAAAATATAGGTCTGAATAAAAGTATTGTAATCAAAGTTCAGTGGTTTCAGCTGACACTTCGGGAACAAAGCTGTCAACCAGAACTCTAAAAGAGAAAAAAGAAAGTCTTGTGATAGAACTGTTTTATTTCTTGCAAAATTCACATTTATTGTATGTAGATGCAGTTGTATACAGGTTTGACCATCATGTTTTTTCATCAGCATACACACTGTTATTGCTATTGACTGTAAAGGAAATTCTGGAAATATGTGACAACATACACACATGAAAAGTTGGTTTCTATTTGCCATTTCCAATTTATTTGAGGTCATTTCTATAATTTCACTCAGCAAATTTGATAAAGGTGGCCATATACTTTATATGCTCACATGGGGGTACTGGTGAATGACTAAGTAATCTCATAAACACATCAGAATCAGTAGCAATCAGGATCAATTGCACTTCAGATAAATTATTGTAACATATGAATCAGTCATCTACTAATTCTGACAACTAAATATGTCACTCAGTGTTTTTTAATGGGATTTGAGTAATAACCTAAGTGACTTTTCCAGCTCCCATTAGTGTTTCTGAGGGACTTAGTCCTAGCACAAAGCAATACCTCTAATTACTTATTCACTGCACATCAGAAAGGCAGTGTTGTTATCCAGAGTTCAATAAATCAATACAAACAAACCCATGAGACTGAGCAGACTTTAGAAAATGTTATGAATGAGGTGTTATCTTATGTGGACATAGGTATCTTTAATATGATATCAGGAGAATACAGCAGATGAGCTAAGATGGTCAGAAAGGAGGCAAGGTTTACTCACAACATTGCTCTGCCTCATTGTCCATCCAGTAGAAATACAAATCCAGCTGCTGACTGGATGTAAAGATGCATTTGTACTAACATCTTGTATAATTTCACTGTGGTTTTTGGAATGAGGTGACAGAGACAGGACTGTCAACAATACCATGAGGAATGGCCTGTGCCATGAAGTGGCCTTTTTTCCAGGCACTGGAGCAGGCACTAGACATTCTGTCTGACGTTTTGGCTGAAAATCTGCCAGATGTATCGCAGTGTTTTCACATGTATTTCCATGAAGAAGGCCTCAAAATCAACATAACTTCCATTCCCAGGTGGAATCCAAGTATCATTTTCCTCTTTTGCAAACACTGAAATCCAAACTGTCATTTGGCATAACAGATATTAGTGTCCAAAGTGACACTAATAGGCAGTGGTAATATCATGATGTGTTTGTAAGGATATGCACATATGTGCCAGTACATAATGACAATTCAGAATGTGCTTTATTCTGTGCAAAATAGGTTTGTATGTACATTTCTGATATCTACTGAGCACTATTTTAAAATATTCTGAAATATTCTGAACCAAAATGCTTTTATTTTCTTATGTAATTATACGTTTCCACTTGTTTTCCTTATATCAGTAAGAGGTCTGTGGGCTACTTTTAGGACAGACAGAAGGTAGTTTTGAGTAGTCATATAAAGCCCACTTGCAATGGCATTAAAAGGCATTTCAAGGTTCCCTCACTGAAAGTGATTTGACTATGTGCCTAAATCAACGTACACATTAATATGATAAATTACTGTAATATTGAACATGCAAGTGAGAAATTAACGATACACAGTTTTCCTGTTTCAGTGTTTTAAATTTGTTTTAATAACCATGCTGATAGAGGACATAAGGAAAAGAAAAAATAAAATCCACAAAAGTATTCTAAAATAGAATCTATAAAGCAACAGCAAGACTAACGGAGTTTTTATCTCTCTTTGAGGAAAACAGTTTTAATGTTAAGTACAGGAGACTACCTTTAGTGCTTAAACTTTACTCTTTACTTTAAAAGAAACTGTAAAACCCCCTGAGTATCCATTGACCTGTCACCCAGCCTTTCCTGCATCTAACTTGTCTTCTTGAGATTACTCACCCATTAAATATTTGTGAACATCGTGAGTACATCTAAAATGCCATTGAATACTTTGGCAATGCTTAAATTGTTTCCTAAATCTAAAACAAAAATATTTTTTCATATCTAAGAGAGGAAAATCCTTTCATTTCAATCAAGTTACAAGATTATCATGAACTTGTAGAATTCAAGAATGGTTTGGGTTGTCCAATCTAACCCTTCTCTGTTTTAGTTTAAAACTGTTGATCGTTTGTCCTGTCAGTACAGTCCTTTCCAAAACATCCCTCTTTGTCTTATAAGCCCCCTTTATATACTGAGAGGCTGCAGTAAGTTTTTCCTGAAGCCTTCTCTTTTCTTGGCTAAACGACCCCAAGTCTCTCAGCCCGTGTTCATAGGACAGGGGCCATGCCTGTCTTGAGCTGTGAATGCCAGACCTGGGCACAGCACTCTAGACGGGGTCTCATTAGAGCACAGCAGAAGGAGAGAATCACCTGCCTTGACCTGCTGACCACGCTTCTTTTGATGCAACTCAGGATATGGTTGGTTTTGGGATGCAAACACATCACACTGTTTCATGTCCAATTTTTCATCCTCCATTATCCCCAAGTTCCCTTCCTCAGGGCTGCTCTTTATTCATTCAACTCCAGTCTGTATTGACATTGGAGACTGATTGCCCTGAACCAGGCACAGGACCTTGTACTTCGCCTCATTGTACTTCATGAGGTTCACAAGGACCCACCTCTCAAGCCTCTCAAGATCAATTATCACCTGGAAAAAGAAGAAATAAGATGAGTTTTGAAAGACATATTAAAGCTTTCTGGACAATTTAAATATTTGGGATCTAGAAATTTTATAAAGTTATCTTTTTTAAGGTGTATTTTGTACATAACTTTTATAAAGCAAGTGTTACATAAAGTGTTTCCTGTTGGATTCTGTAGCTCGCAGGCAAGACCAAATGTGTAATCTGGTGATCAGATCTAACATTTTCATAAGATAGAAAGAAAATTATGAAACCTTTACTACCACGTCTAGCAGGAGAACAATGGTAAATTAGGGAGATAAGGTAAATTAAATCTTCCTGATATAACATTAATTTAAGACAGCTGTGCATATATATTGTGTTACTTGACATATAATTGTGTCGCTTAGGGTTGGGTATTTTTGGTCTGTGTCTTTTTTGTTTGTTTTTATTAGTAGTATTAGTATTAGTATTTAAACCTCTGCATTGTTTATTTTTCTTGTTTGTGGCCAAATATTTTTGATTGCATTTTAATCTATTCTGGCATCAATCAAGTTGGATTTAAGATGAAAGACAAAACCACAGCATTGCTTAGTTTGCTGTCAAACCTGTAAACCCTGAGAAACCTTAACACATGTATAATTTTCCAGCATGCCTTCCACCATATTGAGAGTCTTGGAGGGATTCACTGTCTCATGAACAGGACACAGAAAATCAGCTCGTATCTTAAGGTCCGGGGAGGAAGTGGTTTCTTCCAGCCATCATTGTAATGCTGGTAAATTTATGACAAATAACATTATTTTATTTGGATTTCAGTTGGGCCCTTTAAATATATTATATTGACTTGAATTTGTCTTGCCAAATATCGGGAAAAGCCACTAGCATGTGAATACTTCTGGAGCAGCTGGTGATTCAGTTTACTGGAAATGCACTGACAAGGTCCTGGCCTTGGCTTTGTAATCTGCAGAGGAATTTTAGAATCTGTTGAATGGAAAATTGTTTCACTCAGCATCTACAATTAGTGAAATAGTGTCACTACTAGAAACAATAATGCTTTGCTTTCCTTGCAGTTATCTGAATCAAAAGTTGAAGTTTTTCAGAACCACCTGTCAAAAACATAAAGCTGATGTAGAGCTCAGTTAAAACCTAACAATTACAAGAACCAGAATTTAGATGTAATTCCTAATCTGCTTCATAGTGGTAGAATAGCAAATCTATAATATGCTCAACATTTAAAGCAAAGTTGAGATCTATTTTTACATATCCATATTTCAGTATAAGGAGTAGAACCTATGCACATGTAAAGCACATATCTAAACACCCAATTTAAACAGATGCAAATTAATCAATATAGTTAGTAAAGTCTGGCATACTTTTCCTAAATAGACTCCTATGTACATTCACCTAAATTATTCTCGATTTCATTGCGATCAGCGGAACTAGAAAATTCCTCATTCTTGGAACCTATAAACAAACCAGAAAAGCTCATTTTTTGTTATCAAAAGTCACAGCTCTGACTGCATTACTAGGTCTTAGTGGTCTCGATCTCAAGGTGAGGTATTGTCTTGTCAAGATTGGGTATAATAATATCTTATGCTTCAGCAAGGAGGTAGAAGACTATGCTGAGATGTCTAGTACTGGGTTGAATCAAAACCTCAAAACCTGAGTCTTAAATTGCCAACCAGTTTCATTAACAAAGAAATAAACATCTCCAGAAATGTATGTCATCCTAAAATAGGTGCCCAAACTATATGGAATAAATAAATTTCTGCAAATGAAAGCACACACAAATCTGGATCTAGATTTAGTTGCCTAAACACAGACTTGCAATGTCATTTTGAGCCCTGTGGGGCTTATTGCTGATACCCAGGCAGGGCTCTAGGTCCCCTAGTTTTCATTGTGTTTTGGATCTGCCAGAACTGTAGAGCTGACTAGGATGCCCTAAGCTTTTTCAAAAGGCTCAAGGACACCTTGTTTTTTCACCAACAAATCAATCCTGAAATAATTGTCGATGTAAATCTACAGGTTTCTGGAAAACTAGTTTTAAGTCAGATGAATCCTGGTTTATATGCACAGAGCATAAATATCCCTTGGAACAGATCACGAGAATACTTAAAGAAGCTCTTAGGAAAAAGACCAGTACTGAGTATTGACATAAACCAAAAAAAGTCATCATTCTGTCGCTATGTTTCAATAGAAGGATTTTTTTTCAACTTCATGTTCTTCTGCAAACACACTGCACTGTGGGCTTGCAGTCGCAGATGCTTGATAGAGATTTTCCTCAACTTCTGTTTATTTTGTGGCATCAGAATTCATGTCTTTGTCATCTGAATGTTCCAGAGCTGAAGGGAAACACAGGCCTTTCTTGCCTCACAAGCAGCTCCCATAAACCACACTGCATCTACCTATTATTCAGCAACTGTTCCCATCTATCACCAAGGCCAGCTGTCTGCTCTGGTTCTGTGGGGTTGGAAAAGTGCTTTAGATTTTTGTTACTATCTTTGCCTGAAAAATACAACAGTCAAGAACAAAATTATCCTTGGGTGATTATAAAATGTAAATTAAAATTATTATTGCATCCTAACACATCTTTAAATTTTATGAAAGGAAGCTCTTAATTATAAGGATAGCCTGAAATGAACTGAGTAGCAAGTGCAATATCTTCCAAATATCAGTTAATTATAATTTCACTATAAATTTGTTGTTATTTTGGATGTAAACTAAGTGTGTTTATGGCTTGCCTCAAAAATCCCAGTTAGGCATTTTATTAGAAATTAACTTCATAATATCTTTCAAAATAAACTACTCTGAAATTTACTTTTTTTGACATATAAACATTTTTTTAAAAAGTTCTTGTTTTAATTTTTCATGATTTTTTCTATGTTGAAAGGTTAAATATTGCGGGTTTTTTTCTAGATCTTTCTTTTTCCATTCAAATCCAAAAGGAATAAGCTGTTTTCTTTTCTAATACTCTTTAAAGAGAGAACAAGGACTAGCCTTCACCATGTATTGCAGGCAGCAGGACTCTTAGCCCAGTGCTGCTCCAGTAGTTCAGCATGCTTCTGGCTGTGTCCCCTAGGATAGCAGAACTGTGGATGAACCAGAAAAACTTCACCATGCATTAGGAAAATAAAAGCACTTGTATGTCTTTATCAACATCAAATAAGGGTGCATTTGCCATCACAGCCAAGATTTTAATGCCCTGAAGAGAGCGTTGTTCCTAAAAATAAATGTAACTTTATATCAACACAATTCAAGTTTCTCAACTTGAATGTTTAGCCCAGGGCTTGCAGAGGATAAAAGTCTTATGCGGCCACATTGCTCTGTGCTTTGAAAATAAAATTCATGCATTGTTTTATGTGCATTGTTGACCTTTTTCAAAATTCTGACTGTTAATTTCCTACTTCAAGGTATAAAATAGAAAATACTCCAAGTTGTAGAATTTTTAAATATCTACTGATCTGTATTTAAAAGGCAATTAAATTTCATGCCAACTATATAAAATAATACATGATTCTTTACAATTTTCATGAACAGAAAATCTCGTAAACTGCCCTAACAAAATTGCTGCTGGAGAGATGATGCACATGGAGACCTACGGTTGATCCAAATGGTTGAGCCAAATTGATGAGGAACCCCTTCTCAAAGGGAGCAGTTGCCAGAAGATGCAATCGGAAGATCATTTCATTCTCCAGGGAGTTTATGATGCATGTTATTTAGCTCAGCTAATTTTCTCCACCTCTGTGACAAGAAGTCTCATCTGCAGAATAAACATTGTCTCAAAATTTGGATGATATGTTTACTTTTGGCTATCACATAGATTATACCAGTTTACATAAGGGGCTTTGACACAACTGCTACATTTTAGACTACAAAAATTGGGCAACATGAATTCTACCCGAAGTGATGGACAGCTGCACTCCAAGCTAATTGTTCTCAAAATTTGAATTCAGCCTCATTTTTCATGTTTATAAGTGAAATTATATGTACAAGGTCTGGGTGTATCCTTATTCTCCCCTTGCTCTGAGACACCCTAAAGCCTTATGGTACCAATACATTTAAGTTTGGGATAGACTGACTAATAATGTGACTGTAAATTTTCATTGGCTCAGAAAACTGGCTAGGCAATCTTCTAAATATATATAATTAGACACTTACATGTAAAACACCGTCTCCTTAAAGTTATTATATTTATGTTTTTCAATTTAAACCAAAATGGTACAACAGATTGTGCATGGAATAAACAAAATCTTTGGAAACAAGTATAAATTCATTGAAAAAGTAATCCAGTTATGTCAGAATCTGTCATTCTGTAAAATCTCCTCCTACAATAAAAGAAAAAAAACCCAACAAACAACCTCAAACCTCTTCCCAGTAAAAAAAATGACAAGTCTACTTGCTAGGTTTTGTTTTATTTTCCTTGCCATGTCTCATATTCAATATTTTTTCACTAAACTTGAAAAAAGTAGTGATGCCTATTAAAAGTTGTAGTTAAGGTTTTTTTCTAACACTTTAAAATAATGCATCCAAGTGTTGGAGAACAGATACTGAGCTGGTATTAGCGGCACCAGTTACACTAATATAGAGTTTACTGAGTAAAGGAGCTGATCTAAATCCTGGAAAATTCTAGAAAGTCTAGTCTAGAAAGTTTTACAAAGCCAAAGCAAACATAACATGGATTTGATAAAGAAATGTTACGAATAAAAATGTACTTCTTTTACTGTATTAACAAATTTACATGATTAAATGTGTATTTAATACTCCTTTTTTTTATTGCGTACCTATTCAGGTGTATTTTTGCTGTACAACCTGAATCCAGAATAGCTGAAGCTATGATTTCTTCAAATCTCAAACTTTGTTTCATTAAGCTTGCTCAGCACTTTGATGCAAGGCCTCTAGGGAAAGCTCATGAGCTGCAGAGCATGCTATTAATGGCTTAGTGGGCTGTGATCTTCCCACTAAGGAAAGTGCTGGACAAACTGCTAATTATTCTATGGAGATAAGAGGAGGGTTCTCCTTCAAAGAATATGGATGACTCTGGACCTGGGTTTTGATGGATTATTAACCTTTGTGTCTTTATCAAATTCTGGGTGGTTGGTTGTGCAGTCTTTCTTGTTTAATTTTCAAGGGTTTCAGTGCATAAACTTTCTCCTGAATCATTACAGTATATAGCTGCTATATAATTACATCACAGACGGACTGTATGTATAGAATTGGATATACTCCTGTTATTCTCATTTAAAGATATTAGGCTGTTTCAAAACATGCAGGAAGATGAAATTGGCCCATTTTATTTTAAACATAGAAATAAGGAAAAAAAAGTTGATAAAATAGGCAAGGATTCAAAACTCATAAAATTTTTCCCCATTAGTAACTCTTCTCACTTTTTATCTTAGATTCCACCCAATATGTTCATTATTTTCTATTGTTTTGTATTTAAACTTCCTCCATAATCTTTGGGGTTTGTTTCTATTTTCAGAATATTTTTCTTTTACTTCTTACTTGGTATTTAGATTTTGTGCTGTATTCTTGCTGATGTCTGCTTTATTCTTATGTCCAATTTGATTTTCTACTGTTTATCCATATATTATATGATAATGCTCTGATACGAAGTATTAACTCATGACTCATTGTTCAAGATAGGGTTGGAAGGGGCCCTGAGCAACCTGTCCTAGTGGGTGGCACCCCTGCCCTCGGTGGTGTTTGTGTGTTCGTGTGTGTTCAACCAGATGATCTTTCAGTTCCTGTGGTGTTCAACCCTTAAGAAGGGAGCACCCAAGATTGATACATGCCAAAAGAACAACAGAAGTCAGAGTCCGCAAAAACTTACAGTTTTATTAGTAAATTATACACTTGGCATGGAAATTGGTATAAATTAGTCCCCTATCTTCTGGTATAAACACACGGCAGTGCATTTTGAGAAAGGGATGGGGAAAAGAGAAGAGAGAGATTAGAGAGAGGGAGAGAACAAAGAGGAGAAAAAGAAGAAAGGAAGATCACCAGTTCTGACTCCAACATCGATCCAGTTGATGTGGCGTCCAGGGTCTTGGGGGCAGGCAGGCACCTGGGTTTTTTGGGGGAACCTGTTTAAAGATAAATTTTCTTTCTATAGATAAGTATCTCGCTTTCTATGCAAATTAGTTATCATGCACATCCCATTCTTCTAGACCTTTCTGGAAAAGCCTATGTTCTAAGCTACTACAGATCCTTTCCAACCTTTTCCAATTCTTCCAATTTTCAAAAATTCTATGCTTCCATGACATTAGGCTATTATGAAAAACTATTTTCTCGCATGTGTAGATGAAGCACCTTTTCTCAAGATGAAAAACCTTTTCACTCATAGTCATTTCAGAAGTATCAGGGTATCTTTCTCTTAGTTATAATATGCATATGCATAGGAGTCTATGCATATTTGACATTGAAGTCTTTCTGTAAATCCACCAAGGTACTTACATACTATTCACCATGGAAAGAACACTAGAATATTAAATTCTGTGTTTCTGGTGAAAAAAACCCTGTGTGGGATGGGACTTAATGACTATAGATAACAATTACAAGGAGATGCATACATACACACACACATACACACACACATCTTTGTAGCATATATATATTTTTTAGATATATAAAATATGTGCGTGTAAAGACAGATAAAAATATGAAGAATACTTGTCTCAGAGTCAATTGTTCCATGGTCTTCCTACTGCAGTACAATGAAAATAAATCTTGATTAAGGGTTGTAGCTCACAGCCACAAGGCCAGTCTGCAGATAGAGCAAAAAATGAGTACATATCTACATGTCCAATCTAATGGTGAATTTATGAACTGCAGCATAACCACACCTATCCCTAGGTCAAGAAAATCTTTGTGTTACTACTCAAAGAGAAATAGCTCTTTCATACGAAGTAATAAAAAGAGATGGTATTTCAATACAAGATGAAAAAGGAGCAACAATGAAAAACATAAGCATTTTGAGAATTTGCAACTTATTTCATGATGTGTGTAAGCAAATGTTTTACTCTAACAAGTAAAAAACCTAAGCAATAAAAGCACCTTAAATACCAGTTATAAATTTGATGTCATTTATTTCAAATTGTCTGTCAAATCATCAGCAAAATAATTTCTTTGTAGAAATGCCAAAAGTACATATGCCCCAGGTACAAGAAAGTGAGACAGAAATAAAAATAAAATTAATTCAAGCATATAAAAATTAAGAGATGTGTTTATGTTTCTGAGGATATAAAGCTCTGTCAGTGACACACCTTGTCAGCTTATTCCTGTTTGTCAATCAGGGTAAAATAAATCTGCTTCTTTTTCCTTCCATCATTCATCTTTTTTGACAGGTAGCATTGCAAAGAGGGTGGTATATGTGTCTTGTCACTTCACTGAAGCTCTAAATAATATGGTGTTTGCAAGTAAAAAAGATAATTGCCAACATTATTATTTGGATATGCATCACATTAAATATAGATCAAGGATGCAGACAGCTAGGAATAGCATGAAAAGAACCATTTGTGTTACATTCATAAGCAAGCTTTCTGAGTACTGTAGCTGAGGTAAATTAAAATCTTTTTGGTTGATTAAAGTAATTACTTTTTGATTGAAGTAATAAACCACTGTATTTTGGGGTTGGTTTGTTTGTTTGTTGGTTGGTTTGCTTTCACCAGATCTCAAGACAAAAGAAAAACAATGAAGTTTCTGAAGTATCTTGGTAAAAAGGGCATCGTAAGCATAAGAATCAGAATTGTAGGCATTGCTGCACACTGGAAAAGTATACTTATGACCTTTACTAGGTTTACACCACTGAGAAATAACAAAGACAGAGTGCAGGTTACATAGACATTGACCTGAGTTGATATGGTCTTAATATATATTTGTATACACATATAAGGACCAGAAACAATATTTCTGCAATTATGTTCTTATGTTATTACTTTAAGCAGATTCAAGAACCTGCACCAATTCAAGAAATACCTAATATCAAAATATCAAGAAATAGCTAGTATAAGTAATTTTAATAGCGTGCTATTATGAAATTATGTTTATATGTAACCTCACTCACGATGGTGGCTTCTATGTTAGTTTTATTACTGATTTAAGCCTGTAATTTGAAATTAAGTGTTTATGCACTAATGGCAATGTTCTTTATGGTTTGGGTTTTGGTGTAGTTTTTTTGGTTTGTTTTATTTTCCATTCAGTACCTTTTCAGTTTATAGCAAACTGTCAGCATCTGCAGTAAAGGAGATGGATGTCATCAGGAGAAACTGAAAAACTGTAAGAATGAGAGTGCTCCTGTAGGAGAAACATGCATTGTGCAAAAAATACTGATACAAGAGATTCTAACAAAAATAATATAGAGAAATAAATAATATCTACAAAAATTGCTACTGTCTAGTTTAATTATTTAGGAGGTTTGTTTTCTAGCATGTTCATTGCTGGTTTTGTTCAGTAGTCCAGCTTTAAAGAAATAAATAAGTAATTTTATAAATACACCTTTTGAAATCCCTTTTCATCTGTTCTCCTCTTCCTCAGACAATATTCAGACTGATTGCACTTTTTGTGTTCATATTATATTGCAATTTTTTAAAAATCTAGTATCTATACAAATCTCTTTTCAGATGTTTTTGTGTTATTTGAATAAAATCTGAGCTCCTTACCAGAACTGTAATAAAGTTCATACTTTGTTACTTTTTATCATGTATGCGCCATCTTATTTTTCAAATATCTATAACACTTAGTTATTTTCTCTAGACCCTTTTCACTTCTATTGTTTCTTGACAATGTTTTCTTGCTTTCTGAGAAAGCCTGAATACAAATGTAAATAGCAAACAATTTTTATAAGGGAAAGAGTAAGATTGTGGCTACCAATGAACTCCAAAACGCATTATTCCTATGCAGGATTTAAAATTCCAGTAATCAAACAGTTTGATCATTCAAAAATATTTGCAGCTTCAGTTACACCTTTAAACATTATTTATATTAAATATGGTCCGGAAGGCATCTGAGAGTTTCCATAAGATTAAGACATTATTCTTTTTCTGGTTTATTAAACCATATACTCTAAGTAGCTGATGTTATTGAAAATAATATTTGCAATGAGACCTGCATTAAAAATCTTAGGATTTTGTTCTGTTCCTGAAGATTTTGCTATATCTGTCATTAAGCTATTTTGAATCAATAACCAGATGCAGAAAAATGTTGTGATCTAAGATTCTTCCTTATCATGATGTAAATTGCCAGTGATGCATTACACAGCTGGAGTACTCCTTCAAGGAGGAACTATGCGTACCCAGAACTCTAAGTACTAGGAAAGTATTAGCGATATTTCAGAAGCATAAAATGCAAATTATATCGATTTTTTGGAAAAAAAAAAAATTATAAAAAACCCCCAACAACCAAATCCCAGCCCCCGCAAACCATCATCAGTAAAAGATCAGAAATGAATGGGTTAGTTCATGAGAAGTTCTGAAATTCCACAGCTCAGTGCTTGTTGATCCCCCTTTTTGTGGCAAAGTGTGATAAAGCAGGCAGCCTTAGATTTTTAGATTCAGTGTATGCCTTCCACTTTGATTGCCACTTAGAAACAAATGCAAACTCACTGGAACTTGAAGACTAGCACTCAGGATCTGGAGTCAGAATAGCCAAGAATTAATGTATGGTGGAAGTTTCTAGAATGTTCAGACATTTTCTTCATCTGATAAATGTAGACTAATTGAAACATCTTATTTGTAAGGAAGATGTACAAAATATGCAGCCATTTCACCCTGTAGTTATAGAGCTCAGGTTTGTTTGCAGGTCTCTCCATTAAAGTGTCACTTTAAAATCATTCAACCAGGGCCCAATTGTGAAAATCTAATCAGGATGTATAGACTAAATTCACTCACTCTCTACTTCACAAAATCATGTATGGATTGAAGGAGAATGTAAAAAATCTGTCCTGAGAACTGCAACACACATCAGTATTGCCCCAATTAGCTAGACACTCTCCTGTATAACTTTCAAGTATAATTCTTATTTATATCACAAGGAATGTAATCTTGCTAGAGACCATGTTCCTTATTAAGATTAAAATTCTTTATATTTGCATGTCTAAGTTTCCAGTATTGCAATTATCTGCTCAAGGCCAAAATTAAACATTAATTTCAAATTAGTGTTTAAAAGAAATTCTATAAAAATTCAATTATGAGAGCCTTACAAAGTTAACTGTACTCTTCAAAAGTAGTATTTAGTGAGAATTGCCTTTATTTGACCAAATAGTGTTCCTGAATATCACTGCAACCAGTACCTAACATTTCACTTCTACTATTCCTTCTTCCTTGTACTCTTCTTCAACACCAGCATTTGGTGCCTTCCAAAGGATCTAGACCTTTGTGAACTTCTCCAGTGCGGGCCCTTTCCTCAGGGAGGAATCCTTCAGGAACAGACTAATCCAGTGTGGGCTCCTTCATGGCCCATATTTCCTTCCAGAAAACCTACTTCTGCATGTGCTGCAGATTTTGCCAGGACACTGCTCCAGTGTGGGCTCTCTGTGGGTTATAGCTTTTTTCAGAACACAGCAACTTACTCTGCTATGGTGTCTTGCATGGGCTGCAAGGGGAGAATTCCCTCTGACATGGTCCTCGATGGGCTGCAGACAGACTGCTTCACTATGCTCTTCTCTGTGGGCTCCAGGGGAATCTCTGTTCAGGTGTGTGGGGGAGGAAGTCCTCTCCTTCTCTGATCTTGGTCTCTGCATGAGTGTTTCCCTGACATTTTCTCACTCATCTCTCACAGCTGCTGCATACTGTTTCTTACTATTTCTTAATTATGTTATTACAGAGGCATCACCAGCACCACTGATGGTTTCAGCTTTAGGCAACAGTGGGGATTGGCTGGAACTGGTTTTGTCTGACATGGAGACAGTCCCTGATCTCTTCGCACAAAGGTCACCCCTGCATAGGCCCCTTGTTACATAAACACATTACAATATTTTTAAGGGTTATAAAAAGTCCTGTTAAAGGTGATAACCAATATCATTAGGTTTTTTTGCTAAGTAGAGGCTTAAGCATATTTTATTTTTACATTTTACTACTTACTTTTTCTTTCCAGGCGTACATGTGTCTTTCCTGTAATTAGTTACAAATAAGCTGTTCTGTGACACACCATAAGCAGCCACTTAAAGTGTGGCTGCTATTATCATAATTTCTAGTTAATTGCACATGGTAGAAACACAGTATATCCTAACTCCTTTGTGATCTCTCATAAATAGTAGTCTTTGCATTAACCGGGTATTTTCTCATGCCATATAGCTAATTATGACCCTAAAGTCTTAAACACGATGAATTTTTGTTGGTAGAAAAAAATGAAAGTTCATATCAATCAATTTCAGTTGTTATTACCAAATTTATAACCTTTTTTCATCTGAAAGGAAAACCTGTCATGAGTGCAAAAAAATGTCCAGATCTAAAATACCTTAAAATAAAAAAGACATTCATGCAATTCAACTTAGTAAAGTGCTCTGTGACTCACAATAGATTTTACAGTATTAAAATTTTCTGGTCATGTATCATTTCGCCTCTAAAACAAGATTGAAAACAAATGAATTTGGCAGGTTAATAAAGATTATATTCAAGAAACAGAAAATAGTGCTATCATGCATACAAAAACCTGTTTTTGAACAAATACCCAAAGACAGGCAGTACTGACAGTTAAAGGCATACAGAAAGAGAAGTTAGTCATCATAAATAATAACTAAAAGAACTAATATCAAGTTATTGTTTTGATAAAAACTGATATCTTCTAAATGTTTAGAGTTTCAGTTGGTGCTACAAAGCTTTCTTCAAAATTACGATTGTTGAAATATTTTTAAATACAGCTTGAAATTAATGGCATCAGGATTCATAAGTTAAAAGACTGTAGAAAAGCACAAAAGTACAAAATTTTGAAAACAGAATAGATGAGTCTTTTCCATTTGCCACGTATTATGCTTATTTCATAACCTTTAAATCCTCAAATTAGCTTCTGCATATGCGAGATTAGGTCTAAATTTAAGAAAGCCCTGTCACAGACTCAGTAGCCAAGGGTCCTGGCTAAAAAGACAAGTGTCTGCCAAGAAAGGCAGGAACCTTCCTGGAATGGAAAAGATAACCCCCTCCCTTGAAATTATTATAACTTTGAATTTATGGGGCTTTCAGGCAAAGATATGGGAAAAAGAATAACAGTTCTTTACTAGAATATATACAGACATATATGCAGACAAACAACAACAACACCACCACCAACAAAAAATCCAGAAAACCAAATAACAGCCTTTTTCTTGCCAGTCAAGCAATTTCCCCTTTGTTGTGGTTATGATCACAACCGGCAGGGAGCAGTGACGGCTCCGTGTGAGGCAGACGGGCTGCAGTGACTCCCTCATGGCTGCAGGCAGCACTGTTGGCTCCGTGTGAGGCAGAAGGGCTGCAGTGACTCCCCCATGGCTGCAGGCAGCACTGTTGGCTCCATGTGAGGCAGAGGGGCTGCAGTGACTCCCTCATGGCTGCAGGCAGCGCTGTTGGCTCCGTGTGAGGCAGAAGGGCTGCAGTGACTCCCCCATGGCTGCAGGCAGCGCTGTTGGCTCCGTGTGAGGCAGAAGGGCTGCAGTGACTCCCCCATGGCTGCAGGCAGCGCTGTTGGCTCCATGTGAGGCAGAGGGGCTGCAATGACTCCCCATGGCTGCAGTGGGCGCTGAGGGCTCAGGAGGCTCCTGAAGGAGGCCCAAGGGCACGCTGAGCCTCCCCAGGGGTTATGGCAGCCTTGAGGAGACAGAAGGGGTGTGTGTGTGTGTGAGGGGGTGCCCTTGTTTTTCCCCAGCTCTCACATGTCCTGTGTGGTGTCCCAGCAATGGCAGCAGCAGCCAAAGCTCCAGTAAGCAGCTGGGAGGTGCTCCATCCGGAGACAGGGAGGAGGTGGGGACCCAGTTTTCCCCTGAGGTACCCATGCAGATGGTGAGGGTCTTTCCCAGCAAGAGTGGGTGCCGAAAAGTCCCAGTCCAATGGCTGCTTCCATGAGCAGCAGCCCACCACAGGTAAGGAGAAACAGCAAAGAAGGCTCAGCAATAGCAGCAAGTCCTCTGGGCAAGAGAAAGTCCAGCACCAAAACCCACAACTGTCTGCCCTCCGGGCAAAGACCCCAGCTAAGAAACTGCCAAACACCACACTGCTTCCCCCCCTTTCCCAGAAACATTCTAACGGTATGCCAAGGCATCGGTTACATCTTTTGTCTCTTAATCAAGGCCCATTTGCCATTTCCATGACAGAAAGAAATGTAAAGAAAATGGGAAGAAAATTCCCTTAAGAAACCTAACCCCCAACACCAATTATTTTGCATTCAGAGTCTTTTTCCCAAGAGACACTGAGATGGTGATTCTTCTGACATGGACAAGCAGGGACCTTTTTGAAAGAAGTAGAGAGGAGCCAGGAAAATATATAAAGGTGGAGGAGCTGAAAAATTTGAACTCATACCCTTGTTTTCATGGGCATGTAGATGCTTCATTAAAATGTGTTTCTTTGGAAAAAAAAGAGGGAAATTTGTAATATTTCGTGCATTTTCACTGACTTTTTTTTATCTGTTCTTGTAACAGTCTATATAGGAACCACTTCTTTCCTAAGAGAAAAAATGCAATCTAGTCTTCTCTGAGGCCAAAAATTCAAGTCAGGAAGAAAACTTGAGCAGTATTAAAAAAAAAAAAAAGGCTGGGGGGAGACTAAAAATATACATTTATGCATATATTCTCTATATACATATACAATATATACACATATCCTCTCATGCATACAGTTAAATTCCTAACATAATTTATATGCGTTAACATAGGGTCAGGGCCCTCAACAGATTAGTTTTATTTTTCTTTATACGTTTTCCAATTTGGGTTCAATATGCCTTAACAATATTGGAGAGGAACACATTGCAATAACAGCTGAGCATAAAGAAATTTATCTGTTCGTGAGTGAATAATATAGGTACGATTGATCTTACCATCTTTATTCTGCAGAAAAATAGACTTGTTTTAATGCTTAATGGTTGTTACTGGAAAGTAATGAACAAGTACAGTTCATTCCAGCTTTGGAGAATTATTCATTTCCTCCATGGAAAGTTTGGATTCATAGGCAATTAGAAGATGATAAATAGCTTCATGCTCAGAACTTTGTATATGAAAAAAGAAAGCATGCCCTACATGTAAAGTCAATAATTTATTGTTAGCATAACTGATATCTTAACAGCCTAATCCAAGAATCATAATTAGTCAAGTTGTAATTATTTCAGAAATTGAAAGAATACATTATGAATTTTTAGCAGCAAAAAAAACCATAATGGAAGTTGATAAACATACATTTTGCCTTCTATCTCTTTTCCTGATGTTTTGTAAGGCTATGCAGGGTATCATTTCTCAAGCCCTCTACCATTTTAACATACCTGTATTTGTACAACATTGTTAGAATTGTAAAGCCATGATGGTATCATACAAAGTTAAACAAAAGTAAATCAAAGTAGCCATAGAAATAGAAAAAATTGCTGTTACAACTAACCCTCAGTCCTGAGATCTTGCAAACTCATTACAAAACTTACCTCCTGCTACTAGAAATATCAACACCATATGACAGTGCTATGTGGATAACAGCGGGTCTAACAAAACAGGTCACTGTTAATTACTTGTTCCCTGGGGTCTAAGCCTGAAGAAACCTGGATATCTATTGTACTTTCACATCCACTCATGATCCTTAACCAAAGTCTAACAAACTTTTTTAAAACTTATTCTTGACACGTTCTTAAGACCCATGGTTCTATTTCAGCTTCTGGAGTCCTTAGACACCAACAGAAGCTCAGACACTAAGTCTGCGCTGCAGTGGGACAACAGCTGGAGTATGTCAGCAGCCCACTGCTAGTCCCTCAGATGGAAATTAGCTAGCACAGTTCTCGATAATGCCTGATGCAAAAGTGAGCCTTTAATATAGCAACATTACCCCATTGATGTTGCAAATTACACGTCCTTCAAAATTTATTTCTCCATGGTTTCCGAATACTGGGACAAAGAGTAGGGTAGGTGTCTGGCTCACATCAGAGCTTACTGAGGAACATGTAGCTCTGTGTTGCTGCTAACCTATGCATCTTCCTGCCTTCAACTTTTTCACACTATTTCCCTTCCGTCCACACAGATACTGTATTCACAGTGACATTCACCAGGCTGAACAAGAGTTATGGAGACAAAGAAGTTCAGTGAGCTGAAAATTTATGTTGTTTATTGCTAATTTCTTTTTGGTGTGCTAGTTTTCAGTTGCCTCTATTCCTTGGTCAAGAAGAACATATGGTTTCATGAGTGCTAATACCACTGCAGGATCAGTAGGTGAAATATGCTTTCACTAGACATAGATGATGTACATTGAATTTGGACTATTATACTTTGTTCCCAAGGGCAGTGTGATACTTCACAACAACCAGTATAAGCTAATTACAGTAAAATAAACAGGATAGATTCCCTTGTACCCGTGTACATTGCATTTAGTAATATGTGTGGCTTCTGGAAAACAAGAGTTGAAAGCCTTTTACTTGGCAATGTACTCAATTGGTACTGCTGACTTGACAGTGAGCTGTTAATTTTGTCAACAAAGCAGATACTTCAATGTAAAATGTTGTCTTAATCCAAACCGTCCCTGTGTCTGCACCTCTATAATGAAATTACTTAAGACAATTGCCGCTTGCCAAAAGATCAATCTGGATAACACAAATCTTGTCAAAGAGCGGAAGGAGGACATCATGAAATTTGGGGAATTTTTTTCCCCTCAATTTCAACCATATAATCCTATAAGGTAACATTACTTGCTTGATGTAGAGAAACATAATGCCTAATTGGTATTTCATTTATGTTTTCAGATGCAACCAGCCTTGTTCTTCTAAAGAGTGAGAACAGAAATTTTAAACAAATCTTTTGATGACATTTTGCTACCACTACCTGTCTTATACTATAAAGACTGAAGCGAGATATATAAAAAAAGGTGCTGAGGTCAGTATAACTATGCATTTCCATTCACAGTGCAAAAGAATTAAGCACTTCCCACCCATTCGAAATGGATTGTTTTTTTCCCTGTCTCCTTCAGTTCTTGCTTCAATAAGAAGTGTGAAAATGACAAAAATTGCTAGAGCAGTTCCCTACAAACTGTAGTTCCTTCTCTCTCCAATTTCATACTGAAACAAATTTAGCCCAGAAGAATTTGATGAGTGTGCCTACCCAATCAAACCCTCTAGGTAAAGTACAGTATATAGGTAGCTGTGTGTCAAAATTGTCACAAAACATCAGGGAGGGTCATACAAATCAACTTTAGTTGTCTGAATGCAGATGTATTATCAAATCTAGTAACCTTGCTTCCCCCGGTGAGCAATAGACACTTCAAGGATTTTTTTCATCTAGCCAAGTTTGAGTATTTAAGGTGAAATGAATCATGTTTGAAGAACACTTGCTTCTGTTCACTCACTGTTGGGAGAAAAGGGTTAAACACAGAAGAGGAGGAAGGAATAATTTTGCTCAAAGTGACCTTGCAGTTGGGAATGCTAAAAATGTCAGTGTGGGAAAAGTACATTTATTATGCCTAATTTTGTTCATGCTCTACCTTTTGAGAAGTAGAAATCCTGTGGAGAGATAGCGCACTCTCACACAGACGTGTGAAGCCTTTTATTATAGTGAGGCAGGCAGCGAGCCCCACCTCCGTCGCTGTCCACTAGGATGAACTGCGCCGAACGGAGTCTGTGTCCCCGTGTCTCTGCCACCTGGCATTGTTAACAAGGTAATGGAATAAATCTACCCTCTGCTTTTTGGCTGCAGTTTGATGGTTGCCCTTGGTTACCCATATGTGTCAATTCACACACCGGCTGCTAAAGGGTATCAAGAGTGATGGGGTCAGATGTAGATGCCAACACGGACACAACTGAATTCCAACGCTAGATGTCCAGATCGGGCCACCTGCTCCTATAGGAATCTCTTCACTCCAGAGATCCTGGTGATAAAATATTTAGGCACTGGTTAGGTTCAGGTCCATCCCACCAGTGGGGTATAAAGTGGGCAAAGTAGACAGTATTGCTTTTAAAGGCATAAAAAAGCTGAACTGAGCTTGAAAGTATGATTTAAGTAGGAACTGTCTTTGGGAGTTACAACAAATTTAAAAAGTTGTACACCCAAATTTTTTTTTCTTTTTTTTTCTCTCTAATAATGTTCATACAAAGATATGCATTCCCACTGAAACTTTTGAACTTTTTGGGTTTTGTTTAATAAAATGGATTTTCTACAGTTTCCTGTTGGGGTGTCACTCTGGTCTCTCAGGAGACTGCCCCCAGTCAATCCGTCCATGGCCCTCCAATGGGCAGACGAGTCAGAGTCGGAGGGAGGATCCATGGGCGGATCCCAGGTCTGAAGCCTCACCCCTGAAGTTTGTACCTTCCCTTTATTCTAGAAAGTTCTCTACGATTCGGTTGCCTATTGGCTATTGTTGAATGTTCACGCTCTTACTACGATGCAATTGGTTGTTTATACCCTGGTTCCTCCCCTCTGTTCCATCCCTATTGGCTCTTGTTTTGAACTCCTCCCCTTTTTCCTTCCCTTAAAACCTTGCGTGCAATCCCCTGACCCTCGGATATCTCCTTCCCTCAGATCACCTAACAATAAATCTCCTGGTCTTTGAAGAGATATCTCTCCCCTGCTTTCCTTAGCCTTCAGATTTGCGGGATTGTGTCACCCTCCAGCCTGTGGGGAGCGTGCCCACTGTGTGTTTCGGCACACACGCAGGACAGCGGCGCCCGACCATCGGCGGCCTTAGCCCGACGCACCTTTCCGTATTCGTGTGTCTGCAGGCAGGTTGCTGGGCCGACCTAGTGGGTAGACGGAGCCCAGAGGCGGACAGCCCCGGCCGCAGTGATAGTTTCCCATGGGTTCAACTACAGAAAGATACTGTTTCGCACCTACCTGATTTTTAGAGACAAAAAAAAGTCTTCGCTAAATTTTATCTGTCATAAATTAACAAATTCAAATACACACTGACATGAATTACACCATTTGGTAAATATAAGATCCTTCTAGTGTTTGAGGTTTTGAGAAGCAGATTTCTACTGTGATAAAGTCATTGAGAGTTATTAGCAATGTCTAAAATACATCCACTTCCAGGAAATCTATGTTGCATGTTGTATTCAAATATGAGATGTTTTTATTGTTAGGCATTAAACTGGTGTTCTAAATACACATTCTAAGGAAAGAATACACGTATATTGGTAGAAAAGTGCCAGTCTAATCATAATCACTAAAGCTATAAACACGCTGGAATTAGAATATTTAAATGTTACGAAGAACCATTCAAAATTTATGTTAGAAAATTGCAGATTTGTTTGGTGAAACTGACTCTTGTAAAATAGCAGAGCATAATAAAAAAATGATCATGAAAGATCATATACAATAGAGTACAAAGTAATAATGACATGAATATTTTCACATCCTAACCATGGGGCAAATGCAAATTTCACTCTGATTTAGAGGTAGAAAAATCTTTCCTCCAAATGGAGATAGAAATGTTTGAACTACCTTTTCCTCTAAGAAACAGTTCAGCAATATTTCCTAAAAAGAGTGTAATTTATAATCCTAAAAGAAAGCAAAAGCAAACCAGCCAACATACTGTCTTTTCATACCCTTCATCTGACATGCATTTTTAACGTCAACTGACTTGTGTTTTTCTGTAGTCCTGACACTGATCAGATAAACAAGTTTCTCAGTTAAATTACTGTATTTGCAGATACTAAATTTTGATTCTTAACATTTTAAGTTTTCCTGAACAATAAGACCTACCTGTTTAGTTATGGATACCTGCCTTGTATTTAAATAATTGCAATATATATCTGCAATATCTGCAGTGTAGTAATAACTTCTATAGCAATGAACATTCCTCTTGCTCTAAATAAAGGGGATTTGTATATGGTTCATGTAGTTCTGCTTTGGTCCTGCTTCCAGTGAGGGGGATGAACAACTTGGTCTCCAGAGATCCTTACCAATCTAAATTATTTTATGTTTCTATTATTTTATAGAGACAGAGACAAATAATATCTAACACAGACTTCACTGGAAGTTGTGTGTATGTACATGCATTTATTTATATATGTGTAAACCTAATGAAATGTGTTCAAAAGTCAAATGACTAGTGGAAATTCAGGATCTTTTTTCTTACAACCTTATTGTAAACTTTGGCTCTTATGATTTCATCATACATTTCCAGAAAAAATTTAGATGTCAACAAACCACTTTTATTTAGAGAAACGTAGCAATTAGACCCAAACTAAATTTCCTCCTTTCCTGACCCAAACTAAATTTCCTCCTTTCCTGGCTAAACAAACTTCAGTAGTATCTCAGTATGCCCTGTAAGGCATATACTCCAGAAGTCATATATTACATGATCACAGAACAGGTCAGTTTGGGAGGGAATACAATGGGGTCATCTGGTCCAACCTCCCTGGTCAAGCAGGGTCGTCCCAGAGCATGTGGGGGAGAACTGCATCCAGATGATTCATGAATATCTCCAGTGAGGGAGACTCCACAACCTCTGGGCAGACTGTTCCAGCGCATGGTCACCTGCATGTAAAGAAGCTCTTCCTCATTTTCAGGTGGAACTTCCTGTGCCTCAGTTCCTGCCCATTGCCTTTTGTCCTGTTGCTCAGCACCACTGAGGAGAGCCTGGCTCCATCCTTTTGACACCCTCCCTTCAGATACTGATAGACATTGATGAGGTCCCCTCTCAATCATTTCTTCTCAGGATTGAATAGGCCCATCTGCCTCAGCCTTTCCTTGTAAGAGAGATGCTCCAGTCTCTGAATCATCTTTGTCGCCTTCCACTGGACCAGCTCCATGTCTCTCTTGTACTGAGGAGCCCAGAACTGGACGCAGAACTCCAGATGTGGCCTCACCAGGGCCGAGTAGGAGGATCACCTCCCTTGTCCTGCTGGCAATGCTCTTCCTAATGCAACCCAGGATACCATTGGCCTTCTTTCCCACATGGGCACAATATCTTTATGGTCCCTCACAGAAAGCTCCACTCTTTCAAAATTACTTGGGGGAAGAAGAGGGCTGGGGAGAGTGGGATGAAGTGGACACAGTAGTCTAGTTGTGGCCTCATGTATGCCCCTCAGCGGGTAATAACTGCTTCCCTTGATCTCTTGCCTTTGCTCTGCAGCAAACAGTCCCCATTCTCCAGAAGGTAACACCAATAAATGGCATTAAACTTGTCCACGAGGACTACAGGTACATGTGATAAACATGATACAGTTATGAATTCTTCTATTTCCACAGAATGAAATGCAGTCCTAATTATTTTGTTGCATTAAATGAAAAAAAGCATTGTAGGTTTAGGGAAAGTTTAAGAACGTGTCATGATGCAATTTACACAAAATGTAAATGCAGTCATTTATTGAAATGACTTGAACCTAAGAAATTTTTCTTCAATGTAAAAGTTTGAAGATATACAAAAGCAGTGTTTTAATCTTGACCAGCAGTCACGTGCCCATACAGCCGCCCTCTCACTCTCGGTCCTCAACAGGGCAGGTAAATAAATAAGATGTAAAAGCTTATGGGATAAAGATGGTGATCCCTTACCAGTTACTGTTACAGGCAAAATGTATTTAACATGTAGAAGATTCATCTCATTTATTGCCAATTAAAAGAGAGTTAGATACTACAAAACGTAGACAAAAGTGTTAAACCAACATTTTTTCCTCACCCTTTCCCAGGCTTAACCTCATTCTTTTATTCCTGGCTCTTCTACCTCATCCCTCTAGCAGGGGCAAAGAGGCATGAGGTATGGGGGTTGAGGCCAGTCCATTACAACTCCATTTTGATGCTCCTTTCTCTTCACACTTTTTCCCTGCTCCTGCAAGAGTTGTCTCTACAGGAGGTAGTACCCAGTTACTCTGCAGTGTGATCCTCCATGAACTGCAGAGTGGATATCTGCTGCACTGTCCTTCTCTCCAGAGGCTTCAGGGAATCTCTGCTACAGTGCCTGGAGCACCTCCTTCTTCACTGATCTTGGTGTCTCCAGTATTTCCTCTCACACTTTCCTTTCTCACTGTTCTTTTTGCTATGCAGTGGTTTGTCCTTTTATGAAAATAATTTTGACTGCTGTGTTCTGAGTCAGTTGTGGTGCCAGCTGCATCTGGCTGCATCTGACATGGGGTGGCCCGTGACATCTTTTAACAGAGTTCATCATGCAGCCTCCTGATACCAAAACCTGGACACACAAACTGAATACTGCAAGTTTTATCAAGTTTAAGGAAAATAAAAAAAACCTAACAGGATATTATGATTTCTCTGTACAAAACCACTAACTAATCTTA
Source organism: Ifrita kowaldi (assembly GCA_013398055.1). Taxonomy (NCBI): domain Eukaryota; kingdom Metazoa; phylum Chordata; class Aves; order Passeriformes; family Cinclosomatidae; genus Ifrita; species Ifrita kowaldi. Next base: position 185,696 of record VZRS01004806.1, read on the forward strand.
TAATTTATTAGTGCCACTTGCCTTTGGTCCTTGAGCTCAGTCTTCTTTTAGTGTCTACCTGTGCTGAGAGGGAAATTTTAGCAAAATCTATTATAGCTTTTTTATATTCTCTCCTTCCGTTTCATACATCTGCTTTATCCATCTATCTCTTCTGGCAAACTGACTCACAGTGACTGATTCAAGGACAAACTGAATCTGTGCAACACTGCATGCACACAAAAATCTGCTGGTCGATAGAAATACATAACTGAGTTCATGTGATGTTAGATGTCAGATTCATCTCTTTACAGATGGCAACATAAAAGTACCCAAAAATACTATGACATTCTCACTGCTTCTTTGCTTAGAGACAATTAAAAAAGTATTTATATTCACATACAACTGAAAAGTTAACTTCAAAGTAGAGCTTACTATAAAGGCTGAAATTTCTGGAATTTCACTGGAGGAAATTTAAACTAAGTAATTTCAAAATTGTAGATAACCTTGTTAACAACCCAGATGCTCCTGAAAATATACTCATAGAAATTTCATGTTGTTCAGAAAACAATTATAAATATAAAGAATTTAGAATTTTAAGAAAGAGATTATATTAGCTTTTTTTTTAACATATTAACAAGACACATTCATCATGCTCAAGCAAAACCTTGGAGTGTAACTTTCAATTCTACTGACTTTTAGATTTGTAAAGCCTGAGGTCTGAACTCTCTCTTTCGTGGCCTAATCTTTCCAAACATAGAGACATACAAATTAGCAAGGAAGATCCAAATTCTGTTCAGCTCTTTGCAAAATATTGACTAGCATAATACTTCTCCATTTCATGGTTCGTTATTAGTTTACTTCTTTCACTAATTCTGATGTAGCTGACCTGCAACAACAGTTCTCAGTTCCCTGATCAATCTGTTCGTTCACTCTGAATTCACTGTTCAAGCACTTAGAGCTTTTTTAGATGTCCATTCTGTCCTTCTGCTCCTCAGCCTTCTCTTCTTATGGGGTTGAGAATTGCTGACTCTTTGAACCCAGCGGATCACTGACACAGCATCAGATGAAAGCCTGGAAATACAGTCCATGCAAATACAGTTTTCTTTTTAACATACATTAGGAGTATTTGCTTCGAGGTTATAGAATGGCTTTGCCAAGTCTTTATTTTCTTGTTTGCAAACAGAAATCTGATCTACAAATGTATGTAAAGAATGTGTTTCAGCTCAGCTAGCCATCTAAAAGTTAAATGGCTGCTCATAGTTCAAAATGTAGCCTCCCTATATAGTTACTCAAGAGAAAGAAGCAACTCCCAGAAGGTAATCCAGCTCATCTTGGTTGTGTGTCTGAGATAAGGGCATGAATTTTCTGTGGCAGAATCTATTTCTCTATTGACTGAAAGGGGAGGGACAAAAGGCCGAGACAAATAGGTTCGACTAGATGCCCATTTTTCAGGCAGCTGAAGTTGGGTGAGACACATTTCATCCAGGACTGCCTCTCTCTCCGATGTCAATAGACCAGTGTTCCTCTATCAGTTGGGTATGCAAAAATAAAAATATCCCTTTAATCATGCAGAAATGCAAAATATCCCAGTTTCCCACCACACTAATGCCCACATAGGCATTTAGCAGCCATTCAGAAAGTAATTCTCAGCCTCCAGGGCCCTTGCACCACCTCTCTGGTGCAACTTCTTTGCCCAGAACTACGCACACCTCTTCAAACAAATGTGACAGAGAACGAGTTTCATATAATTTCTGTCTCTTCAGCTCATGACTGACCTGCATTAATAACAAAAAAAATATTATCATTAGTGTCTCAAATAAAATATCTATTGAGCAGATTAAGTATATATGTTTAATTACAAGATGGAAAGAGGGGAGTAGAAAAAGAACAGAAAATAGGAATGGGATGGGAAGCTTAGAATAAATTATTATCAGTGAGAAGCAAATAACTTTTAAATATTTTGCAAGTTCTCTTAAAACTTCAATATGATAGCAAATTTAACTTGTTATTTGTGAAATGTGCTGTCAAAAAATATCTATAGGTAAAATGTGTGAGTAGTGTCAAAAAACATGTGGAACTGATTATACCAAATTTTTTAGGCTTCCCACTAAAGCATCAGCTTGCTATATTTTGACTAGCATAAAATAGTTTTTTGTTGGTTTTGTTTGTTTGCTTATTTGTTTTTTTTCAGTTTTTAGTTTTTAGCCTCTTAGAGATCAAGGAGTTTCTGGATGAAAATGTTCATTATATAGTTTATTTTTGAGTAGTCCTTTGAGGAGCAAGGAGTTGGACTTCATGATGCTTATGTCTCTTACAAGTTGAGATATTCTATGATTTCATTTCCCAGAAATCAAATCACATCCTTCCAGTTTCCAGTGGAATAACAAAAATTGTTTCACAATTAGTCTGTACAAGGACTTCTTCTAATAAATCATGATAGAAATTAGAAAGAAACTCTGCACACATGTAAAAGGACGAAAAAGACTAGGAACCTTCCAGGTGTTTTATGTTTTTCAGATAATTGACTACTTGTGTGATATAATAAAAAAGGACTTGTAAATCTTTTAAAGATCTTGTTTGAGGCTGCCTTACAGACAAATTATGAGTTTTATTTATTAAGAAAACAACCGGTGAAAATGCTTTGTGAAAACATCAAGAAATGCTTGCAGCTTGAGGGTAGCTGTGAATATGGAGGTGCTTATGGAGGTAGTCAATATTTTCGTGGTGAAGGAAAAATTGAATATTATCAATTAATATTATAATTATTAATTACTATTATTCATTATTGTTAATTATGTATTAAAATCTTATTAATCTTGTCCTTTGAACAAAACAGTATAGAAAAAAGAGTGTCTCAAGAGTGTATTAGGATTTTAATGAAGCACAGAAGCCTACAACATGTATATATGTATTGTTCTGACTGCAGCTCAGTATATAATCGCTCTTAGTTTATTTGACAGAGCAATCAAAAGTAATAACATGACATGGAAGGAACAGTAATTTTCAAATGTCTAGGTCTCACCTTAAATGATATGAGCTTATCTTGGCCTATGAGGTATACTTTACATCAGCAGAAGTAAGTTGTGCCTAAATTGATGGCCATTGAAACAATCTAACCATCTTGTAGAAAATGGCTGCAGCAGCTTAAATGATTCACTCCTGCATCTAATGCATGTGACACAAACACTGCAAATTAGGCCGGCTACAATCACTTTTCCTGATGTTGCTTTAATGACTACAAGATGCTGCACAGAAACAGCCATAAACTATTTCTCAAGTTCCATCCAAAATGTGTTGCATATACTGACAGCAATTTTGAGAGTAAAACATGCTTTATGTGTATATGTTCTGCTGGGGGCAGAGGAATATGTAATATTTAGGACTATGCATTACCTGTTCCTAACGCTTGGGAGACCTCTGTTGGACATCCCTATCTTCTACAGCAAAACCTAGTGAAGCCCTGAGTTTCATAGGGCACCCAACCTGCTGAACCTTGTATTCTCTGATATCTGGAAGAAATTCAGCTATGCAATTTGTGGTGCAGAAGCAAAACTGGATATATGTGCCAAGGCATGGGGCAGTAAGGAGAGAAGAGGCAGGACAAAAAGGATTGACTGACCCTTAAATCAAATAACAGCCAATTTTTTTTTTTTTTTT
>VZRS01004806.1:189520-242872 GCA_013398055.1 Ifrita kowaldi
TTTTTTTTTTTTTTTTTGTGGCTGTTAGGTGTGTTATAATGAAAACGATCCAAAATGGCTGTTCTTCAGCTATTGGAATATAACAAAATTCAGTACTCTGTGTGTTTGTGGACACAGAAAAATAAGAGACCAAACCAGCCTCAAGCACCTGAATTATGCTGCTCATATTTCTAACCCCAGCTATTCTTTACCTTATGCTCAGTGTTCAAGGGTCTAGTTGATCCTTTCCTTAACTAGCCCAGTCCATTTATTTGAATTTTGAATTTAATGAACTAATATATTAAATCCTGATGCAATGTAGTTAACTAGCAAGAAACCTGAAAGTAATTAAGTCAGAGATGTCCTAAGACTCTTGTTTGATTCCAGGAAGACATTTTTTAGGACATATTTTTACAACAGATGTTTACTGAGCAAGGAAAATCTAATCTTAGTTTCCTATGGAGTTCTTCCTTCATGCTAATCTTTCTGTAGAATCCTGTAAGAGTACATTCATGCACATTAATACTCTCCTCAAAATACACAAACAGAAGCACAAGGTTTTAAAAGACATTTTAAAAGCTGGAGTTTTACTCCGTTGAGAGCTTAAGCAATCAATTCCAGATGCGACAGCAAATGAAAACAGATCAAATATCCAAAACATTCCCATTCTTATTTATTCACCTGGTGTGATTTGAAAGGATACCTCACTAAATACAAAAGATCTTTGTCAAGGAGGATAAATTACTCAAATTTTGTACAATTTACACTTTATTCTCTGACATGACATAGAGAAGTTGTACTTACAAGTATTTTGCAGATACTGGGAGATCTCTAGGCTACTCCTCTGCCAGAAAATGGGCTGCCTCTGGGGTCAGATGAGGCCGTTCAGGTCTTAGTCCAGTTGAGGAATAAAATCCTCTGAAGGATGGCTGCGTCTCAGGACAACATGCTCCACTGCTGGCTGTCCTCAACAGAAGAGGAAATAAAGAGGTCTTTTTTCCTCATGATATCCTATAAGATAAGGGTAATAATTTGAGAAAAGTTTAAAACAGAAGGAATTGTAAGTAGTTAATTTGGTCCTTAACTCTTTCAGTTAAACTCACTAGTGTTAAGCCTGGGAAAAGAACAGAACTAATACTAGGATTTAAGTTATTTGAGTTCAAGTTACAAAGGAGGAAAATAAAAATCTGAAATAAAGAAACAAAAAATAGTTGTCTTCTATAGATATTATTTGTTGCTCCAAACCTTAACTATAATTGTGCCGTTTTGGTTTGAAACAATGGCACAAATGACATGTTAATATTTCCAGCTTCTTTTGGAAGTTGGTATCTGAGAGGTGTTCCAGTCCTGCTGCCTTAATGACTACCCCAGAATGATTATTAATGGGGAATAAATAAGAAAATGTTGCTATTGTGACTTTCAATTGAAACATTGACTTTAATTTTAAAAACTAATGAAGTGTTGAAAAATTTTGGAATACTGCTTGGAGAGGTTTATCCAGTCTTTAAAATATCTTTATTTACAAATATGTCTGTTTTTAATGACTTCAAGAAGCTATTTAACCTATGGAAATGTGGATTATTTTCTCAACAATCAAATACTTATTTATATGAAGATTGGATACCACCTTTTGTGTTTATATTTAAACGCTGAGTTATTAATTTATCTTGATCAGTATAATTTCCGTTACATTATTAGTTCGAAAAAAATATAGGTGTTACTTTATCATTGACATGTTGTGTGTATGCCATTGTAGTTACACTGAAAACATATTTTAATTATCAGCCTCTCTCTTCAGAGGCAAGGAAAATGCAAAAAACAAAATCTTGCTCTTTTTCTGTACAAGCCAATAAACATTTTCATGATTGGGCTTCTCTTTATACGACTTCATATGGACAGCATGAGTCATCCTGAGTAGACTGCTCTTCTGCAGCATTTAGTTAAGAGTCATCTTCAGACTCCAGCCATTATGGAAAACTTTTGCAGTTTAGTTCTTCAATATTACTTGAAACAAATGGAATAGCATTTATTTCCTCTAGAAATTTAATTTCCACTGTATATTTTAAAGAACACATTTTGGACTTTGGGTGCTTTTCTTTCATACACCCTACTGAAAGCAGCTTATTAAAATCCTATAATTTATGTTTTGAGAAATTTTATATTCCCAGTCTTCTTACAGATTAATTAATTGTTCTCATCAACATCATTTTCTTTCTGTTTCTATGAACATTGTATAAACATCCAAATGATTCCACAGCAAGTGCAAATGGAAAGAGAATAACCTGAATAACGTCTTTCACATTTTTATGTTTTTACTGAGTTGCTCCTAGAATAATATTTATAATGAGAACCGGATAGATATGATATTATATAATCTAATTCTCTATTTAAAAAAAAGTCCTTTTAATGAGCTTGCCAGTCTCCTATTAACTTTGTTTTGATTTTGTCATCATCAAGAGATGAATAATAGCATTGCTAAGTATTGTGCTGTTTTAGCAGTACTCATCTGTCAACAAGTATAAAAATATTAATAATTTTAAAGTATTATTAAATGAATGGGAGTTTTAATAATGATAATTGAATTAAGCACACAGTAATGACATATGTTAAATTCTAGAAATGGTGTCCTTATTTGTTTTGTTCTCAAAAGATAATGAGAAGATACTTTCTTCTTTACCATATTCTAACAATTATTACTCCACTGACTTATCTTTCTATTACATAATGTCTATCCTTTCAGAACTAATTGCTTTTAATATGAGGAATAGATGAAGGCAAATAACCTCAGGATGACCTTCACACAGATTTTCCCTAAAGACAAATCATTCTAAAACCTATAAATTATCTTCCATATGAAAGATACTATTGGAAATAAGTGATCATTCTTACCTTGATTACTTTCTGGTGACTTACTTTTTATAACACTATGGCTTTTTTAGGGAAATATCTTTGCAAAAAATGTAGTAGTAAATTTTAGCAGTAAGTCTAGTAACAGATTTCACTCATGGAAATATGTTCCCTCAAAATTTTCTAGGATTTCTTTTAGAAATTAAAAGAGGTAAATAGTGATGTATTTTTCTACTAGTACGGCAACAATCTTTGCATACATTCATACTAGTAATATTTAAAAGTTATCTAACGACTTTGTTAGTTGAGATATTTTACACTATATTTTCTGATACCTAAAGAAAAACAGAATTTTAAAAAATAGATTAATTTTAAAAGATAGCAATCTATCAAAATGTTCAATTTACATCATCAATATACATCACTAGGTTTATTAAAATTGCACCATAACCGTAGAAATTCAGCAAGACTAGACATAGATAATGGTATTTTAAAATTCTCCAACATTCTTATTGAGACAAAATGAAAAAAGAGAAATAATACATATTTAATTATGCCCTGATCCTGCTAAAACTTATGCATGTTTCTAACTTAGTGGCAGTAGTTACATTCTCTTCAATATCACTGTCGTTAGTGAAACCTTAAACAGATGTATAAGCTTTGGCAGGGTGAAAGTTTACAAACTGGCTTCCTTGAGATAGTGAGTCCCACTTTTTTTTCTGAAATTATGTAAAAAAGGGCTTGTAACTATTAGGAGTACACTTTTTTTTTTTTTTCTCATAAATTTTATGAGATTCAGCAATGGAATGAAGAAAGGAGAAAGTTGGGAAATATGATGAGCAGAAGGCAAAGAGCAAGGTGATTAAATGAAGATCATAACGTGCTATATCCTCACAGGCACAATAACAACAGTTGGATCTTATATTCCTTGTGCGGTAGCCATCTGACTATGAGTAAATTTCCTTTTGTTGTAATAACTCCTTCCAGTCTGTAGGAAGCAATTATTAATGATTTTGGAGACAAGAGTTTCTATCGGGAGAAGTTTCTGTGTGTATATAGGAGAAATCTGGTGGGAACTGCTATTGAAGGAGTTATCTAACTTGAAAGAAAAGCAGCCTGGAATTCCCTTTATAGCCAAAGGAAGGATGTATTTATTTTTCATGATTTGCATTAAAGAGTCCAGCCTAATTTCTCTCCTGATATAAGTGCTTCTGCTCAGCATCTAACACTGTGTAGAATATGTGCAACAGAAAGAGCGGAAAAAAGAGGTTATCATAGTATCGTTGAGGGAAAACAAGTCTGAAGGACACTGAATGACCACAGCTACTTCCTAATCTGCAGGAGATTCTGATTTTGAAACTTTTTTTGTCTATTCAAAGTAATAACTTGGTCTGGCATAAGTGTTTGACTGAATGGGAGCCGATGTGCATACTATGAAGTGACAATATTGTAAGAAAATCACCTTTAACTTGAAGTGGTATTAACTGCTGCCTAGGTGTAATATTTTCTTTACTCCTTGATAAGCTCTTAATGCACATGAGTACTGCTCACCTTTGTACATGGGCTGTCATTCTGAGAGGATTTTAGCCTTTCGAAGCTATTGAACGTGTAAGCAGAACCAGGTAATTGCCTGGTTTAGAAGGAGAATCTACAGAGCATGAAATAATTTGGGAAGAAAGGAGACCAGTGGCTATCAAAAGCTTTTCTTCTCTTTTCCCCAGGTACTTTATATTAAATATAAGGCTAGGAAATGCTTTTACTATAATTTAATAGGTACTGTCTACCTATAAAGAGTCTATCAGCTCCCAGGACTTCTCTGTTAGATCAGTGTTACACCTAGGAATTAGGATGACTCTTAAAAGACCTCCAGCAAATAACTAGTGAAAATCACTGTAAACCAGTGTCTAAAGTATATTGCATGAAAGCCTTATTTGTGAACTATTTCTCTATGATGCTTTAAAATGCTAAAGCATATGATTTCCTTCTAAATCTTATAGTCCTAGTGTTTAAATAAAACAACAGTTCCTGGTGACCAGTAATTATTTTGAAAATAATTACTTAGGCAAAATAATGATTTTAAAGTAATCAAAAATTAATTACCTTAACAAAAGGAATGTATACATAAAAACATATAGGTACATACAGTACATAAATTACTCTCTAATTTTCATAACTGCAAGAAAATGCTTGAAATTATAACCTTGCTTCATCCTGCAGTCTCAAAATCCAAGAGAGTAGTAAAAGTATTTCCATTTTATACACCACTGATTTAAGGATAGCTACATCCTGCCAGGCATTACCGTGCAGCTCAGAAAAATGTAGGGAAAGGTTCTCCTACAACAGTTTGGAAAACAGGCACCAGAAGAGTCGTGGCAGTGATGCGTCCTTGGCTTCCCTGGGCAACTGTTTCTTCTCTGGTCTGTATTAATCCCTGGCACTTTTCTCCCACAGTTGCCCTCAGCAACCCAGTTCTTCAAGTCTTTGGTACAGAGACAACTAGAAAGATATGGCATTTATTTACTGTGTCACCCACAACAGTGACATCTGTCTAAAGATGGCCCAAGACAGATGGTCTTCTGAGTTTCTATGTTTGATAAATATGGTGATCCTATGTGAAAATAAGAAGTTTGGGCACTTGAAGGCAGTTAAATTCTGCACTGATATTAAAACCAAAACCAGACAGCATTATACATGCTTCAGAAAATATTTCACACCCTTTGTGTGCTTGCACATGATTAACAGTTTGTCCTACCTGTTGAGCAGTTGCAAAGCTCTGAGTCTCATCGTGGCAGAAGCACCATAAAGAGAAAAATGCACAATTTGTACATTTTATGTTAGCCAAATGAAGAATAATGGGATTGGTCTCATTTTGATAACCCCTATCTATTGCCTTCAACATTATCAAGACTTTCTTCTTCATAGGGTCTCTTTATTCTCCCTTCTTACATTATTTTAAAAACATTGTGGATTTGTGGGGAATTTGTTTTTATTTCAGTAGTGAACGTGCTTTTGTGCACCACACAGACTTAAACATTGACTTATCATTATTAAGGCCCAACCTAGCAATTAAGTTTTATAATCTGACAGCAGAAACCATAGGTTTCTTCTCTTATAGCAGCAATTAGGGAGGCACCTGTCAGTTGTTTCACAAATACTCTTCTAGCCTGGGTTATGAGATGGGAAGTCTAAATATGCCTAAAAATAAATAGCTTATCAAATTTGAAACTATTAATTCCTTCTTCATCATTTTCCTTGGAGTTTTTTTATTAAAAACTTTTTACTAAGTGGCTTTTTTTTTCAAATTAAAGTTCCTCTAATAGAAAGTTTTTTATCATTAGACTAAAAATTGTCCTGGAAAAATTATTTTTTTTCTTGTGAATGTCACCTTTGGAAAATGTTTTCATTTACCTAAATAAAATATAGACAAAAATGAATCTTAACTATCATACAAAATTTAGTCTTTTGATAATAAGACTTCGGTATTTTTTTTTTCAAATTATTCAAAGATCTTAGTCCAAAAAAATGCCCCTGAAACAGCAAGGGGGTTTGCCTGCAAGCTGGGAAGTAAAGCCTTTATGTGATAAAATCAAATGGCTAAAACCCCCAGCTTTTTTGTTTCCTTCATTGTCAACTTATTTGGCCTCATACTAACACTCATATCTAAATTACTTATTTGAAAAAGTAGTATGCTAAAAGAATATATCTGCAACATCATCAAGCAAAATATTTCATCGTTAAGAAAACCTGCTGATCTTATACTAATTGCCACTTTCTTCAAAACATTAGTTCTGATCAGTAAAAACAGACGTTTGTCTTACTCAACAGAAACATTGAGTTCAGCACAGGAAAAGTCCTCAAGGTACTGTTGACAAATGAAGCATTATGCAAAAATTTTTCTCCCCAAATTTACATATAGTCTTTTGGAGATTTCTTGTTTTGCCTTTTTTTTTTCCCTCTCACAAATGTGGTGGATTTCAATGCACTGAAAATCAAATAGTCCTCAAAAGGCCCTGCAATAATATTGAGATGGTGATTTTTGTATGGAATAAGAGAAGCATACGTATGCTTCATACATATCACAGCATACAGCAGCAGCAGAATCTTAGGAATAAAATATTACCATAAGTCACTACTGAGAATACAGTCTCAGCCACAGGAAAGTGATTCTTGGTGGGGCAGGGTTGATCAGATGTGTGTGTGTGTGAGCAGATGCATGCACATGCACGTGAGCTATAATAGAAACCTTTGGACAGAAATGACTCTGTAGCTATAAAAAATCCCATCCTGATGAGTATCTCCTGGTTATGTATGGCTGGAAAGTGTGATGCTGGCGTTGTTGTTGTCCCTCCTAAACTCCACCTTGGCAAATAGTGACGGAACCTCTAAAAGACTCCAAGATTGTCAAACACAGCCCTTTTCATCCTGCTGTACAACACCAAGCATTTAACAACATTCCTAGTGCTCTCTCACAGTGCAATGAACACAGGATTTCACTTATAAGATGCTACTTAGATGCTTAAAAGAAGTAAGATTGTTACAGTATTACACAACAAACTATAAAATCTGAATCTGATTGAAATAGAAATTGGATCAGACTGATTTAATGATTGGTCTTGTGGCTGGAGTTATAGATACACTAATTAAAACTGTATCTTCCTCCTTACAACCTGCATTTCCTCCTTGAACCAGAGGTCACTCTTAATGTCTTGAAGAGCAGCCAGATTGGAACATCTGTGCAATTACCCTTATAAAAAAGGAGGCAAACATTTAATAGCTCGCAAGATAAATGCATCAATAAGCGTTTCCAAAAGCCACCTAGAGAAGAATGACAAGTTTTGAGTTAAAATTTGATCATACTTAATACGGCAAGAGAAGAATAGATATTAATCACTGAAGTGGAAATAAATGGGAAAAGATTTTGCTCAAGTGAAGCTTCTAGCATCTGATCTGAGGATCTGAGTTAGAGCACAGCCTGTAAGATCATCTGCAAATTTTTTGTTGTAGGTGCTTCAAGAGATTTGAAAAGCATAGAAGCCAGAGCATGGATATGCTGCTTAAAAAGCAAAATCTAATTAACTAGACAGGATGTTTCCTCTTAACATAGGAAAACCTGCATTCTAAAACACAATTTCAAAATATTTCCCATTGCAATTTTTATTCCTCTTTTTTACTTTATTAAAAATAGATGAAAAATAGAGTGGACAGCTTGTATTCCTTCTGAAATACCTTATTGTAGCAGACTTGAAGACTGAGGGAACTGCATGCAGTTAGATAGCATGATAGGTGAAAGAAGGATAGGATATCATATCAAAACAGAGTACATTCTAAAGGTTTCTTTTCAAATCATTCAGAAGTATCTCCAGTATAACTTTTACTATGTATACGTTAATTTCAAGAAGTGAACTCTGTATTTAAGAAAAAACAAAAAAATTAACCAGAAATATTCTTTAGGGAAATTTAACTATTTTCTTTTGTCTGATCTTCAAGAACTGATTTATATATTTGTTAGTTGTTGGGTTTTTTTGATTTTTTGGGGGGTTTTTTTTGGTTTTTTTTTTCAGAAAAGAAGAGGAAAAGCCAAGTAAATCTCTGTCAAGTGAGTTAAAATAAGCTATTTTAATATAAATTTCTTCTATTTCTTGGAGACTAATGCAAACATGGTTCACCAAAATGCACCAAAGATTTTAGTTGTGTCCTGAGTCATGAATGGCTTAGGACCCTTAAATATAAAGTAAATGAAGAGATAAAACTAAATATGCCTTTGGTGATCAGTAATACAAAGAACACTAAAAATAGCTATTGAAATGAAGAATCAATTCTTAACCCTAAAGAATAGCAAATATATCACCAGAGAAAACAACAAATAAATGCTCCCAAATTATTTTGTAGTCGGGCTAAATCCTGAGAATCATTGCCTGCATTCTTACATTTTAAATAGCTCTATTAACAAAGTATGGAGTTTTATTTATTTACTTACTGTATCAAGTCAACTCTGTCAAAGACATTAAAATCTGAGCATAGTTTGCTAACTAGTATCAAATAAATCAAACGAATAAACCAAATCATAGGAAAAAGGTATGAAATGCCTGTTCTAAAAACTTTGAGGGGCAATTTTTAATTTCTTCCCCTAAAATCAAGAATATCTAATAGTGTATCTGTTCAGATGTAATTTAAAAAGTAGTTTTCACAAAAGTGTAGTCTTATGCAAAGTTTTTCAGTTTTCTTCTGAATAGTTTCACAATGAATGCAGAAAACAAAAATGGTCAATATTCATTAAAAGTATTCATATCTTTTAGTTCTAAAAATATTCTACTCACTTTTACTTATACACGTGTATATTCTGTTTTTGTACAGGACACAACCTGTTTTGCAAATTCACATGAAGCATTACTTTACAAATGCTAGCTAATCTGAAAAAAATAGATATTTGTAGTCAAGTAGGACGGGAAAAATAAAATAAATCTTAAGTGTGGCTTTTAGGATTAATCCATTCATGTAGAATTCTGGCATGCAGTCTAGCTTTCAAAATTTTTTATACACTATTCAACAGAATGAGAATTTTTTTTCCTTTTTTATTTTAATCCTAATGTCGCGATCACTTCATATTAACACAGAAAAGCTCATACATAAGAAATTATTATGGAAGACTTAATACAGTCTTCATTGATACACAAACAAGCTTTAATAATAACACAAATTATCATGGCTGTACGCTGTCAAACTACCAGATGTGTCTCTATATATTCTAGCCTACAATAAATATATGATAGGTCATTCTTCTTCCACCACTAACGTGTTTTATACCACAGAATATTTACCAGCTGTCTTGCACACAGGCAGCTATTGCCAGGTATCTAACTTGCCTCTCTTTAGGGATGCAGATTTTCACTTGAGCGCAAGGAACAGATGATATGTTGTACATTGTCATAGCTTGTCAGAAGTTACTATATTTGTCATGCCCCGTTGCAGAAAGTAGTTCACACATTTTTATCCATTATTAAAAGGTGCCTGAAATACCCAGAGCTGTCTGAAAGGAGAATCAAACTCACCCAGGGGACATTGATGTCTGAAATGGCAGAACACCAAACATTTAACTTAAATAAGAGAACATATTAAGCTGGAATAACCTAGCCCATATACTTTCTTCTTTTCTCAGGAAAGAGAAGTTATTGAGAAACAGACCCCAGCACAAAGTATTCACTCTGCTGAACCAATGAATTAGAAATTTTCATAGGACGAAGATGCAAATTCAAGTGTGAGCCAGCTATATAGCTAAGCACACTGTGTTGAGTGCTCAAGAGTCATACAACCTCTCAGAGGGATGTTTATAACTGATGTTACAACATTACCTACTCTCATGAAGATATTCACCTGAATCACAGAGATGGAATCAGCCCCTTTAAAGTTCTGCTGCTCCTGACGTAGCTAAACACACATTTTTGTCATTATTAAACATATGAAACTGTCTTCTGCAATGCTCTCAAGTGTCTCTGAATAAGACACTGAGCATAAACACAGCTCTTGGTGCAACTCAGCACAACAGTGCACATCTATAATTTCAGAACTATGCCAAGTTAAAAAACAAACCATACAACAGCATCTGTTCTTGATTCAAAAGAGCTGAGCTAAAGTAAAAATATTTTCATCTATATTAAACCTGTTCTTATAAATTTACATCAGATTATGACATTTGAAAAGCTTAATTTGAAAGCCCTTCAGTGAATTTCTTTGTGTAATCACGTTTCTGACCTGCTCTGTAGAGTTCTCACCTTACAGCACAAAGCTGGAATTATGCTGTCACTTACTGGTTTTACACCAGAGGAGTCAATTTTTCATTTGGTAATGTAATCTGACAGTCTGACAAAAACATTGGAAAAGGCATGATGTGTATTCGGCTCTTGAGAGAATCAGAACTGGTGGAAAACCAGGTACTTTGCATACTTGTCTAAGTGGGAAACTCACTCCCAAGTAACACACTGCAGGCTTGTGCCATTCATAGTCACTGGAATTTCTTTAACTGACTTCTCATGGTGCCACATCAGGCCCAGGAAGGTACCTGCAGATCACCTTATGCTATATGTATAGCTGCACCATGAGTAAGGCATGATTTTCAGCTGTGGCCAAAGAGGTTCCCCTCCTGTTTCCAAAAGGAAAACAAGTGCATTAATGCACTCCTAAAGTGCTGTCCTAAAGCCATCAACAGAGGCTTGTATGGCTTGTATTCAGACTTAACTTAATCTCATTTACACAGCTTCACCATAAGGGCAGATCACCAAGTATATAGGGTTTTGTTTAGATACAGTACACTCTAGTATATTGTCTCTTTGGAAAAGTGACTATGAAAAGTCCAGAGCAATTAAGTCACTATATGCTCCCTGTTAGTGTTAGATTAAAAAAAAAAAAAAAAAAAATAAACACAAATTTCCGTTTTTTTAAAGGAANNNTCTCCTTTTTGGTTTTAAATAAAAAAAAAAAAAAAAAAAATCTACAGCAATATTCAGTTGTTGTAATGGAGATTTAATAAGGCTCGGGATCCCTACCCATAGAAAGAAATGAGGAAACATGGGTTGTAAAGTGTGTAATTACCATCTTTTGACTTTTCCTGTATCTTTGGAAAGTTTTCCTTAAAAGCAATGTTTTGCAGTGTTACCAAACTTCTACTAGGTTAGATCAAACAATAAAAACACGCAAACGCTACATGTATTAAAGCTGAGGGCAAATATCGCAAAAGTAGTTTCACTGCCTTAAATCTGGTAAGGTGTTACTTGTACTTTTTATATCATTTCAGTCTATACTGAAATGATAGTTTTCCAGCTGAACCATCTTCGATAATTTTATAAGGATCTTAGCCCAACTGTAGCAAGCAAGCACACAAAATTCAGTTATATGTTTCTCTCTTCTCTCTCAGGTATTTTGATATGTAATGCAATTATGTATATAGTATGTGTGGTTAGAAAGACAACAGTATTTTTAAAAAGGAATAAGCAACACACTAAAAAATAAACAAGAGAAGTTCGTATTACTATCAAGTTTGTATTTTAACTTGGAGATAATTCTTTAACTGGAACTTCTGGATAAAAACAATTTAAACTTTTGAATGACCTGTCTCTCATACATAGAAAGAATAAATAAAGAGGAGGAAAGATTAAAACTAAGAGTAGAGAATATAGAGTGCAAGCCTAAAAAAATAATTTCAATGACAGATGACACTGTTAAACTGAAGAAAAATCAGAGGAATTTTCACATAAAATTCAAAGATTAACAAAATCTATTTACTCAAATACAAGAGTACTCCAAAACCTAACACTTTTAAAAATGCTGTTAATTAAAAAAAACAAAAAATCCTTAATTCTTTTCTTTTTACTAATATTTATGTCTATCTTCATTCCAGCAGACCCTTTTTATCTCACATTTTGGAAAGCAAATATATCTTGTTGAATGATGTTCACAGATATTTTTTGTCAAAAAGATTGTATGCAAGGAAAAGATTTTGGAAAGGGTTGTTAAAGATTCTCCTGAAGTTAATGTAATTTCAGTTATTAGAAGAAATATTTTTTTTGAAAGAATGAAATTTAGTGAGGAAAAACCCAGATCTTTCTTGGGAAAGAAAATAATAATGACTAAGCATGTTGGCTTAATCATGAATAGAGAAATTTCTGGTTGGAATTTGTACTGAGTTTCTTACTCAGAAGCATTAAATATGTTATCATTAGTTGTTTATGAACGAAAAGGATGTGAAATTGGTAATCTATAGCAGTCATTCTTCAAATTTTATGGGAAAAGAGACTAAAACAAGTCAATTGCCATGGAGTACCTATAGAGGGACATCCTGTCCCGACTTTTCCAGTCTGCATGTATTCGCTGTCACAAGCACTGGCTTCCTTCTAAACAGTCTATGACTTTTGATGGATTTTAAACCTGTAAAGTGATCATTTTGCACTCAGGGAAGTGCAGTGTTACAAAAATTTTCTGTTTGAAGGAGGATTTATATATAAAAGGTTATTTTATTGGATATATATAGATTCAGAGCATATAAAAAGAAGGTGTTCTGGCAGTTGAGTAAAAGCAAGTAGATTAAAAAAATCAAATTTGGTATTAAATCCTGTAAGTTCTCAATTGTGGGGTACAGTAGCAGCATATGAATTGTGCAAGCAGCATGTGAAATTTAGATAATATTTAAGTCAGTGTTTTTCAGCTGTAGAACGTTTTGTAGCTTTTCTGAAACACTACTGTTACGCTTTGCTACATTGCCACTTCTTAAACTGTAAAAAATATTTTAGTCATCTCATTCCTTATAGCCTGGGGGAACTATATTTTATGGCATTTGATGCAAAAATTTAAATCGCCCTGTTTTCTTGCATCACGAAATTCCATATGGACTAGCCTTTTTAGTCTTGTTTGATATGCTGCAAAACTCACCAGTTAGAAAAATAAAACCCCAGTATTTCATAAAGGAATAGGAACATAGCATTTATAAACAGGAAGATGAAAACAGATGACTATTTGGTCTCTGAGCAAATAAAATTCATAGTATTAAGCTGCTTGATGCTCACAGCATTTTAGAAAATTAGAATAATTATGATTTAATGTAAAGGTACTTTTGTTGTTTGTGAAAGGAATAATGTCCAGGTAGCACTGATACAGCAAATTAAGTGGTGGGTCACAGAAAACTGAATGTAGGTTGGAGGATGACAATCTTTCATGTAGAGTAAGATCAGACAACTGGAAACACAACTTTCTAAATACCTGAGTAAATATTTAAGCATCTAAAAGATACCACAAAAAGAAGTATTTAAACTAAAAGAAGACAGTACATTAATAAATTTCTAACAAACAAGGAATATTAAACTAACGCAAAATAATTGTAGGGTAATATGGGAATAAACACAAAAATTATCACCAGGAAGCTAAAGTTTTAAATTTGAACAAGCTTCTACTACGTATTGGGTAATTACAAATTTTAATTAAAGTACATATGCAGAATCATAAATGATCATAAGACAAAACAGAGTGTTTCTCTGATTCCCATGCAGACTGTTAATGTATATATTTAAAAAACCCATTCTTTTTAGAAGTTTTTTAATTAAGCATTTTGATTTTTATCCTACATTGCCTAGAGGAGATTTACTGAAAAGTCATACAAAAGAATTCCGCCTTGTCTATTCCCTTTTTAAGAAGCCAACGAGGTAAAAAAAGTTGAGTTGATAAAGTCTGATTTACTTCAAGGTGATGTGTCTTTGTCAGGAACATATTAAACCTCTTTAACATTTACAGGATGCTGAAGCACTGTTGAGTCATGTCTATTAATTCATAAATTTGTTATAATGAAAGCAAAACTGTCTGAATAAATGAAAATAATTTAATGGGAGATCAAAATAGCATCAAGATACCTTAAGAAAACACATTTAACAGCAATAAAAACTATTTTAAAAAGTGCCCTATAATTAGTGAATGCTTTTAAAAGCACATTACTTTTAACCTGCTTAGAGTTAAAAAATTATGTGAAAGCAATTTAAAAAAAAAAAGTATATGGCTTAGCTATTGTATCATTTAGCAAAGCTACATTCTATTCCACAGTCTGTAAACCTGATTTTAGTTTGGATAAAAGACCAAAGAATAGAAAACAGGGAAAATAATTTACATTAGACAGAGTTTATGTGAATTAATCCTCCCTCTGTGTGTACACATAAATGAGAGAAGAAAATTGAGAAAAATATATTTGTTTAACAAGATATTGATTACTCTACATAAGGCATTTCAAGGAGAGAACAGTTATCCCCTCATGATAATGTGTTTGTTGTTTCTTTGCAGCTTTCCAGGTCTACAGGCACTCATCACTGACATTTCTGAGATTAGCAGCAAATGTTTTTCATAAAAAGTCAGTTTGATTCTCACAAGGCAACATTTGTAGACTCTGGGAGTTGCAACAAAGTATTTCCAAGACTAAATACAGAAAATTAGAAACAACAAGACTATGCAATATCATCCTTTTCTACCAAGATGCAGGAGGTATTCATGCTGGATCTGGTCACAGGTGTTAAGGGGGAAAAAAAAGTGATGAAATAGTCAACTAATTGTGACTTCTCCAAAAAAAGCCCTCCATGGCTGAGATTTTGTAATTTCTTCATCATTTGTCATGCTGCTTTGTTTAACTGCCGTGGAATCATTCTTGACCAAATACTTAATATTATGTCACTAGACAAAATGTTGCTGTTCTGTTTCATACATAATAAAATAGAAATGTTAACAGGGATAGTAACTAAAAATGTGGTGATAAATCTTATGATCAATTCAGGGAAAATACTTGTTATCAGAGGCAAGCACAAAAGGAGGTGGAGATTGCAAATATGAAATTGATTAAAATTACAACAGTAGATTGTAAAATCAAAGGTTGAGTCCTTCACCCAGTCCTTTTGGATTGAATAACAAACTCAAAATTGAATTAAATAATTATTAGCTTTAAATAGCCTTTTTTTTAATGAGACTATGTAAAATTCAAATATTTCAAAAGAGAGATATATTTATAGAAAAAGAAAATCAAACAACCACTAGATTTCATGGTATGTTATTTAAGTAATGGAAAATCAGGTGATATTTGCGTTCTGGCGAAGCCTGATTCATTTTTTAGCAAGTATAGCAGCTGAGCAACTGGCTAATATACTTTTTTCTATTTTTCAGGTTTTCAGTATTTTTAGCTGATTACACTGATATATTCTTAACAAAGTAATCAGTCATTGACTCCTAGCACAACATGCGAATGAAAATGAAAGTGGTCAGTAGAGCAGTTTCCAAATCGGTTTTAAAGACCACACTATTAGGTCTGTTACTTAGAGCAAAGATTTGTTTTGATAAGGAATTGTCCATCCATGCCTTTGGAAAAAAAGAAAGGAAAGGAAAAGACAAAACTAGATGTTCCCTTTGAAAACTGTGCCACTGGTTACTAGCTTCACTTGAAGTTTTCTTGCAGGATTTTTTGTTTCTTTGTTTTTCTTTAGTTAATTTCAGGTTTATTTACAGACATTTCTATCCTTTCTATTCTGTACACTTTTTAACTTAATGTAGGGTCTTTTTCTTTGATGCAATACCTGCACATAGTTTTCAGGGTTCCAAGGAAATCAGTGGTCCCAAAAACCAGCAGAGTGGTTCCCCAGCTTAAGATACAAATATATGATCTGCCATGCTGTGATAAATCTAAGGTAAATCTGCAAGGGTAGGTAGTGGTGAGCTGGTTTTGGCTGGGATACAACGAATTTTCTTCAAAGTAGCTCTGTGGGTCTGTGTTTTAGATAGTGTTGGAAACAGTGTTGGTAACACAGGGATGCTTTAGCTATTACTAAGCGGTGTTTACACGGAGCCAAGGCCATTTCTGCTTCTCACCCCAGCCCACCAGTGCAGGCTGGGGATGCACAGTGAGTTTGGGGGGGACACAACTGAGACAGCTGGCCCCAAATGTTCAGAGGGATGTCCCACACCATATGCCCTCAAGCTTAGCACATAAAGCTGGGGGAAGAAGGAGGAAGGAGGCGACATTCAGAGTGATTATGTCTGTCTTCCTAAGTCACCATTACGCATGATTTTCATTTTAACCCACAAGTTTTCTCACTTTTACCCTCTTATTGTCTCCCCAGTCCCAGGGGAGGGGGAGGGAGCAGCTCTGTGAGGCTTAGTTGTTGACTGCAGTCAAACCATAACAGGTGGTTATCAATATCCAGTGATTTGTATCTGGACTTGACTTGTACCGTTTTATTCAACTTTGGTAAAAGGCAAACAATAATTGTACTTACTACCTTCTTAAGAAAAAAGAGATAGGAAGGTATCCATGAAAGAAATGTAGGCATTGTGATGTTCAGGTCTACAATTCCTTCCATCAATATTCTAGTTTGCCATAGAATTGTAAAATATCTTGTCCTTTACTTACTGAAGGAAAGTAAAGGAACATCATTATTCACAGTAATGGGCATAAATAAGCTTGCTAAAGTGAAAGAGGAAAGCCTTTTTCTGAAATTCTGCTTTCACCATTCATTTAAATAAGCTAAATTTCCCTTGTTTCTGGTCTTCATCAAAGAATAGGGCTTCATTATAGTGTAATGGAGCAGGTGTGCACATCTAGTTCATTAAATGTGAAAGATAGTTTGAGACTGTTTTCCTTGTTAGTCATCTTCTGGGAAGTCATAAGTGAGAATGTGAATATCAGTCTAAATTTATTAAAGTATGAATTTGAACTGTAATGGTTTAAGCCTTCATAAATACAATTCAAGAGAAATTATTTTCTGATGCTCCAGCATCCTATGTGAGCTTTTCAACTGCTGCTGAAGTAAATTTATTTAAGGATGCACTAGAACAGACTGGGATCTTTCATGCTGTCACTTACAAAATCTGAGATGGCAGGCTGTAATTAATAGATAAAGGCAAGGAAGAAATGACTTCTGAACATCTCCCTGCTGAACTGATTCACCTTTACTAAGTGATAATACAATCAAGGATGAAAAGTTCTGGTACAAGACAGAACACTCATAAACGTTTCCCAAGCCACAAGAAACAAATGATTAACATAGATGAGTCACAAGTATGACTGCAAGAATGGCAGGACAGCCTGAGACAGGGGTCAGGGAAAGGAGGGAAGACCTCAGTGGTCTAAACAAGGTACTGCTCCAGCCTGATTCAATGCGAAGAGCTTGCCTTAAGTGGAAGCTTAATGCAATAAAATTTCGATTTTCATAACCATAAAAACCATGCTATGGTTTTAGTAACCATAGTAACAATATCCAAAAGCACATAAAACCTGAAAAATTTAATTCTAGCATTTGTTTGCAAATTAACTGAACTCACATGAACCTGTTTGCAGTCTGATTGAACACAGTGTTATTCTGGTTGAGGTGCAAGTTTCATGATAGGTGAACTTTGAATAGCAAGCGTCCTAGTAATAGATACTGAAAAAGATAAAAAGGGTTATTTTCATGTGCAAATAGAATTTGGGCTATGAAGCAGAGAAAACAAAGTAAAAAAAACAAACAGGAAAAATAAGTCCAGTTCATTTATTCAATGCCTTTATTGGCCGCTGGATTATATGGCTTTCACCTTTGAAAATATCATCTAGAATCATTCTAGCCCTGTAATATCTATGGATTTCTGAGAACAGATGGTTTTCCTGAGACCTGTCCCCCAAATATTCATTTTGCATTTACAGAGTGAGCCACATTCATCAGACTGACAGCCTCATAGAAACTCTCTACTTGTCTTTGGTTTGATTTTTATTTTGTTTATTTGGTTGTGTTTGGTTTCCGGGTTTTGGGTTTGTTTTTGTGGTTGTGGTTTATTTTTTTTGTTTATTTGTAGTGCTTCTATTTTTTTATTTATTATTTTCTTAGTACAATAATGAAACAAGCATCATCAGATAATTAAAAAAGTATAGTAGAAAGCTCGAGCTGAATTTGCCACATTTTCCATAAATATACTTAGACACATGAGAAGGCAATCTGATCTTGGAGTTTAAAGCATGAGAAAGACGAGACAAATTTAAGTAAGATATGCTTCCTTCGAAGGAAGCAGCTAGATAAAACAGACATAGTGTTCTTCCAACCCTATAATGGACTATATGCATTCTTATCTGCGATCATGCTGACTGCCAACGACTTTAGCACACAACTCCTTGCGGCAGAAAAGCAAGTTTGCCATTTCTCAGTATCCTGCTTCAAGGATAAGTTTACTTTTTTAAAATTTTCTTTCTTTCTTTCTTGAATGACATTTAATCTCTTAGTTTGCTCTGTATTTATATCTATATATCTATATGTCTATATTTATTATCTACATAGTTATATAACACATATATATTATTATATACATAATATATACTGTATATGTACATATACAATTTGTATATTATTTTTTAAAAGATCATTACTGTAATGGAAATAAAAATACTTAAAAGCTCAATAAAAAACAGTATTTAGTAGACATTTCAGTGATAGAGCACAAAAATCATGAAAAGTATTTGCAAAGGAAATTAAGAAAAGAGCTTTTTCTAGCATTTGTAAATTTGGAATTAATCCCTAATATAGTGTCAGTGCTGTGAGATCTTTTTAGGTTCTCCTAAAAAGGAGGTCTCCTCTAGAATGGAAACAGGAGAATTTAAAATTACAGGATACTTAATATCAATTACAAAAAATCACTAAACCTCGCTTCTTGATAATTACCCAGGGAAAGAAGTAGAAGCCACAAAAAAGGAAAGTACCTCCCCATTCTATGCACATCTCTATTAGTATTCACAAAAGTTTAAAAAAAAATAGGAGGGGAGGAGAAAAAAACAACACAGTACTAAGAATACATCTTGTCAACTTCTCTGCCATAACTATCACATTTATGTAAACCATAACCAGCAATAGATTTTAACCCATTCGGCCAATGCAGGAACACTTACATGACGGTTTTGAATTGTGGTTTTACAGAAGACAGTGGAAGTTTCTCTCGATTTCCAGGAAGGCTGGGTTCATAAGGCCACAAAAACATTGGTAGAAAAAGACCCCTGGAGGTCACTGGGTTGAGCCTTTTTCCTGAAATGGGACTGTTTGACCAGATACCTTACAGGGTGCTAGAGGGGTAAACTGTAGTCAGAAAAAGGTATGAGTGATTTTGTTAGTGTGTATGAATGTGTAAATTTTAGGCACACATACTGTATACAAATTGTCAGCATGCTACTGGTAGGAATTACTGGATTACCATCCGAAACTTCCTGATTCATTTTAGTCTTTATTTAAAAAAAAATTCTTATTTTACTCTGTTTTGGAATAAAAAAGCAAAACTAAACTATTTATGATGGTCATTTCCTGTAACTGAAATATAAGTGTATTATTTCCATTGATGATTGCTACTGGCAAAGAAATATTTGGAAGCAGTTTTTCAAAAGAACTTTAACATTTACTAACACTGAAAATCTGTCACAGTTCCAAAGTTGCTAAATTAGGAGAATGAATTAAAAAACAATTTTAATGGAAAAATTTTACATAAAAAGTCATTGAAAGAAACATGAAGAAAGAACTAATGGCATGTATCATTGTTGTGAACTGCACTCAAGTTTAGCTCAAAGTTTTAGCTTTTATTCATGATCTGTTGTTTTAAGTTGTATATCAGGAGAGCCTAAGACACTCTATTCTTGTCCATTTTCTCTCTTTCATCGTGTGCATTTGTTTGCATAATATAGAAGAGCAGCAGGGCAGAGTAATTACGGCAATCAGTCTCTGAACACATTAATCTGCTCTAAACTGCAGGGAGTAAATGATGCAGAAAGAAATCCAGCAGAGAAATATTTCTTTTGTTTGTGGCAAGTCTCATACCAGGTTTAAATCATGCAAGGGCAACTTGTAATTTATTTCATGGTTGCCTAGGCATCAGCAATTAAAATACCTGGTAAAAAATGTTTGATTTGAAGAGGCTTATAAAATCTCTAGTTTATGTAAGCTAATGAACATGGTATTGTAAACAATAACAAATACTCTTCTTTGTTTACTCACATGGAGAATAATTCTTGTTAATAACTATATTCTTCCAATAGACTATAGCTAAAAGTTGCCAATAGAAAATAAGATTTTTATTTCTTCTCTCCTTTCATTCCTTTAATTCTTGTTCTTATTTTGAGTCTTACTATAATTTCTTCTAGGTACTCCCCACAAAAAATCTCAAGTCACCCAGGCCAAAGCTAAATTCATTTGGGAAAAAAAAATAACCAAAACCCAAGCACACAGAGATGAAATAATGAACCACTGTCAGATCCAATTGATGGAATTTCACTGAGTTTTCTGTGAAAAGAATGTGTGGGGAGGTTTTGGGGTTTTTTTTCTTCTCTTAATTTTATTTATTTGAGTTCATTTTCATTAAGCCTGCAAAAAAGAGACTGCAGAAGGAGGAAAAATGTTTTATATCAGAGTTAAAGATATAAAAAGTTCCATGAAATTTTTCATTTCATACCCAACCAAATGCCTTTGCAACCTCCCTAGCTCTCACATTTGATAACAAAGAAACAGCAATGTTTTGTGCAATGTTTAACTCTCTGTATTCTTAAAATATCTTCCTTGTCTTTAGATTTTCAGTGAAGTAGTCCCATTACTGTAAGTGATTTTTTTTTCTTAATTTTTCTAGAAAAAGAGTAACATGTTTTCTTTAGCTATTCAAGTCATAACCCAACAGAGCCTCAGGTACAGGATTTTGGTGAGTCAGTGCTGATATTCTGAGCATGGATTGAAAAAGGACATATTTTGTGTCTAACTTGGGAGAAAGCAACACTCCCCACTTCCATCATTGAGGCAAATAACCATGTTTCTAAAAAAGAAGTAGACCACTGAGTGAAAAGTGTAGTAGAGTAAAAGAACATTTATATTAACATTGCTTTATTGTCCTTTGAATGTGTCCTGTGTTTCTAGCTATTTCTGAAATCTGAAAATACTCACACTGAGTTAGTTATACATACAACTCATGTACAGACTTATATGACTTCTATTAAATGATTTATAATAAGTAGCTTAAAGAAGGTTGAGTGCTGTGTGTTCTCACCAAATAAATCTGAAATTTCATGCTTACTTTATTTTAATTCATATCTTATTAGGGATTTTTTTTCTGAGCGTTTAGCACTTATGTAAAGTATTGTCATGTTTATCGTTGTTTTGGAACAATCAAATGACTTCACCCTCCCTCCCAAAGTAAATTGAAACAAACAGAATAGGCAACATGCTGTCTGGCAGATGAGAAGTTTGACATGACCCCGCAACGCGCACTTTCAGACCAGAAAGCCAGCCATATCCTATGGTGATTAAAAACGAGTGTGACCAGCGGGTTGAGGGATTTAATTCTGCCCCTCCACTTTGGCAAGACCCACCTGGAGTACTGCATTCATCTTTGGGTGCCCCAACATAAAGAAGACCATGAGTGAGTCAAGAGAAGGGCCACAGTGATCAAAGGAGCACCTTTCCTCTGCAGACAGGCAGAGTGGGTTCTCTTCTACCTGGAGAAGAGAAGGCTCCAGGGAGACCTTATAGCAGCCTAGTACCTAAAGAGGGGCTACAAGAAAGCTAAAGAGGAGCTTTTCACAAGAGCATGTAGTGATAGCACAAGCATTAACAGCTTGAAAATGAAAGAGGACGGGTTTGGATAAGATGTTTGTCCTGGTTGCAGGCAGGACAAAGTTAATTTTTTGCAGTAGATCAAGGGGTGTGGCTATGGGCGTGTCTAAGAGGTTATTTGAAACCAGGTTTTGTCATTGCTGAGGTGGGGGAAAGGACTTTCTCTTGCTTTCAAGAAGGGTAGCACTTTCCAATGGAGCAAGCATGGCAGACTGAGCAGTGGAGTGGGGTGCTGCTGGCTGGGGTCACACCACATTGTGTCAGGTTCAGTGAGCGTTTTGTATGTAAAATAAGTCTCACTTTATGCACTCTTGTTATTAATATTGTTGCTGTTACTGTTCATTTTCTTATCTCATTGCTGTTTCCAGTAAATTGTTCTTGTCTCAATCCGTGATTTTCGCCTTTTGTGTCTCCGGTTCTCAACTCCATCCCTGGAGCAGGAAGACAGAGGGAAGGCAGGGGGAACATGTGATCAGTGTCTGATTTGGGAGAGTGTCAGTGAAGGCACTGAATTGGGGAGTACCATTCCTAAACCGTGACAGTTGTAATTGGCGCTGTGTTGTGGGACCAAGCATTGAGATAACAACATATCTGCCCAGAGCTGTTTGGAAACAAATTTGATCTAAGCATTTGTTATTAGATACAGAGCCTCAAGCTACAGTGTTGCTTGGTCTGTTCATGTGGGTGTGGTACCTAACTCCTTACATGTTTTGGTATATGCACTGTGTGCCCATCACAGTGCTCTTTTTCAGGGCTCACTTTTCAGGGAGAGGGATCAGGATTGCTTTATTGATGTACTGGGGGATTATTTCATGGCATGATAACATAAAGGGCAATGAGGGTCATCTGGAATGTGTGTTCAGTATTGCTCTCCTGCATTGGCCTTGAGTGCTATCTCTGGGAATTCAGTAATAATTGTACCCAGCCTGTGCAGGAAACAGGGGAGGATTATTTTCCTCAACCTTTCACCTTCTTTTCCTCCTTCAGGCCTGTTTACAACAGCATTTGAGACTTTTGGATTCCCTCTGAATGTTAAGGAAAGCATGTTCTTGTCTCTAAGTCTGCCAGGTCTCCTCAGTGCAGTCTACATCACGTTTAGAATCAAGAAAGAGATTTCTAGGGAGACAATTCAGAGATCTCCTCTAAGGGTGAATAGTCATGAGTGGCATGGAATGTGAGAACATGGGCCAATTTTTGGCAGACTTCCTTCCCACAATGGTTTGGAAGTTCACCTATGAACAACTACAGGACCCCGTTAAAGTGATAAAATCTGTGAAGAAAAAACGCTGTGGCAGTTCCTGAGAGGCGTGAAGTTCAGCAACATGCTGGGCCCTGGCCACTTAGATACTGCTCCTTACTGGGAAGGACACTCAGGGGGAGGGAAAGGAAAGAAGAAGAAATCATTTGAAGAGCAACTGAAGGAGTTGTTTAGCCTGGAGAAAAGGAGGCTCAGGGGTGGCCTTCTCACTTTACAACTACCTTACAGGTAGTTGTAGCCAGATGGGGCTTGGCCTCTTCTCCCAGGCAACCAGCAACAGGACAAGAGGATATAGTCTCAAGCTGTGCAAGGGAAGGTTCAGGATAGATATCAGGAAGAAATTCTTCACAGAAAGGGGGATTAAAAACTGGAATGGACTGCTCAGGGAAGTGGTGGAGGTGTTTATGAAGACTGGAGGTGTTTATGAAGACTGGTTCTGGCATTTAGTACTGTGTTCTAGTTGACATGGTGATGGTCAAAGGTTGGACTCAATGATCTCAGAGATCTGGAAATCTTAAACAAAAGTAGAATTTTAATCAAACTGTATAACAATGTTTAAATGTTATCCTGTGCTAGTCCATGGCCTTAAGATCAGGAATGTTACATCATTTTATCCTGAAAGTAGCAATAGACTGTTAACTGAACAAAAATAATTGAATCTCAAGCACAAACATTTCAAGAGTGCATTAAACCATCTGTTTGCCATCTCTGAGGAGGTATTAAATAAGATTCTATGTTTCCCACACAGAGCAGCTGCTGGCAACAACCAAACATACCACAGTGTTTTACATCTTTTTGGATGGTTTGGGAAATTATATCACAAGCTTAAAACATACTTGCTAAAATATTAAGAGCTGAACATGTTGTGAAAACTGACCTTTTACAATTTGCCTGAGAGGAACTTAAATATTCTCAGTAATTATATAGGGACATAGAATGTTCATAAATATCTATAGATATTTTTGTCATAGAATTAAAATAATAATAATAATAATAGTAATAATAATAAAAATTAAGACCGTTGACTCATATTTTACTTGTATAACACACAGATACTCCTACAGTTTTTGCAGAGCTATACTGTGTTGAAAATCAGTGTTCCGATTTTTGACTGTGCAGAAATGTACAAAGTTTAAAACTGGGATCTAAGAAAGGACAAGTAGCACTCTGAAGCCTATGTATCCTTTAATGAAGTATTTTCTTTGGAACCTGAATATATCTTGTAGCAATGGCTTGCTATTCTCATCACTTTTGGATTCGTGCTTTCAACTGTGAGGACAGATTGGCTGGATTTACCTCTGGTTTTCCTGTCCTGGTTTCATGGGATGGAGTTAATTTTCTTCCTAGTAGCTGGTATAATGCTGCATTTAGGATGAGAATAATGTTGATAACACACTGATGTTTTAGTTGTTGCTGAGTGAGTGATGCTTACCTTAAGTCAAGGACTTTTTAGTGTCTTATGCTCTGCTCGTGCAGAGCTGCACAAGAAGCCAGCCAGGACAGCTGACCCAAACTGGCCAAAAGGATATTCCATATCATAGAATGCCATGCTCAGTATATTAACTGGGGGGAGTTGTTCAGAAGGAGCTGTTTGCTGCTCAGGGACAGACTGGGCATCAGTCAGCGTGGTGAGCAATTGATTTAGGCATAACTTGGCTTTTATTCCTCTCCCTTTTTATTGTCTTTCTTTTCATTACTACTACACTTAATTATTGTTATTGGTTTTGTTTATTGTTATTATTGATATTGATATTGTTATTGTTTGTTATTGCTATGGTTATTATTATTTTATAATTTTACTTTATTTTAATTATTAAACTGTTCTTATCTTAACCCATGGGTTTTACCCTTTTTTGATTCTCCTCCCAGTGCTGTGGCAGGCTGGTAAGCAAGTAGCTGTGTGGTATTTAGTTGCTGGCTGGGGTTAAACCATGATAACCCCCTGGAAAAAGAAGCAAGGTGGACCTGTGTAAAGCTACAAAAAGCAATTACAACTCCAAAGGAAATGTCAGAATCAATTAGCAATTGAAGAAAGTGAACAGAGCTCTGACTTATGAAGAAGGAAGGGATCTCAGAGAAGTGGCCTTTGCAATCTTTGAGAAGAAAAAAGAAAAATGAAAGCTGAGTTCTAAAGATTTTAAATGTTTATGTGCTGGCAACACAGTGACCTTTAGGCTGGACTTTAGAGGTATAAGTTTTAAGGTATTGCACTTACAGCTTTCCACTGTATAGGAGATTCCTATTCACATTTTGAAAAATGGGAATGTAGTCTCTCACAGGCAAATTAAATATAGCTTGCAATAAAATGGCCACTGGAAACTGGACTAGCCAGGGAAGAATTACAATTTCCATCCTATTTCCCAAAAGAACAGACAGAAAAAAGTATTTCAGCTGCAAATCAAAGAACAAAGGTTTCTACTACTTTGTGCTTTCAGTCATAAGAAGCTGCCCACAACATTATATTCTTCAAGTTCAGATACACTGGAGGTTTTATTCTTTGTTGTTCTTTGTTGGCTTTTCCCCATAAGTAAAAATGCACTAAAGCACACAATGCCTTCTTATTTTCTAACACCTTTTAGAAGAAAAAATTCTAATGTTTACAGTAACTATAATACAACATCATAAATACAAAAATCAAAATAAAAGAACCAAATAAACAAAGCAGGGGCATTTTATGTTTAGAATCATGATTTATTGCATAACTGGGAGAGCACATGGAGTATTTTAATCCACAGTTGTGCTTAGTGAAACTAGCTTGTTGTAGCAGAAAGCAGCTATTTATCTATGCCTAATGGAACAGGAATCAGGTTTAGAGAGAAACGGCCTAACAAAATATTTCACAGGGATGGGAAAGAATGCTAAGCCCTTCAGACTAGGTTGCTGCAGTGTATTTCATTATTCCCACCATTTAAATATTTTGGAAGTAAAGGTAGAAGACTAGGCAGTGCTATGTCTTTGCTCTTTCTTTAATCAGCAAAAAGGATTGCAGAAAAAAAAGTCACCCTAATACAGATGCAGATATAATCTCTGGCATTAAAAGCTGCTAATAATAACAGGAGTCCTAAATAAGAATTCCTGTTGAGATATTAGTTCCTTTCTAGGATACAAAATCAAACACCACAACAGCTTTCTAATTAAGACTAGCTTTTTGCATCTATTGATCTGTACTGCAGTTTTCATGTTTGTATTTGCAGCAGAGTTTAGTAGGAACCTTTACATTTTAAAGAGATTTATCTCTGCATTTATGATCCTATTTCAGGACTGAAGAGTGCTTGAAAAGAGTATTCAAAGCAGAGGTTGTGTCAGATGAAGTGACATTTGTGATAACTGCATCTGCTACACTTTCAACTTCAGTTCCAAAAATTCACTGGTAATTCACCTGTTTTCGATGAGAAAAATACTGCAGTGCTGTAAAACACCTTGATCTAATAGGTTTTCATTTCCACATGTATCTGTCTTTACAAATCAGACTCATATTTCAGCTTTGCTGGGTGCAAATGGCTGAGAGAGGATTTTAAAAAGGGGTGGAGTTAATGGATTTAAGGAATATTGGCTTTATCCTCAAACTACTTTCAGATCTGGATAAATGATGGAGTTATTCTGGTACTCTGGGCACCAGGCTGCAGTGATCAGCAGAACATAGATGGTTTGTCCTCCTGCTGTACAAGAGGAAAAGCCAGGCTGGCTGCTGCCAAGGAAAGACATTTATGTGTGTGGACTGAAGGAAAAACAGCAACAGCAAATTTTATTTGCCAGGGCTGCTCTTCTGGTAATCTCTTTTGTTATTTACACTGCTGAGAAACTTGAAACAGCTCTACAAGTCTTGAGTTCTCCCTGCTAAGCCAGTCCCTGAAAATGATATTGTCGGGATGGTAAAGACAGAATATTGCTTTATTTCTCCTACAGCATTCATCACATTCTTCTGAATGTCACGTCATTTTTATGGCATACATTTATTTTACATTTACACGGTGCATAGTTGTTAAATTACCAACATTTTACTTCCTTATGACCATCACAATAACCAGTCTCATGTAAATTCACATAACAATTGAAAATAAAGCAAAAGCCAGTGTTCTAGCCTGCAGTCCAGCTCATTGAATTGCTTAGACTTAGACATAAAATTTATTCAATTTAGTGAGCAGATCCCATTTTTGGTGAGTAATCACAAAGGCTCGGTGCCAGTTCGTTATTTCTATCATTCAATCATAAAAACTGATATATGCTATTAATATGCTATTCACAGATACTGAATGCCAGAAATAATCCTGGTGTTAAATCAGACTTCTTGCATTATTCATGATGTTCTCTGTAATATTATTTTTGCAACTCAGAGAGAAACAAGCAGTATTGCTACTTTGGGAAGTAAGTCACATGAAACTGTATTTGGCTTTCATGGCCATCTGAAGAAATTGAAAGCTTTGATTTAATTAAAGGCACATATCTATGTTACTGCAATGTTGAGGCTAAATTTCATATGAAGAAATCAATTAAAATGGCCAAAAAATTATGCCAAAGCCTTCTATTTAAGATCTTCCCTTAAGGTTTCTGATCCTTAAAGCAAGGTTAGCAAATCTATGCCATGAAGCAAATATATTTTGTGGAATATGTTTTCAAAATGGCAGATTTTAAGCAATTAAAATGTCATCTGACTCAGTGGTAGTTGCTTGTGTAGTGTGATTAAAAATCTGCGGTTGACAGCAAAGAAGGGAGCAACAGGGCTGGCACTGAAACCTAATCTTTGCCTCTTCAGTCTAAATGATCTTGTAACACCAGTGATTTCTAGCTAAATCTACAGTGTTATTTTTTATATTCCCCTGGCCAGCAGAACCACACTGTGTCTGTTGCTATGTCCCATACCTTGAGTTTTGTCTTCACAAAAGACCATATTTCTAAATCATAAGTGGGAAAAATGATTAGGTTACTCAGTGGAACTGCTAATCTAGTATTTAAGACCTGTATTGTTACTATTAGTAACACTTTTAAGGAAAGTATTTTTTATCATTGAGGTTTTTTTGTAACCTCACTGTTAGTGCTATCAAAATCAATTTATATATATCACTCTCCGTACATGACTGAGAAGACTGTGTTTTAGAATATAATTATTTTTAACTCAAAGCATCAAGGAGGTTTCATTTTGGAAAGTCTTATTATTTGTTTGTCTTTTCCTCCAGAAAGCCTGCATTCATTAAGCAGGGAAAAAAGTTAATAACTGAAAGGCATTGGTGCAGACAAGGGAAAAAAGGGTTTCTTGGAAGGAGTTCTCATGCTCTGAAAAAGCTTCCTGTTTCATTTTTTACCCTCTCTCCTGTTTTTAAATCATTGCAAGGATAAGGTTATTTGTAGTGTTATCAAATGCCTCCTGCCAGACTGACTGTGATGTATTTCTTAACCTTTACTCTGGCTTTGACTGGGTGATCCCAGCCACTGAGTCAAGGGAACGGCTCTTCTGCAGCAAAATTAAATTCTGTCATACCCAGTTGTTTTGTTCCACATTGTTACAAACTAATCAAAAAGTTTATGCATTTTTAATAGAAGTTATGAAAGACTGAAATTCATGGAATCAAAGGAAATTCAAAATATAAAAAGAGTACTGATATGTTGTTTTTTCCCATCACAGCTGTTGATTTGTTCCAACATATTCCTAACATAACCTTTGCAGTCATAGGTTCTAATGTATTTCTCTATTTTCTTTTGTGACACTCACTGTGCAATGTCATCAGATAAAAGCATTTCTGGGTATTTGAAAAGCTGAGCAATAGGCCAATGTGAAAAAAATAGGATAAAGATGGCCAGGTGCTTATTGTGTAAGTTCTGTGTGATTGCAGCAGGATCATTTGACAGTGCCTCATCTACCTGCAAATGAACCACACTAGATGTGCAAAGTTATCATCAGCATTGAAATAAGGTAAAAAGGAAAAGGTAAAATAATATAACTATATTGCATAAACACTCTTGAACTACATTTTCACTGTAACTTAACTTTTATAGCATCTTCAAAACCAGGAAAAGTATAAACCAGAATATCACAAAATTTAGGCTGGAATTAAAAACATTAGGAAAAAAAAATAGGGGAGCTGATAACTTAATTTAGAAGATTCTCTACCTGACTTCTGACTTTC
Source organism: Ifrita kowaldi (assembly GCA_013398055.1). Classification (NCBI taxonomy): domain Eukaryota; kingdom Metazoa; phylum Chordata; class Aves; order Passeriformes; family Cinclosomatidae; genus Ifrita; species Ifrita kowaldi. The sequence goes on from VZRS01004806.1 coordinate 218,836, forward strand.
AAGCAAAGGCATCTCACAGAAGCTCTTTTAGTAACAGTACATTTAGCAACAAAGTATTCCGGAATATTGATTTCCTTTCAGACAGAATGAAATCAAGAGTTACCTGAAAACCAGTGAAAAGTCTTTTGTTTCTTTGTGATTAGTGTTTTGCAAGATTTATGTTTCTTTTAACACAGAAGTTTAGGAACAATTAATTTCGAAGGAGCAGATGTAAGTTACAACTACTGCCAGTTACTGTTCATGCCAAAAATCACTTTATTCAACGCCTGATGTGAGCGTGGCCAGGCTTGCTAGTGCCATAGTAAGGCACAAATGCCTGCTGAAGTTGACCCAAACACTTTTTACCCTTCGGAGGCTCCAATGTCTGTTTGGAGTCAGACAACTGTGTTGACAGAATGCTCCAGCTATCTCATGCTTGCTAGTGATTTCCAAAGAAAATGCTTCCACTTGCCTCTACACATGTCCAGCAGACAATTGGTAGTGGTCATGTCACCACTACACTGACTTCCAGAGACACATTTGCAAAAAGGAAGAGGTATATTTCAGGACCATCTACATTTTCTGCAAGGAAATAAAGCTGAATACAGAATCTTTAACATTGATACGAGGAATATCTCTGTTTACTCTCAGACAAGTTTGAGCAGAAAGACAAGCAACTGGAATGCTATCAGGAAGAAGTAATACTGTGTGTGTGGAGTACAGGGAAGTTAGTCAGATGCAACTGAAATAACTGGCAACCAAAGTCCAAATTTCCAAGTATGTATTTGGATAGCTAAGTAAAACACTGTTGTGTGAAAAACTTGTTCCTCTCTGTGTTGGCCTGTGTTTGGTACACATTGCATTAAGAAACTTCAATAAGAGGCAGAAAAACTGACTCATTTAGATGAGAGTTTGTAATGCCCTTCCTGCCACTGTCAGCCCTCATTTTACTCCCCTGACCTTGGGGATGACTGAGGCCTAAACCTGGATTCGTCAACAAGGACCTGTCAGCCTTTGGGCTCTAGCAGGACATATTTTAAGGCTGCTACCAACCACAGACAGTGGTGGTTTTCTAAAAAGATCCCATGTAATCTTTTGTAATGAAGAAAGATTTTAAAATATGTCTTATGCACTTGATGCAATAAGAAAAATAAGTACATGCAGCCTTTTAAAATTCAAGTGGCCCCAGTGAAGCTGAAGACAGCCTGGAATATCTCCTGTCTGACGGCAGCACACTGCTTAAAAAAGAAAACAATAAATTCATGAATACAAATGTGAAGCCAGGTCAAGATTTTGCAAAACTCAAAGATACAAAATAAATCTTCATTTTGAAAGGCTGGAAGATGAGTTCTCTGAAATGAAGGTATTTTTCTTATTTTCCCAAATATTACCTTTTACAGGACGATGCTGCAGGAGGTAAATTACAGCACTAAAAGGTGTCATGATGTCTTGGAGAAGTGTGTGAAATCTTAGGGCTGCAGGGAAGTCTGCAAATGGCTGCAAGGAAGGCAGCAGGAGGCACAAGGGGAACAGGCACTTCTATTGGGACATGCAGCTCGCCCACTACCATCACCGAGCACTTTTTTCAACCAAACGTTGAATTCCCACCTGTTTGCACCAACAGGCAAACAGCACTAAATATCTGAAATTAAAACTCTTATGTGCAGTCAGGACAGCAACAACATGTCATGGATAAAGGTAAAATATCAGCTCTGTTAAAGAAAGCTGAATACAGTGGTCTTTGGGGACATGGCATTGCTCCTTCCAGGCCCACTGGAGCCAGAGTTGCTCAAGGCTCAAGCCAAGGGGTTTTCTCACCCTCCAGGCCCATACAGCCAGGATGCTGAAATTCTCTCTCCCTAGGTCCCAGCAGCAGTAAGACTGAATGCATATCACCACTCTAAACATACACTCACTACCTACAGACAAGGCTGGAAGCACAAATCAACACAGCAATTCCTCTGCTGACACTTTAGACAGGGCTGGAGACCAACATCCATGCAAAATGTCTGGGGCAGGGACTGCTGGCTCCGTGCTGGGCTGAAACACAGCCCTGTGCCCTGCCCAGGGTGGGAGGGAGCCCCAGTGGAGCTTAGCAGGGCAAGTTAGGACTAGTGGTGCTCTCAGGGCCATGACAAGTACAAGTGAAAAAACATATTCCTCTGAAGTGTTACATAAAAGTTTGAAGGGTATTTGTCTTTTTACCAGAAAAGTAGATAATATCCGGAATAATTACTTCTCTCAACTGAATAGGGTAACAAAAAATGCTCACAATAAGACCTACAGTACAGTAAGCCATCTCTTAAAATGTGCATGCATCACTAAGTTTAATGCTTAACAGACATTTTTCAATACCCATATGAAGAGAACATCTATATTACACCATGCACTGTAAGAAAATAAGATGAGTATTCTTGAGTCTGCTATAAAAACTGTGACTCTAATAGCACTCATTTGACATTAAATTTTACGTTAGATCCACTCTTGGGCTAATAAAGACATTTCCAGTATTAAAGAAACTAATCCAACACCACAGATTTTTACCCACTCATTACAGTAATTTATTCATAAAGTGTTCAGTTGTTGCTGGGAGATTCTTATGAAGAGCTGTACTCAGGACAGACATGTCTAGGAGCATTTCTAAACTGGTTTCTAGCTTATCTCTGGCTTTTTCCCTTCGTGTCTCTGTTAAGCTTCCTCAAGGAGTCAAAATCTGCAAACGTGACCCTAGTCAAATATTTTCCAAAATGAATCAGTGATGAGTGGGAATAAAAATTTTTAACTCTTCACATTTGTGTGTTTTCAGTTCAGCATTTCTCTGGCTGTCATATAGTTTGTAAGACAGGCTGAGGGGAAATGATGTAGAATAAATAAAAAACCTGAAAAAAAAAGCAGTAAAGACAGTGTTTATTAGTAATTTGAAAGTATTTTTTAAATTGTTTACACTTTCTGTCTGGAAATACCAGAGAGAAGAGAATTTGAGCAGCTATTTTCAAATAATCACGTACAGGAAAATAATATTTAGAATCTGGTGCAAGGTTTACATAAGGTAACCATGACCAGCAAGATAATAGGTATGACTTTAAAAGCAAATCAGAAAAGTGACACTGCAATAACTTAGATCATCTCACAGGAATATTTCTAGGTCATCTGCCTCTGTGTCTCCCTTTCCCGTGCCTAGCTGGTCACATGGCCGCTATCTCCCAACATTTCACCCAAAAAGTTGCCATCGCTGCTCAGCAATTGCATGTACCAGGGATGACAGCAGATCTCCTTAGTCAGATTTTCCAGGAGACTGGTTTTGGCACCCTGCTGACCAGGAATCATGCAAGCGTTCTTCTTTTTCTTTGTGTACTGTTGCTTGGGGATACACTGAGAACCCAGCTACATACCTGTGTTTTCATTATCTGCACTCTCAGAGTAAGGTGCTTAAACATTTGGAATGACAAGGCTAGGTGTCACTATACGTTAAAATAATTTTTGGTTCCTGCACGAAGTGTGAATCACCTTCTAATGTAAGTGTCATGGTTGTTTGAAACAGCATTAAACCATCTCCCACTCTTTTTATCTCTTATATTATCTCCTTTACTTCTTTTTTAGTCTTGATAACTTCTATAACAGATTTCTATTCTTCTTCTTAGCATTACTCTGGAATTGCCATTATGGAATGCTGTTTAGACACTTTTTGCAGTATTCTGCTTCCTGGACATCAGGCAACAATTTGATCTATTCAGTTCTTTCTTTACACTGAAAGAACTGAAAGAAAAAAAATAGTGTCTAGATTCTTCATGAGCTCAAATTCTCATGAAATGCTTTAAATCTGCACCTAAAACCCAATAATAAAATTTTTAGCTTTTTGAAACACACAGCTTTTTGAAACCTCTTTTGAATCTCTCAATATTAACCTTGAATTATTAGAATCCCTGCAAAAATTATATTACTGAAATGAATCTTACTTTGTAATGGGGTGCAGTACTTTTAAATATTCCACAAAGGAAACTTTTATTACCTTATTAACTTTTCTTATCAATGTGCCGGTTTGGCCAAAATCTAGCAATATATCCTCTGAGAGAAAACCAGGTTACAACCACCCTTCCCCCACACCAGGTTCGGGAAAAAGGAAATTTTCCTCAAAGGAAAGTGAGAGCTAAAAACTATTTATTTAACAAACACACCAAAAAAAGGATAATAATGCTAAATAATGAAATCTCTCACTGTAGAGAGAAACCTGGGAAGATTTCAGAGTCTTTCTGTAGGTGTGATGGTCTCTCTCCTCCTCGGAGCTGGGTTGGTGAGGGTCCACCCCCTCGGGCCTCGGGGGAAATTCTCCCGATGTGTTCTGATGTTGTTGAAACAGTCCAGAAGAGAAGAAAGGAAAAAAAAAACCCCAAAGTCCCAGGAAACAAAGTTTAGCTTTCCATCTCACGCTGGAGAGAGGGAAAAGGAAAAAAACTGGCTGAAGAAGCAAGCAGGATGCTCCCCCTGTGCTACTGCAGCTAGAGCACGCAGAGGAGTGAATCTCCGTGTCCTTGAGACACTGCTTTGAAAAGTTTGCTTGGTCCTTTTTTTTTCTTCCCTCTCAAGCTCAGTTTAAAGGCACAGAAAAGGCACAAAATCAATTGTTTGGCATAAAGCCGTGATAGGGGATCTACATGATGGAGTCACCCCAAGACAATCAAAAAAATTATCTTCCTAAACAAATATTCAGAAGAGCTAACTTGGCATTCCTAGATACAGAACTAATAGCCTTACTCTTACAAAAACTTCTACAATTAAGGAATTAATCAGCAATATATTAGTCTTGATTAAAGCAAATCGCTTCTAAACTCAGTGAAGTGTTCCAGACTATTCTAACTTAATTCATCTTGACACCATGCTACTTTAGGTTGTTTTTTTTTACTTCTAGGAGTATATCAGATTAGTAGACATTAAATCACTCTTTGCTGTTGCCCCTTTCATTTCCTACCAGCATCCAGGCTTCTTCACCTCCAGTATTTTTCCTCCTGTTAATTTAAGAGGAATTCCTACTGTATAGATTAAAAATAAAGATTTAAAATTGCCAATTAGTCTGATCAACATCCTTGACATTAAAATATATATGTAAAGTTATTTTGCTTCACCTGCAGCTGAGATTTGTGTACTTGCTACAAAATTAACTTTGTGTGTCTGATGTCTCACCTGAAGAAGTCTGCTATCGATGTTTTAGCTGAGTGTGTAAATTAAGTGGAATTGACTATAGCCTAGCAGTTAACTTTTGCTGGTGGTGTTTTTATCTCTGGCATACCTAAGTAAGCTAAATTTGGAAAAAAACCTCTTATTTCCATTCTATTTAAATATCCAAAAATGGCTTTCTCAGAAGACCATGAGCAGGTGATAAAATTGTATTACATATAAAGTTGTTTTTGTTGCTAGCATTATTATTATTAAAGCTTCTCTAAACACAAGAATGCAGTCTTGTCATTGTTTAACTGTCTGCTGAAAAGCACTTTGAGAATATGCAGAGGAAGGTAAAAACTTGATGGATTACAGTATTAGGTCAGTAATCAAGATAGATGATCAGCTTCTGATAAAATGCCAAAAAAGAAGCCTTTGATAAACAAGCAGAAAAAATAACGGCACAAAACACTACATTTCCTGTCTATAAAACGTGAAAAATCAGATAGAGGAGGAAACGGATTCTTAAATTCCAGAGCATAGTTTAAAAATCCTAGCAGCACTGCTAAAGAAATAAAGGATTAAATTAAATTAAGAAAATTTGGGGTTTTTTTAATCCCAACTTTACAGCATTATTGAATGCCACAACTTCAGAAGAGGAGCAGCAGGAATCAGCAAAAGAGAAACACAAAGTAAACTCCAGGGAGTATACCTTCTGTGAATCCTTTGAGATCCTTTGAACTATGGAATAACTTAGAGAATCTAAGGTTTTTGTTTTTGTGATACTACTGCTGTTAAGCGTTTGGGAGTTAGTAACTGTATTGGGTTTGCATGACTAAGATTTGGTAGCAGGGGAGCTACAGGGGTGGCTTTTCTTAGAAGCTGTCAGAAGCTTCTTCCATGTCTGGCAGAGCCAATCCTTGGCAACACCAAAGACTCCAAGGACTGCTCCCCGTGGAAGAGTGACCAATATTGCAGCAGTTTGAGGGGTGCTGTTGCCTGTGGGATGGACTCACGATGCATCAGGTCACAGAGAGCTGTTGCTCATGAGATGGACTCGCATTGGAGAAGTCCATGGAGAACTGTCTCCCATGGGAGGGACCTCACGGTGCAGCAGGGGAACAACTCCTCTCCCTGAGCAGCAGGAGAAATGACATGTGATGAACTGACCGTAATTCCTGTTCCCTATCTCACTGCGTCTCTGGGAGAGGAGGTGGAGCTGAGAAGGAGGCAGGGGTAGGGGGAAGGTGTTTTTAAGAGTTTATTTTCCATCTCATTATCCTGCTCTGATTTTGTTAGTAATAAATTCAAATAATATCTAGCCTGTTTTGCCTGTGACAGTATTTGGTGTGATCTCTCCGTGTCCTTAACTCATGAACCCTTCGTTATATTTTCTCTACCCTGTCTAGCTGTGGAGAGGAATGATAGAATGGCTTTGGTGGGTGCCTGGCAAGCAGCCAGCATCAGCCCACTACAATAACTTTATTCAGCATTGTGAGGCTGCCATGTCATCATTCATTCCAAATGGTAGGCACCTGTTTTATTTATGGACTTGTACAACAGACCTTTTGCATTCTAAAAAGAGTCCATTGTTAAACACGGCACGATTCATTGAAGATTTGTAGTCAATGTTTCTCCAAATAGCTATAAAGTATATGCATCATTTTCAGTCTTTTTTTGATGTGAATTATTTTACTGTATTTACGTATAAAATACTCAAAATAGCAAAGGTGTATCCTCAACAATGATATTTGAAATATGTTCTTGGATGCCTGCCACCAACATCAATTTTAAGAAAATGTGTACATTGATTAGTTCCCATGATAATAGCATCTATAAATTGATTTAAACAGCGATGAGTGGCAGACTGCCTTTTTCTTAAATTGGCTCCAATGGTTATGTGAATAGATCCTGTTGCTAGAAAGGAAAAAGCAGTTGTTATTTTATAACTAAAACAAGTAAAGCATCACTTTTCTGTGCAGCACTTGTTAAATCCCCTATAAGCTTTCAGCAGAGCTAAAATAAGCTGCATTGTTTTAAAAATTTATCAATCTGTATTGTAAAAAAATGACTTTCTAAACTTCTTTGTCTTTGAAGAAGAATAATTAAGAAGATCCCTGTGGTGCTTTTTAATCCAGAGTATCATATATGTTTTTATTAAAAAAAAAAAAAAAAGAGAGAATAATTAAATTTCCTTACTTTTAAAACTAGAATGCATAAATATTAATAATTTTAAAATAATAAATGTGCTATTTATTTTACAGTATTATTAATGTTAAACAATTAAATTTTCCCCTAAACAATTTTAGTTCCAGAAATATTTGAGCATTTCTAAAAGACAAGGGATCTATTTTCATCTCTCTCTATATACATATATTGCTTCTGGTATTGTATCGCTATAAAAATGTAGGATATACATCTTTAACTTTTTAAATAACATAATATAGAGTACCTCTGGTTTTTGGGGTTTTTTTGTGATCCAGCGTAACATTTGTTGTCAAAAGTTTGCTTCTTAAACTTATTTTCACTATGTTGCAAGCTGTAGTCTTTGCAGTATAGGGTATAAAATACAAAAACTGTAGATTCTGAGGGAAACTAGTATCTCCTTAATAGCTGTAGTTCTCTCTGTTCCATGTAATCTGCTTTCCCCTATAGTAAATTAACATCAGAACAACATTGATGACATGCCTGACCTGTTGTTATATGACATAGTTCAGTCATTACTTCAGGCAGTGTAAAATACCACTGTTGTTCTACCATACATATTAAATAATATCACACATTTATCCCACAAAATATTGAAATGAATGCAGTTTTTTTAAAGTTTTCATTGAACTCAGATTTTTGGAAATTTCTTAAAACCAAGAACACAGCCACTAGATAAAGCTTTGTCATAAAGATATATTTCTGATGGCTGCTACATAAATTACTGTTAAACACAGTATTTGTCTTTAAAAAACCTTTTGAAATACACTGTAGAAGTATGTAAATCCAAACTAATGAAAAGAGTAGCACAGAAACAACAACTATTGTCTAAAAATTCATATCTTAAGTAATAGTTTTCTGCTAGAACAGTAACTCAATCCTATTGCACCTGATTTCTGGTCAGTAGTGGAGAATTATGTGATATAAAAGAAAAGGAGCATTCTTCTAAAAGTTGATGATGAAAGAAAAGTCATGGATGAAGGACACGGACACTAGGTGCCTTCTCACAAGAATTCAGCTCAGCCATCCCTGCTATTTTTGTGACACTATACAGGCATCTCCTCAAATCTTGGCTTTAAACAAAAACCAGAAAATTTACTGGTTTCCTCAAATGCAGATAATCCACACAACCATTTCTGTGGTGTAGTTAAACGTTATATGTTTAGAACACGTCACATTCTCCACCTGGACTGGTCTCTGATGCCGTGATATGGAAAAACTGAGATCTATTTCTTTCTTGAGAATATTCATTGTATTAACATTGAAATCCTCCATCTGAATCATTATAATTTTATCATCATTAAAACTGCAAGTGTGTCTGGCTTTTTTCCTCATATATTCTTTTAAGGTGGACCTTGGAAGGTCCAGAAAATGCTGATAAGGAAAACCAGCTTATAACAGAAACGTAATTTTTCTTACAGAGCCATTTACAGTCCAACACATTTAAATACCTATAACATATCTGTCAAACATGGAATACAGCAATTTATGCCACCTAGACAGACAACACAATGCATAGAGATAGGAATTCTCTCTATCTAGGGTGTAGGGCCAATGTTTTATCTACTGATCTGAATAGCACCAATATCATTCCAGCAGACCTACCAGCATGTGCTGGCTGGGTTTTTTTCCCCTACCATCTGCAGCATATGCGAACACATTGCAAGGAAATCACAACTCTCCCACTGAGGTCATTTTTCTTTGTTCCTACTGCTTGCTTAGAAGTACATAACCTATCACCAGGTAGCATAATAAAAAGTATCTACTTCTGCTGTAAGTTGCCTTTTATTTTGGGCAACTGTCACCAAATCAAAGAGCTGGTTTAAATACTAATTATTAACCGGATCAATGAAGACTCGGACACTGTAGATATGATAATTGCTGAACAGACACAGATCCATGCTACTCTACAGACAAAATTCAGTGATGCTCTCTTCCTAGAAAGAGATTATAAGTGGTTTTAATTTTTATTCTATTTTTTTACTTTGCTGCTTTCCTGATGAATATTGGTGCATTTTTCTACAAAGTAATACAATGATTCAGCATAAATAGAAAGTTCTACACCCATAACAAATTCAATAAACTAATAAAACAAATCCCTTCAGCATAAAGGTTAGTCTGACTCTACGCTGTGGCACTTGCCTTCATGTGTGTAGAAATTCGCAAGAGCATTCTTGAGATTTTTGCATGCTTACTATGGGAATAGTAGAAGGAACCCTATAAAAATTAGGGTTGAAGGGGTTATAGGGTGGTTGGAGGTAGCTGCTGTGTACCCCAAATTGTCTCTTGAGAGGGACAATTCAGGTGCAGTCCCCTTTCTGCTCTGCCCTGCCCTGCTGTAAGGCGCTGGTGGAACGCACCCCCACACCGAAGTTGGATAGCTCAGTATTTACCAGAGACAAAGAGTCAGAGGGCACTCCGCTGCCAGTGTTCCACAGACAAGGTTTAATTCACCCATGAAGATGGCCAGGCGAAGAGAAGCCAACGAGCCCGCAGCTCCCTTTCCACAGTGCTCTATGGCCAGCACCCTGAGGGCACAGGGGCGGCACAAGGCGGGCCCAGGGAAGGGAGCCAATGGGCCGGGAAGGGGCGGAGTAGGGACCAGGTGAAGGAGGCAGCCACACAGGCTGCTGGGAGAGGGAGTTTTCCTTAAACTGAGTGTGTGGGGGGTAAGGTTACATTTCATCCACAAGGAATGTGGCTTTTCCTTTACAGAGATAGGTATTTTTCAAATGCCTGAGTTTTTCCACCAGCCGGCCTCTGCCCCTTTTGGGCTCTCTGGTTTACCAGCTGGCTCAGAGACCCCAACAGAACCCAAAAGGAACTGTGAAGTTTCTAAACCTGTAGTTATTACCACAAAGCCGATCCTCCATTTAGCCTCTTAGCACCAATGTATTTCTCGTGGATACATTCAGACTGTCTTTAGTCATGAACATTTGTAGGTGCCGAAAGACTTTTGTTTACTGGCAGAAGAACTGCCAGTGAATGCAGTTAGCCTGATGGCTAATACCCTTTCAGTGTATCTTCTCAGTATCTAGACCTTCCCAGTGTGTGGAGGATGCTGTTCTACCCTTAGAGTGACCACTGGTTTTTACCTCCTTTTTAGAATTTTCATTCTTTAAACATGCTGTTCTCTGAGAGATAGAATTTATTCCCTTCTCATTTTCTAGCACATCCTCTGGAGTGCTAGCACTGGCCTAAGGTGGAAAAGTGCCTGAAACAGGGTTATTCAGTCTGTTATTGTGAATGTTTCTCATAGGAGTAATTGGAATAAAGAGGCCTCTTACACATTCTTGCAAGCACAGTCTTAATTATTATTTTTCCGTATCACTTTCTAGTTCTACTTGCACTTCAAAGCAGTAAGGACATAAATATAAAATTGCTCTAATAGTAATAACATTGCCTGCAGCTGCCAGGAACAGTTTGTACCAAGGAAACACTGGGCATATGTTGATATGACAGCCATTGGCAGGGCTTGGTTGCATATGCTGCACTGTCAAAACACGTTTTTAACTATCTCAGAGGGATTATTCTATTTTGCTTTTCATTTTGAAATAAAATACAGAAAACAAATGAGTTTCTGGAAAGTTTCAAATAGGTGTTCTTATCCAGGAACCACAATGAATTATGCTTTTTTTTTTTCCCCCAAAGGTTTAGTATCCTGTTCCTATGTCCATGAGATCTGATTTAACTGCTTTCAGGGTAATATGCATAAGGTCATAATTATATAATAATTTTTTCATAACTATAGATTGATAGTCTGCATATCTATAGTAACTGTGATTGGGTGTTCTAGAAATTTTAATACTGTTCATTCCTTAGAGGTGAACAGAAGAACACATAATGCTTTCTTTCATATGATAAAGACTTAGATAAATCATATGCATATGTGCACCTGAGTTTTTGTATTTGTTTGTGTACGTGTATGTAAAAGCATGAACTCATTGAATATCTTTAACTATCAGTGAAACTGAAAAACACTCACTAGATTGCCCCAGAGACATTTTCCCATTCATCCTTGAAGTAAAACAAAAGAAACAAACCAAAATATAAAATGCAGACCCAGTCTTGAACGCTCTTTTTCCAAAACTCTTGAAAAAGGGATGAGTTTAGCAACCTACCCAAATGAAAAAGGAATGGGTCCAAATCCATTAGAGTCAGAGAGATTCTTTCCATTAACTAAAATAGGTTTGAGATGAGGCTCATGGCACATGTTTTTTAGTGATTTGTACTAAAAATGTGAAAGGAATGACAACAACATATTAAAATTACATCCTGAAAGTGTGCTTTTGTGCTATACTAAAAATAGATGCTAGGTCATCTTTAAAAAGAGAGCTCATCAAGGTTTTTGAATAACCTGAGTAATAGCTGTCCAGATGCCATAATGAGATTTATGTAAAATATTGCGCAGGCAGAAATTATAATTGCTTTTTTCGTTGTTGTTGTTGTTGTCACAGAAGAGAAAATTTCATTTTTCAATTTCTAGCCATGTGAAGTTCAGTTAAGAGGCAGAGATTACAGTTTAACAGCTTATCACTACCTATATGGCAAATGCATGTATAAAAAAATGTATAGACATCTGGTAGCAAAATTTCCAAGTCTTAGCCTAAAATCATACAATAAAAAATATTTCTGTGATATTTACTATGAAATCTGATGTTTATGAGCACTAAATTATTTTCAGTTTTGAACTTTGTTTTTGAGACAAACGATACTATCTCTGAATATCAATTACAAAAAAACTCCAAAAATCACCTGAAAGATAATAATTCAATTACAATGAATGCTCTTGACATCTGTTTGAAGAAAAGTACCTAACTATGCTGAACTTATAGTGAGATAATTCATGGTATGAAAAGAAAAATAGCAGCTTCACTTCAGCCTTACCCCAGTCTCAGTAGTTTACATTTGGAAATTGCAGATTGCTTTACTTGACAGTTCAGAGGACTAGAACACATCTCCTACCGAAAAAGGCTGAGTGAGTTGGGGCTGTTCTGCCTGGAGGGGAGAAGGCCCCAGGGAGAACTTGGTGCAGCCTTTCAATACTTGAAGGGATCTTATAAGAGAGACTGAGAGAGACCTGTAGTGACAGAACAAGGGGTGATGGTTTAAAATTGATATATTTAGATTAAATATAACAGGAGAAATCCTTTACTCTGACAGTGATTGTGATGGGTTGACCTTGGCTGTTGCCAGGTGTCCATGGAGCTGCTCTGTCACTTCCCCTCCTCAGATGGACAGGGCAAAGAAAACTGTAACTGTGTTTGCAAGCCTGAAGGCATGAAAGGGGGAGTGGAGGGGAGGGGAGAGGAGGGGAAAGTGCAATGCAAGGTAAGCCATTTCTTGTAAAAAAGCTTAGATCAGCAGTAGAGCATTTTGAATGCAAAGCAACAGATTTGCACAAGGATAGATTAAAAAGGCTAAATCACTGCTTACAAAGAAGCTGAACTTACACCTCAAAAGTTCTAAACCTGTTTACCTTTCAAATGTGTACATTTCTTTTTCTTAATTTCTGATGTTAAAATATTGTCTAGTGTAATATCACCTCTGCAGCACAGGAAGTCCACAAGGAACAAACATTTCCGTTAGGAATCCATAGATGAATCAGAATAAAAGGTAGGAAGGTTAGAACTTTTCAAGGCAGAGAATACCATGGTAGGGCTGGAGTATACCCTCACAACTTCTCATTAATAAAGCTTTTCTTTTCAGAACTGTAGTAAGTATATGCCACTGCTAGCTACGCAAGTAATTTCCTATTTAACATGGAAGAGCAAATGAGATGTTGAAATAAGTAATTGCATTCCAACTTTTTTCTTGTGTATTACCAGTAGAATTAGGAACTGTTTTCCAAGCATGCAATCAAACTCTGCACTCATTAATATTGACAACTGCTAACATATGAATATAAATATACTGATACATTAACATGTTATATATTACTATATGTAAAATTCAATATGGATATTGACTATATATATAGTCTATATATATATATTATACTAATATATACATATGTACTTAATATCAAAGACTTTGAATATAGAAGACATTATTTAGCATCTGATAAACATAAGCTTCTTCCTGATGGTATCACATGAGAAAGAGAGTGAAATAGAGAAAAAGAAAATGAGATGACAGAAAGAGAGAAAAAAGGATGGGAGGACATGAAGGCAGAAGGAAGAGAGGGAGGGAGGGAGGAAAAGGAAAGCTTTTCTGAAGGCCTTCTCTGAACGGGGTTGTATAGAGGACAGTTAAAAAACCAGTATTTATCAGTGTCTTTTCCTTAGTGGTGGGGCATTTTCTGACACAATTCCAACATTTGCAGTGCATAGCCCATCAGGTCACAGGGATGAGGGATAGGGTGGAGGGAGGGAAAGACACTATTACAGATCATTGAAGGGTTTTGTTACCATTAGAGTTATGAATTTAGATCAATTGTACTATTCAGAAGTGCTAAAGCTACAATGCCATGATAATTACTATCAGAAAATCTGTTGTTGAAACCTTCATTAGCATAAACATTTATAACTACGATGTTATATATGTTGCAAACACAATTTTAAAAAGTCAAAACTTAAAATAGGCAGTGACATTTAATGTCATTATTTCTGTTAATATTTTGGTAACCATATTGTAGCAATCCTCCACAGTCCAAATTATGTTGCAGTCCACTCAGGGAGGTTGAATATTAGATTCCTGACTTCCATTTCTCTACTGTGTGTTTTATTCTATTCATAATGTTACCATAACTAGGTACAGAAAAGCTTTATATAAAGTCCAAATACTATATATAGGATATAGAGAAAATAAATATTATTCTAAGAAATTTAATAAAATTATCAATGGAATTCAATCTATGAAAATATTTGCAAATTAGATGAAGTTCTTCAGAACACTGCTCGAAATTGAAGTGTGAGACCTCTGTTTTCTCTGGACAGTACTTGAAATGATTTTTGTCAATCCTTACCATGCAGTGTCCATTTGTTACTGACAAATATGTGCACTCAGGTCAAATGCAGAAAAGATCGATATAGGAAAAAAATGTTGACTTGTGGAGCAGAAGGCTATGTGCAATAGCTTATTAAAGTAAGTCTAGTTCACTTTTAATTTAATGAAGAAGTAGATTTCAGGACACAGTGAAGTTTGCAGTTCTCATAAATGTGCTTCAAAAATTAACCAGTGGGGAACCCCTAAATTGAATCCAATAAAAAGCATTTGAAATTACATTTTCAGAGTGCTCAGCAACAAATTCTTTTTAATTGTTTATATTGACCTTGCTTTTCCAATAAAAAAGAATCCTCTTTTAATGTGTAATGTTTCCCTGAATAGAAAAGACTTAATTAGGCTTCATTTGCACAAATAGGAATCATGAACAGATTATAATTTGCATCGCAGAACTGTGGAGTATCATTAAGGTTACATTTGGTATGGTAGTTATAAGAAATTGTATTGAATAAATATCTGCAGCCTAAGGTCAAACATTATAATGAAAACATAAATCCTTATCTGAAAACGTAATTGTGGGTTTCTTTCCCTGGATGTTACTCTCCGCTATAGAAAGGCTGCAAAGATAGAAGTAGGTCCATGCATATCTGACTGATATTTTAATCTGTTACAATGCAAGTATTCTGAGGAAATTTTCATGGCTTACTATACTGAATTGTTGAAAGTCTTGTCAATCAGCCAGTTTTGGTGGGTTCTAGGCTTAAGGAAAAGAAAATCATATATTGTGAGTAAAAGCTAACATGAAATCCGTTTCTCCTTTTGTAGCTGTCACTACTTGTTTTGCTTTGTTTACCACTGTCAGATAAAAATCTTTTAAGCAGCATGAAAACATTTTTGATAAACTTTATACATAGAAAATGCTCTCTTTCTAATTATACGGCACACACTTAAAATAGTCATCCGAATTATTTGTTAATTGGAAACAGGGTTCATAGACAAGCAATTTTGTTACTATACTTCTTTCTTCACCAGCTTTTTAACTTCTGTAGGAGAGAGGGAAGGGCAAAATATGTATCACTGCCAAATATTTTTTCAAACACCAATGTTGTACCAACAAAGATAACTTATAAGTGACTTGGCATGAAAAAGTGCTCACCTTTCTTTCATCTTCAGAACTAAATAGCAGAAAATGTTTTCATGGTAGACAGAATGAAACATCAGTGTAGGGATCATGAAAGAATACTAAAAAAAGTGCTGATGCAGGAAGGCAGCTACAACAAAGTATCTTACCTCTTCTCACCCTCATGCTTACTTTGAACTAAAAAAAATTAAAAATTAAAATCCTAGTTTCCTGTGGATAAAGTTTCTCTCTGGTGATCCATACTGTAAATAGAAATAAAAGGGACCTCTATTCATCCTTTCTGGAACTGTAGCCAAAACAATCGCTTTTTCACTACTGGCAACTTACACTTAGCAAGTTGAGAAGAGAAAGAGATTGTAATGAGATTTTGAGGAGTTCGTCTCCAGAATCTTTTGCCCTTCACCTGTCAGTCCTAACAATTGGAAGTTACAGCAAAGCAAAATTGCTTGAGTAATGAAGCCCTGGTTTTCCATTACTACTCCAAGCATTTGAGCTCCACTTGGAAAATACCTGAATATATATATTCAACAAGCTCTAAGTTTTGACCAGCAAAACACTGCCTATTCAATATGTGAGTATGCATTCAGCAGAAGCTGAAAAATAAATGACAAGTCTTGGTTGCAGTTGCACCATGCTGATTTAATGTAAAGTGTGATAGCTTCAGGTATGTTGTTTTCAATAATATGAATTCAATTCCATAGAAAAACATTGTATTTATTCATAGCAGAATAGCAGATGTAGCTGTATTGGGTTAGCTTGAATGGATATGTGTTGTCTGGAAATATGCATTGGATGGGCAAGTGCTTCTGACTGAAAAATCTGGAGCTGAGAAATAAGTGTATTGATATAAATGAAAATTTATTGATTCAGCAAAAAGTTACTGGCTTCTATAAATATATGTTTGGAAACAAAACCTATTTTTATACAAAGATAGAATTCTATTATTTGGATACAGTTATTGATTTAAGAGGCAATTGACAATATATCTGATTCAGCAAATTGGCCTTGATTTCTGTGTCTCTTGCATGTATTTCCCTGAAATTGTACTGTGTTAAAAAATCAAACAAACACAAATCAAAGTGTTTCCAGTCTGAAAAGCATTGTAACAACCCTATGTAGTTGAATCCTGTCAGTATGTATTAAATTGTGAGGATTTATTTTGAGTTGTCTTTATTTTCAGTTGTCTTTATTTACATTGCTAAGACATCAATTTCAATAATAGATGAGCTGCCCCTTATTAACAGCTCTGATTTCTTATTGATGCACATCATTCCCAGCTACGTCTTTGTTTGAATTAGCTCCATAAGCCATGTTTTAAATACTTATTCTTCCAAACTTTTGTTCATATGGAAGCATTGCTGTCTTCTGTTTCAAACTTGTTTCTAATTTTTTTTTATAAGATACAGACTTCTATTTGCCTGTTTTCTGGTGGACGATTCATCTTTTACTATGTAATTAACTCCTAGGAAAATACGATAATCATAACAAATAATATCCTACTCCTTCCTAAACCAATGATATCTGTGATTCCATGAGTTTTCTATGAGTTCTAATGCAAAAAAACCCCAAAAAACAAAACAAAACAAACAAACAAAACCCCAAAAACCCACCAAAAAAAAAACCCTCAATATATCATAAAACATTTTATGTCAAGTAAAACTTTTCATTAAAATATTTACATTTGTTCAATTTTAAAATATTTGATAAATTTTTAATTTATTTTTCAAATTCTATCACATTTAGTATCTCTTTGATGCCCCACTGCAAAACCAGTCTTTAGAACCTCCCGTTTCCTAGATTGATAGCTTTGAACTCCAAAACTATGCTGCTTCATGTCTTACCTCCTGATTCCTGTGCGTACTCAGTTGTTGATACCTTGTTTCATCCCTGTATTTTCTTTCTTTCCTTTCTGCTGTTTCTTTGCCTTTCTGCAATCTTCCTATTAGTCATTTCTCAAACACTTTTAAAGTCAGAGAGGCAACCTTCTCCCCTTCCTTGCATTGAATTGACTCAGTTCTTGGACTAGAGTCCTGACAAAAATAAATTGGAGCACTCAGTTACTCTGTATTTCAGTTCTCTATGCTTAGACATTCCTGCCACTAAATACAACTTTCAAATATAGTAGAGTGTAGTATCATTATAGTGAGCTTTGGGAATGGATTTTATACAATTAACCTACAGAAAAAGTGGATTTTATATGCTTACCTAAGGAACAGCAGAAGCAGTTTACAAGCATCCAAAACACTGCCCAATTGGCAGAGAAGCTGAATAACAGACCCAGAAAGTAACATCAGTAGTACTTAGATTATGTCCTAGTGGCATTAGGACAATCACAGGTTAGTCCTGTTTCTGGCAGATGAAAGAGTCCTCAATTTACTGATCACTAACTGGTGTTCAAGGTCAGAAATGCAAACTGAGCTTGAAAAATGAATAAAAAAAATTTAAAATTAAAATACAAATATTTCAGAACATATTTGTATAATTAAAATGTGTTATATTAGGGAATTTTGAAGAAAGTTTAGAAACTACACTGCATTCCTGTTGCAGATTTGCTTGGACTGTCTTCAAGCACAAATCTCAAGAATGGATTAGCATGGTAAT
Organism: Ifrita kowaldi; assembly: GCA_013398055.1. NCBI lineage: Eukaryota > Metazoa > Chordata > Aves > Passeriformes > Cinclosomatidae > Ifrita > Ifrita kowaldi. The sequence goes on from VZRS01004806.1 coordinate 236,861, forward strand.
CACAGAGTTGAAACCTGGTGGAAGAAGAGTGGTCAGAACTATTAGTTCCCTACACTGGTCTCTATATTTCAGATTAAAGGGAAGGAGGGGAAGGGAAGCAGTGTTTTGATAGCATGATAACTTGGCTGAGAAATTTTTGCACATAAAAAAAAGTAAAAGCGTAAAAAATGGAATACAAAATAGTAGCTCATTAATTTGAAATGAAATTCATGTGAGAAATACGTGAGAATCTGCACATTCTATCTGTTAAAAGTACAAATGACATGCTGAGCTTGTTTTGATAGCTCAATGAAAAAACAGTGTTTATGAAGACATAGAGGGAAACAAATTATTGAAGACCAGGGACCACTTACATTTATGTGTGTAACTAAATATAATTGAAATAAATATGAAAGTGAAATTAAAATAATTACAGCAATGATGAAAAAATATAATGAAATACATAATTACATGCTCACCGGTACCCGTATCAAACAGCTGGTCAAAACATCAGTCAGTAGATTGTTTGTTCAGTTAGCTGTAAATATTTAAACAAGAAAAAATACGATATTGGCAAGAGAGCGAGAGGTGAAGATGGGAAATTATTTTCCCTCACCATCAAACAGAGCTATAGTATAAATAGTTTCAAGCACTTCTGAAACCTTTGAAATAGCTGTGTTGTTCTTCTTTTAAAGAAAGCAAGAAAATGCCTTGGTGATATTACTCAGTTCAGATGACAGAACCAAGTTCTTCTGATTGAGAAAAGAGACTTCAAAGTAAGTCTGTAGAGGCTTCTTTTGCTCCCGTTCTCCCAAAGACGACTTATATGAAGTAGAGCAGTTCTGATGGGAATGACTGAAATTTCATTACTTCCTCCTCAAAAAAGAAATACAAGCAAGATGGCTGAATTTGGGGATCACTCCTGACTGAGGCAGGTATTCAGTTCTGGATTTGACCTGAATTTATTTAGCACAGGGCTACTGGTTCTGCTGAAACTGACATCGTTTTACCAATTAAAATTATGTTCAGTCTAGTATGTTCCACAAAAAAAATGTATTTTGGGGAAACTACCATTTTCTTTCAGTATGTATGTAACAAAATAGTTTCCAAAAAATTCAGATGAAAATAATAAAAATCCCATAACAATATCCTCCAGCTAATTAATACAAAATCAGTTTTGTGAGTGTGCCTTTAATTACTGTCCATCCTACCAGGTCACATGTCTTTCCTTTATTAGAGCTTTACTTCTGTGGGTTCTTGAAAACACAATAGCATGGAGTTTAAATTTTTTTGTGTGTGTTGTTTAAGAGGGCTTACAAAGGGTAGGGTACAGTGTTTGAAAAACTGAACAGGTTTTACTCCAACAAAATGAGCGTGTCTTGGGGTGATTTTATGATAATACTGTATTCCCCTATTGTCTGCTTTATGCCCAGAAATGGATCCTGCAGCTTTAAGCTGGGTCCAGGAGAGGGGGGAGAGAAGCCTGGGGAAATTCGTGGGTGCAGTGTGAGCTCACCTCCTCCGTGTTGCTCGGCTCTGCTTGCAGCGGGAGAGAGTACATTCCTATTTTTAGCTGGATTCTTTTTTGTTAGCTGAGGCAAGAAGTTTTTCCTGGTCCTGTAATAGCATTTCTCCAGTGATTTCTGTGGCCTCTCCTGGGACTGTTTGGCTTAGCTATGATCTCAGAACCACATCATCGGACACCGCGGACCCGTGCGGACACCGCATCCCGGCTCCGGACCTCGGGAAAAGCCAAGCTACAGAAAGAACTCTAAATCCATCAGCTTTCTCTGCATCGAGGAGGTTTAATATCTTAACAGTTATTCATTTTTTCCCGCTGCCCTGTGGGCACTCTGCTTGTTAAATAAACAGTTTTTTTCACTTTCATCCAAGAAATTCCTTTTGTATCGGTGGGGGAGGGAGTGCCAAAACCTGTCTTCTTTAGAGGAGACAATCATTCCAGAGTGTTTTCCTCCTAAACTTGCCTCAAAACAAGACAGAGGAAAGATTTGCAGAAAGACAACTCAGCTCAAACTCTACTCTTTGAAAAATACGTAATGTCCTGCATATATGGATTTAAATTTCTGATCTTAAGTTTTCCATATGATAAGTTGTGTTTTGATTCACAAAGAAAGCTGAAAAAGACCTTGGCAAAATAAGAACAACTCCTTTCAAGGACCTATGGACTTTGATTTCAAAAGGGAGATACATATTCCATGCAAGGGAAAAATGTGGACCATATATGTCAGTAGAACATGTGTTGTTTTTTATTTGTGTTCTAAAAGCATAATCTTTGACAAATTCATTCTGCCTTACTTAAGATGTAACAGGACAGTTGATATCACTGGCTGTTCGTAAGTTTTTAAGAAGGGGTTTTTGGGGGAAGTTAGGGTTTTTTTGGTGTTACATAGAATGAAATATCAATAAGGACATGGGTTTTACTGAAATAAGGTTTTTTAGGTTCACAAAGAAAATCCCCAGCTATATTTTTGGAGAACATGCAAGACAGTTATTTTTTAAAGAGAGAAATTAGGGTCTATATGGGTACATAAGGGTAATAGTAGTAATAATTAATGGATACAAATAAAATAATAGCAACAGAAGCACAAAGGGAATACAACAGCAGCTGAGTATTAAAGCAATAAGTCACAGCACTCCAGTTTCCTGATCTCTGGAGAGAAACACGAAGGTTTGCCATAGTCTCATAATTAACCCTCGTGTCATACCTGATGAAGATGCAAAATTTCATTCCTGGGAGAAATAAGCCAATGGAAGTGATGTTGAACATCCTCCCAGGGCCCTAAACGATATTCAAAAGACCAGGTGACTGAGCCTGTTCTGAGGGTCTGTTGGCATGGAAATTTTTGTCATTGCATAGCCATTCTTTGCATTAATTTCTTTTGAGATCATGTTTTACTAAGAAGTCTTGCCCATTCTGAGTCACAGATAATATGTGACACATTTTCTTCACTGCAATAAATATGTGGTCCAGCAACTAGTGAGCAATCTGTGGAATGCAAATAAGAAAAGTATTTCATTTGGGGAAAACTTTTCATTTGTTTTGAGTGAATTTTGTAACCACAAGGGGTAACTGTCAATGAGTCAGCAAATCTAAAGAGATTGAAATTCACTGTTCTAAATCTATATTTCAGGAAATGAGTGACTTGTGGTAAAAAAAAGTGTAATAAAATACAGAAATTGTGGGGGGTTTTTTGATGAAAAGACCAGTCTTCTGATAAAAAGATCATGTCTCCCAGTATTTGTCTGTGTTCCTAAGTGACACTGCTTTGATTGCATCAGTTCTTGCTTCTTCCACAGTGCTCATTGCCGGTAAAGCACATTCCTACACACAAAGGGCTTATAAACTGACCTGCAACATCTTTATGCAGTTAAAACTACATCCCTGTAAGAATGCAATACTGTAGAAAACTTGTCTTAAAGTAATATTATTTCAGGTTTCCAAAGCAGTTTCTACATAAAAGCTGATGGCAACCACAACAACAACAACAAAAANCTCAACATTTTCTGTAATCTAATCTAAAGTTCAGTCTGTTCAGTGAGCAGGCTGAAATGTTCATGATGCAGCTGCCCTGGAAGCTTGTTCCTGCTGCATTCTTTGCCTGGAAGACACCTGTTCAGCAATTATATGGCCAGCAGTACATTAGCAACATTGCCTGCTGGATTGCAGGTGTTTGAATCTATAGGGAGAAGGTCATTACATTACCGTTTCTCTCCATCTGGCCCTAAGAAAGCTAAGTGTATATGGGCCACTGAGATTGCTCACTTCAGAGGATATCTCTCTGTCCATTTATCATCAAAGAGCATATGCCACACTTCCTGAATTTCTAAGATGCTAGCCATTATTAATTTCTAGTTGTAAAGCTTATTAAAGGTACCGCTCCAAGTGGATTTACTCCTTAGTCTGCATACACACTAACAAAATACCTAGAAATTTCTGTGTATGCACTCTCTGTTTGCCTGATTTTATTGTAACTTAGAGAAAGATTCTTCTTTGCAGAAAGATTGTTTGGACCTGGATTTTTACATTGCTTGCTGATGTCAGACCAACAGCAGAAAGCTTGGTAGCAAATATTTCAGTGTAGAGACAATGAAACTGACCTACTAAATGCGAAAGAGTAGAGATATTTCTACATAACTTTCTTTGTTGAATTCACTTGTAATCACGTATCAGTCAGAAGGGTAAAACCAGAGGAGCTGTGTTTTAACTTTGCCAAACCACAATAGTGTAACATTATTTCTAAAAATTCATTGCAAGATAAACATTAAGAAGGATTGAAAACTTTTTCAGGTTTTCACAGCTTTCTCACTGGAAATATGCTGGCAATTTGCCACTGGCCAATACAGCAATGAGTCTGAAAGCTTTTTATTATGCTTACAACTGCCCAAGTACCTCTCACTGTTTCTATGCAAATCCAGACATGCAGCTAAGTAGACAGCTATAGCTATGCCGTGTGTATGGAATGGATAAAATTTCTCATGAGAAGTCGAATGGCCCAAGTTTACAAGTAAGTAATGGGATTCAATGAAATATCTGGGCTGAAAATCTCATTAATACATTGACCCTTTAGATAGAAAGAAATTGGAGCAACTTGTAAAGATACAGAGGGGTTTTTGTTAAGAATTGATGTATTTATGGATATTGCTGTATTATGTATTTGGCTACAGCAGACAGGAACAAACCACATGATCCAGAACATCCTCTGTAGTCCTCTCTTCTTACCAAGTCAATCAACAAAGGAGAATCTTTTCACTGAGTTGCTGATCTCAAAGGGAAACATTTGGCCTGCAAGTCCCAGTTTTCTGTTCTCACTGGCTTCAAAGAACCACAGAGTGGTTGATGTTCAAAAGGACCTCTGGATGTCACCCTGTCAGACTCTAGTGCTCAAACAGGCAACGTAGAGCAGACTACCTGGGCACATTTTCAGACTGCTTTTGAAAACTTCTGAAGGTGGAGACTACAGCCTCTAAGCAATCTTCAGCATCACGGTAAAAGAGTGTTTGCTTATGTTCAGAAGGAACCTCCATATTTCCTCTTCAGCTTATTACCCCTTAAGAGTACTGACGAAGACGCTAGTGTTAAAAAATAAGTAACAGAAATGAAACTGGGGAACCTTTATTCAGACTACTCATCCTTCATAAAACTACTAGTGAAACATCTCTCCTTCTTCCTTTATGTATCTCTATGAAAGTGATTTTACAAGTATATGCATAAAATTAGAACTTATTTTCTTGGATATCATTATTAATATAAAAGTATTACTATGGAAGAAAGACCCTATTGTTCTCTACTGCTTCCTGAAGAGGGGAAGTGATGATGTAGATGCTGATCTCTTCTCCCTGGGATTCAATGACAGCACAAATAGGAATGGCTCAAAGATGCACCAGGGAAGGCTTGGACTGGACACTGGGAAACTTTTTTTTACTGAGAGGATGGTCAAAACCTTGATCAGGCTTGCTAGAGAGGTGGCCGATGCTGCAAGCCTGTCAGTGTTTGAGAGGCATTTGGACAATGCCCCTCAGAACATGCTTTAACTTTTGATCAGCCCTGGATTGGTCAGGCAGTTGGACTGGATGATTGTTGTAGGCATCTTCCAACTGAAATATTCTGTTCTGTTCTATTCTATTCTATTCTATTGAAAAGCCTTAGCNAAAAGCTGATGGCAACCACAACAACAACAACAAAAAATCAGATTCCAGTGTCAGTAGAAAATAAAACGGGGGAAGAAAATTGGGCAGGCAATGCAGTGAATTACAAAAAAAAGAAAAAAAAAAGAGGAACAAAAGACCACGCTGAAAATAAGTACAATCCGGGGTTTTCCTAAAAGCAGGGTGAGAGTTCACCATCTGCTTTATATTTTTTTAATAACCAAGCTTCATTCTATTGTATTTTGGATTGGGTAGTTAATGATCTGTATTTTTTCTTCTTCATTTTTTTCTTTCCACATTCCTTCTTCCCTAGGTGCACTACTCCCAGTTACAAAACTGAAAACTAAATGATAAATAGATATAGAT
>VZRS01004806.1:246411-370133 GCA_013398055.1 Ifrita kowaldi
TGCTGATCTCTTCTCCCTGGGATTCAATGACAGCACAAATAGGAATGGCTCAAAGATGCACCAGGGAAGGCTTGGACTGGACACTGGGAAACTTTTTTTTACTGAGAGGATGGTCAAAACCTTGATCAGGCTTGCTAGAGAGGTGGCCGATGCTGCAAGCCTGTCAGTGTTTGAGAGGCATTTGGACAATGCCCCTCAGAACATGCTTTAACTTTTGATCAGCCCTGGATTGGTCAGGCAGTTGGACTGGATGATTGTTGTAGGCCCCTTCCAACTGAAATATTCTGTTCTGTTCTATTCTATTCTATTCTATTGAAAAGCCTTAGCTTTTTCTCTCTTTTAAAAGTCTTCTTTTTCCTTCTTCCTTTGCTTAATATTTTGTTTGTGTGGTGTTGCTTGGGTTTTGTTGGTTTTGGTGGGCTTTTTCAATCCTAGTTTGGTTTTGGTTGGGTTTTTTTTTGTTTGGTTGTGTTTTTTTTTCTTTTTCTCTCTTTTTTTTTTTAAATTTTAATTTACTGTTGTTTTAGTGCTAGAATAGTATTAAGTTGCTCTGCAGAGCAATTCAGGTTTTCAAAATCAATTGTGCTAAATAAAATGTAAGATTATTGTCACTGGATATAACAATGGATTATTGTCTCTTTTATGGTCTGGGTAGGCAATTACATCATTTAGTTTTTAAAGTAAGTGCAATCAACCCAGATATCTTTTTTAACAGTTTTCTTTTATATTTTTAGGACATACTTAAGATCATATGCTATTCTCATCATGCCTAGTTTATGTGAAAGATGCAACTTGTTACACTGGTTTTGTTTTTATATTTTTAAACAAAATACTTGTTTTCTTTGAAGAACTTCAAAATAATAATACATGTTAACAGGGTTGCAAAAATTTGTAGAAGACAAACATTTAATTCCAGGAGGAACCACTTTACAAGCAACTAGTAGTTTTGAGAAATGGATTAGAAACACCAAAGTGAGGAAAACAGAAGTTCAGCTCTTTATCTGCTGAGGTGTTTATCTTCTCTCAAAAAAATAAGAACACCCTCTTCAGGGTAATCCTAAAGAACAAATCCTAAAAATGTAATGGAACTAAAGAATGAATAGAAAGGTTGTCCTTTTATTATGCTGTGAGCAAGTATTTTCTTGATGTAGTTTTCCCTTTCTGTGTATTTTCTTTGCACTCACCTGCCTGTACTGCTGAAAACTTGGGCTACATCTTGGAAAGATGCAGGTAGGCATGAAACAGTCAAAGTTATGAAACAGTCAAAGAAAAAAGAAATGCAAGGAAGAAGAGATTGCTTAATAGAAATAAAGAGATCTGATGTGATGGAATTATTGCAAGATCAGTTTGGTGTTTGCGTAGGATGATTTAGTGCAGTCAATACAAAAGCCACTTTGGGAAGTAGTGGAACAGTGACAAATAAACAAATATGAATAAAACTTCCTTTACACAGGAGGCAGAAGTATCAAAAGACATAGGCTTAGAGTTTATAGGATTTTAGCGCTATAAAAGACAGGTGAACAAACCTGCCACTTTTTCTAGTGTGTGTTCATCTTTTTTCTCTTGTTTTGCGATTGAATTTAAAAGACATAAATAAGAGAATCTTTAGCAAAGCCATTCGCCTGACTGATGAGGTTTAATTATTGAAAGCTTGGATTAGGCTTTGATAGTACTTAGGTGTCAGCATTTTGACACATTAGCTAATTAAATTTACAGTGCCTAGTTCTTGCAATATTTTCAATTTCATAATATGCAATGGATTAAAAGCTGCATATTACATAACAAGAAACTAAATAATTTATTAATAATATTTTGAATTATTTAAAATTATTACTTAAACATTTTTTAATTTCAGTATCTTTTTTGTGTTGCTTTTTATAACATAATCTAAATGTTGAAGTATAAAAATAATTTACAATTTAAAGTTTCATTTCTCAAAAAGTTCAGACATAGTAAAGAACATTTCTATTTTAAACTAGCAGCTGAATTTAAGACTGTTAACTTTAAAGTTCTCAAGTCTTATTATAAAAATATATGTACGAGATTATAATTTAACGTGGCAATGACTTCTCCTTTTTTGCAAATTAAAAAATTCTTATATAAATCCACTGTAGTTTTTCTATTTGTAAGTGCAGTGATTGCAGAAAATTTCTGGAAATATAGAATATATGGGAATTTTGAAATTGCTGGAATGAGGGAAAAAGAAACTTTTCAACAGAAGGAGAAAAGAAGACTAGTTTCCTCAAAAAATATAATTATCTTTTAGATAATTTTAGAAGTATCAATGAAGAGTATCTAAAGTAGAATCGATTGACATATCTTGCTTAGGTTTGAACATGTTTCATACAGGATTCAACTAATATTCAAAGGGTGAGAAGCAAAGCGTTTTCATAGATTAAAAATGCTAAGAAAAGCAGTAATAAAGAATCAGTTTGCATAATGTAAAAACAAAAAAGCGCATTTTTTTATGTTTCAAGAAAAACTACTGCTTTAGAGATTTTTGTTTAGTTGACTATTTTCCAGAGACAGGTCATGAATCAATTTTGACCAAATAAATCCCTTTATCCAGAACTTTCAAGTCTAGGCAAGGGAAAATATTCAGTTGCAAAATTTGATAAAACAGTGGGTTTATGAGTATAGTGCATATTTTATGGATGCCAAGTAAGCTTCTAATGTTCAGGCAAAATCTACAGGAATGAAAAAATCATCTGCATGCTATGCGTCAATTTTGCTTTTATAACTTTTATGTCAAATACTAGTGTATGAATTCTATGTAGATGGAATTTCTGTATGAAGAGACTTCCAATTTTAGTATATTTTTATGAAGTTGCAGGTTCTACCTGTTTGGATGGAAGAAGCAATTCAGGCATGAGAAAGCTCAAAGGTTAAGTTACACTTCAGTTCCTACTCCAGCCTCATTTGCTTGCCTGAACAACCAGGGCAGATGGATAGAAGGGTAGGAGGGTGGCAGAGTTGGAGCGGGGAGAGGTGGCGATACGGAAGAACCAAGGGGAACTGGATTTGTGTCTTATCAGAAAGGTCTTTAGAGGGCTTAAAACACAGAAAGGAATATCTTTTGCTCATCTTGAACAAAATAGAGGGTCAATGTTTATTTTAACAAATAAGGCAAAGACATGATTGTTCTTAGTACATTAAAATACGGTCTGCAATGCATCAGTATTTGTAATGCCTCCACTTCTAAAAGTATAAAATAAAACAAATTCCTTAGCCTCTATATGTAAACCCAAATACCTATTTCTTTTAATACCTTTCAGTTCTACTAAATCCAGTAAACAGTGCTGTAAATGAAACATAAGATTGAAAAGTGATCAATTTACAATTGATAAAGGAGTTAAGAGAATCTGTTTGTCTACGGCATGGTAGAGTGCAGCTCCACCAGAGGATTTCTTCTTCAGAGTCTCTAATACTTCTTTGTCTTTCTGCTTCATCTCTCGGCTCTGCCACTAGGCTGAGCAGCTCGTCAACCTCATTGCTCCTCACACAGCTGTTTTCTCTGCTGCCTGCTGCCGCTACACAGGTAAGGAATCACAGAAAAATTACACTTGCAAATTGCATTGAAAAAAGGATGGCTATTCATCTGAAAATTTACTGGGATAGTTTTATCCTACTATTTTAGCCTCCTCAGTCCTTCATTGTCATTTGTCACAGGAAATGTCATACTCTTTTATGTATGACAGCCACAATATTAAAGATACCTAATACTTGCCAATATAGAGAAATATGAAGCCACTTCATTGTTCTTTTTCTTCTCAGTGATTATTGACATCAAATATGGCACCAAGATTTCAAACTCGAAAATTTTAAGGGATAAATTACTTCTATCTCATTAAAAGTTTCCATTTTAGTTCTGCAGAATTGCAAAATATCAGATACACCAATTTTGTGCCTGTAGTTTGTGCAATATGACTTGTTGGGTTTTAAGGCTGGTGGTTAAGACAGAACTCTGGTCACTGCTCTCAGGCTGTGCCCATGCCATCTCAAACCAACATTTTTGATGGGTCAAACTCTGGGCACAAACACATCTCTTCATCAAAGGGCAGAAGATTTGTGACCTATGGATAGAGCTCTGGCCCAAGTTCCTTGGACATTTCCAGGCAGCCATGGCTTTCTCACTGCATGCACTTTAAATTAATAATTTCTAATCCCAGAATCTACAGCTGTAATGGGACATAACTGATATCATTGCCACGTTCTGCATTTTGTGTTCATCTTTCCAGCAGTTAATAGAAAGCTCTCTGTAAATATTATTATTTAAAGTTCTTCTGTATAGAAAGAACGTGGCCCACAAGAGGAATCAGCCAACTTTGGTTTTTTCCGTGGACAAGAATTTCAAAGACTCAAATTCCAACTGCAAAAGTAAGGGATCAAAAAAGAATTTCAATGAAGAAAACTATCAACCCTGTCAGTGCTGGTGTTGGATTTGGTGTGAGATCTTTCTCAGAAAGATCTGCTATATCCTCACCTTTGTCAGGTTTGGCTGCACAAAGATGCTTCTCAGGTTCAAAATAAGAATTGTTTTAGTGTGCAATCCAGGCCTTTCTAAGGTCAGATCCACTGGGAACAAACAATAAAAACTGCCTTACAAGTTCAGGGAATGAGCTCGTGAAGTAAAGTTTTTAGCATAAATAATAATTATATGACATACTTTTAATGAAACCTCGGAAGAGTTTTCAAGCAAATAAGTATCTAAGGCTAGAGTTACCTAACTTTTTATCAGTCCATGAGAAACAGAACACTGTTAGTGCTTTGACCATGTATGGTACTAGGCAGGTAAAACTACATGATCATTTGGTCTATTCACATGCTCCCTGGCTCATCTAGTGCGTAGCATGAACTGCATTACATGAGTTAATTTATTTTTTTCTGATAAATGAAATTTCCACTTAGTGAAGATGTGCGCCATATGATGGGAAGATGTGAAGTGGGAAGCCAATGTAGAGAAATGGACAGAAGAAAAGGAATGATAGCTTAATGGAGGAAATATTTGTCTTTTACCAGTATTCTGAGATTTGATAAAGAGGTCCCTTTTTAATGTAAGTCACTTTAATACAGATAATTGCAGAAGACAATCAGCTAGATTTTGCTTTCAAAACTACTGATTAGAATTAAGTAAAAAATAGAATTCATCTCACAAGAGACTGTCAATTTTTTTCATGCAGATTAGGAGTGAAACTTCAGTATACCAGTTTACCCAAAGAAATGTTGAAGAGGATTTGAGCTGTAGCAAAATATGTGGCTTTCTCAATTTTTTTTTCCTAAATATGTTGAGTCTGAAAATTATACAAAGGTTGCTGTAACAGAAAGCTTTCAGGAACTTTCAAAATAATAGCTGAAGCCCAGGGCAGTTGTCATGTCCAACTGTTTGGTAAAAGAGGCAATGAAGTCTAGAAAAATAGGTAGAAAAGAATAAAACTGTGTGCATAATAGCTTGATTTCATCTACCAAATTAAATAATTAAAAACAAAAAAAGAAAAATGAAGGGGGAATGGGGAGTGGTTGTTTGAAAAGAAATATGTTTATCTGCTCACTTGGAATCATGGGAGAGATTGAAAAGCAAATTACTCTTTCAGTTGTCTGATTTGAAAAATAAAGGAATAATCTCAGGTACTCATGTTGCAAAGATAAAAATCAGATGTCCATTTTGGACAAATAAGGCTTATTTAATGGATTTCTTATTTTTTGTTACACAGTGCAATGTCTGAATGGCGTGCTATGATTTATGATGACATGCCTTGAAATACCCATGGGTATATTTTATCATGAGGATATGTATTTTTAAATATAATTGCTTTTAAATCTTTTCAAATCCTTTTCATTTTCCTAATTTCTGTCCGTTCTACAGGTTCCATTAAATTACCCTCATTCATGCTGAATTTCTTGTGTATGCTCAGGTTTTACATGTGGAGTTTTGTGTACCAGCTAATACTGAGAATTAAAATTATTGTGTATTATGCATAGTTTTGACTCCAAAACTTTGCAAGCACATGTGTCTTTGAATAAAGTCTTATAATATGTGAGTGTACTATTCTGTTACACCACAGCAGACACTTTGTTAATGTGTTTCATTTAAATGTAAATCTTTGCTGTTAATGTTTAATAATGTATAATTCATTAATGAAATTTGAGACATGATTAAACAAAATACCTAAGCCTTAGCCTTTTTTACATGAAAAAATCACAAAATTCAATTAGACTTTATTTCTGAAGAATATTGTGCAGAAGTTTTGATGCCTATACTAATCCATTCTTCCTTCTTTTTTTTTCTTCAGCTGTAAATTATGTAAATTGTGGATATGTCTGTCTAGTCTAGTGGTCTTCTGTGATGGAGTGACTGCATCAGTGAACAGCCACAGATGTGATCTACCTGGATATCTGTAAAGGTTTTGATATGGTCCCCCACAATGTTCGTGCTGCTAAATTGAAGAGATAGGGGTTTGACGAATGGACTGTTGGATATGAAAATGGCTGGATGGCCGCATCTGAAGAATTATAGTCAACAGTTCAGTGTTTAAGTGAAAAATCAATAATGAGTGCTTACCCAGGGTAAGGTCTGTACTAGGACCAAGGCTATTGAATATTTTCATTGATGGCATGGGCAGTGGAACTGAGTTCACCCTCAGCAGGTTTGCAGAGCACACCATGCTGAGTGGCGCAGTAAATTTGCTACAGGGAAGGGATGCCATTCAGAGGGAGCTTGAAAAGCTTAAGGGGGTGGGGCCAAGTGCAAGGTTTTGAGCCTGAGTTGGGTTCAATTCCCAGTACTGAGACAGATTAAGGAATGAATGAATTTAGAGTGGCCCAGCAGAGAAAGACTTGAGGATATTGATGAGTGAAAAATTAGACAGGAGCTGTCAGTATGTGTTTGCAGCTCAGAAAGCCAGTTGCAGGCTTCACCAAAGGAAGGATGGCCGGCAAGACCAGGGAGGTAATTCCCCCCCTCTACTCTGCTGTCATGACATCCCACCTGGACTATTGCATCCAGGTCCCAGGGCATGAAAGACATGGATCTTTTCAGACGGGTCCAAAGGAGGGCCATGAAAATAGTCAAAGGACTGAAACACTTGTCCTCTGAAGAAAGGCTGAGAGAGTTGGGGTTGCTCAGTCTGGAGAACAGAAAGTTCTGAGAAGACCTTGTTTCAGCCTTTCAGTACTCCAAGGGGCTTATAAGACAGGAGAGGACCACCTTACTGAGGCCTGTAGTAACAGGGCAAGGGGTAATAATGGTTTTAAGCTGAAATTGGTTAGGTTTAGATTGGAAAAAAGAAAGACATTTTCATGATGAGGGTGATGAGACACAGGAGTAGGTTGAAGGTGTGGATGCCATCCTTGCAATGGTTCAAGGCCAAGAGGGACAGGGCTTTGAGCAACCTGATCTTGTGAAAGACATCCTGGCCCATGGTGGGGTCTTGGTCTAGCTGATATTTGAAGGTCCCTTCCCACTCAATCCTATGATTCTGTATCCTACTAGCTATTCCACAGTGACTGGTTGAATACTAGACAAAGAAAGCTTGAAATTAAACCAAACATTTGTTTCTTTCTCTGCAGTTGCTATTCTTGCTTTTATGAGACTCCACCCTGGGTCTTGTCAGCCATTTCAGTTCACTTTTCTTTCTAGTTTTTCTGTAAAAAATACTTCTTTCATTTATTAATGAATGAAAAGTTAAATTTTTCTTTTCAGGAACGAAAAAAAAACCTCAATAACATTTATTAATGTTTTGATAGTATAGGTGCTGAAATCCCAAACCTTAACTCCTTCAGAAAATATATATTTTTTTCCATTTCTTTGTGGAATCTGTGATAGAATTATGAAGTGATATTTTTTAGGAACCTGTACTGTAGATAGGTTTACATTTTCACTTGTTCTGAGGGCTCAATATTATTTCATAATTTCTCTTATAATTACTCAGAAAATCTCCCTGATTACTTTAAATACTACTAAATGTGTTGCATACTTGAAATTGCTCACCTCCTTAGTGAATTAGGACGTTTAACTGACAATCGTAAATACAGCTCAAAGGCATTAAGTCCCTCAACCTCCAAACTGCATCTGTGACCTGCACATACCTTAAATATGAGCTATAATAATGAACAAGTACATTTATTTGAAGTCAGACCTATGGGAATTTACACAAAATTTTCAAGACTAACATTCAGTTCAGATGTAGTTTGTATCTATTTGGCATCTGGATTACCTTATCTTTGGAGGTCTCTTCCAACCCAAACTATTCTAAGATTCTATGATTCTATTCAGGAAGAAATTCATGACAGTACATTTAATGCCTACTTTAGACTTAAAATTTTTATGGGCTAGAAATTTGCCTTACCTGGGAATTATAAGCTTTCATATACTCAGTAAAGATGAAATTCCAGCAAATCTTTGTGTGTTTCAGAACTGCTTCTCCACTGGAGCATATAGACTTTTCTGCCTCAGTCATCTGTAAAAGTTTCTCAGAGCAAGGCTGCTAAAATGATACAGGTGAATCTTTCACCTGTGCAAATGAATGAGTCCATTTCAGACTCCAGGAAATTAAAAAAAAAAAAAATCCAAAAAACCCACCTCACAATAACTGTTGAAGGTATAAAGTCTGTCTTTTGCAGATAGATTATACCCATATTTGGAAATTGAGAGTTTCCATTCAAAAAGGTAAGATAAAATATCTTCTGGGAATTTGTGTTGTAGGATTTTCTTTGAGAAAAGAAGAGGGGAAGATAAGTCTGCATAAAAGCAATCTAAAAAATGCATGGTGCACAAGTCATCAATAGTTTATTTTTAGTATCATTCAGGATAAAACTATTCCTACTAGTATACCTACTAGTATCTTTTTGATGCAGGAAACAGATTTCATAAACCAGAGCTGGAGATTCTTAAACCAAAGAAAAATATGGATTTTTTATATATATATATATATTTAAAGTTAATTATGAAGAGATTATATTGAAAAATAAGATGGTGTATTAGTACCTAAATAAATGCCTGGAAAAAAATCTTATTTTAAATAATATTTCTCACAAACTATGCCCAAAGTGTCTGTATGTTGTGGGTGTATATACAAGGGATAGGCAAGTTGTCTCTTCTACTCTATCTGGACATGTCATTGATGGATTTCTATGAACACATTTTTTCCATTTCCTTTCCATGACCCCTGAGCCCTTTTTTCTCCTACACGGAGCAAAAGTAATCAAGGGAATGATGCAGAGAGACGCTTTTTTTAAGAGTAACTTCTTTCAACCTTTGTGGTAAGAAAGATATAGAAATTGCTCAGAGATGTAACTTCTGGCTTTCTTTTAACATTTGGCTTAAAAAAAAATGAGCTTTAAGAAAGATTTTCTAATTATATGTTTCTAGTACACTCCCAGATGAAAAATATTGCTTTAAGATCATAAAAATGTTCTATTGTCCTTTAGCAAATGAAGGGAAGATAAACATATCTTTGATCAAAAAGCTAAAATACAGGTAGTGCATATCCTTGAAAATTTTCCAGAAAGGCATAGCTTATAGACTGCTAAGGATTCTATCACTGGGCTTGGTAATTTGCATCTCCACCCTGATCTGAGATGAACAGCTTCAACTGAAAAGAAACTTGAGTGTTTGCAGGAAAAAAAAGTAATAAAGGCTTATTGATAAATTATTCTATTATATATGTGTATAGACATATATTTACATATAGCCTAGTCATTCTTAGGATACAGTTACTGTAGTAAGCCTGAATGAGAACTCACATAGTGCATCACAGGATATAGTTCTTATATGTGTGGTAGATAATGGACAATGCTAGATCTGATAGCAAAAATCTCTGGTAAAGACTGGCGCTGATCAGAACTTTGAGCAGGTCATGCTACCCATAATGAAAACATAGAAAACAGACTGGAGACTGTTAAAAAGCACGTTTCATGTGGGAATTTTATGCGCCATAGAATATCTGAATAAGTACAGTTGCAAAAGTTTCCTTTTAAAAATAAAACACATGAGAAATTAATTTAAAATAATTTTTAAAATTTTCAAAATTGATTTTTGAACTCCGTGAATTTCTCCATGTAAATACCTGAGAGTTTATCTTTCTTTATGAAAACTGTCTTGAGGTGTGATCTTGAACTACTCAGAATTTATCTTTATGCAAAGCACTCCTCATAGGTAGGATTATCTGACATACTGGAAGTTCATACTGTAGTTTTCTTCAAAGTGCCCATATTTTTAATCTAGATGTTTTTTCCACACTGATGCAGCTGAACACACAGAAATATGCAGAAATCTGTAATTGTGTAATGTTATTACTGGCATGCACTGAGTAATTTATTATATTACAATTCAACCTTTTTAATTATGTCATGAAATAAATATCATTCTACTATGTTATTAAACAAATTACCAAAATCTGCCCACTCACTAAATAAATCAGGCAATATAATTGAACATAAATAGCTCCTGGTACCAATGTAATCTGTTGAGATAGCAAAAATGTTCTTTTCATTTCTCTTGCCAAGCAGGGAGCTCTGGAAAGTCAGGAAAGGTTTCAGAACTTTTTTCCTTTTCTTTGGAAACTGATACCATGTCTTTCAATTATCCGAACAGGGAAAAGATCATAGATGTTGGCATTCAATAAAAAAATCAAATAAATTCTTAGTAGATCTTGATAAGGTGCAAGTTGCTTTCAATAAAATTTAACCCCAATTAATTTATATATGTATTGAGTTTAAAAGTGCAATTTAGGTTTAAACAAATTTATCAAAAGAAAGTTCATGTTTCATGAAAATTAAACATACAGTTGTCTTGAAGAGCCTCTTAACTGCAACTTTTTGTTAAAGTATGCAACTACAAAATCAGAATTTTGCTGTATTTCTCGATAAAAAAATAAGGTTTGCAAGAGAGGCAGAGATCACTCTAGAGCTATTATACTTCTGTGAAGAGATTCAAAGGAAGATTGAACAAAAAACTTTGCATCATTCTGAGATTCAACTGTAAAGACTTAAAATCTGAACAAACTAACATTATGATAGCTTCTGACACTCACACAAATAATATAGAAAAAAGATTTTTTCCCAACTCTGATCTCACATATTTTATTGGAAGTTTGGTGTGATTTCTCTTATCTCTATTACAAAGTGATATAGATCAGAATCAGGCACAGGGAGGGAGCTGTGGAAAAACCTCTGTCACACATGGAAAAAAAGAGTCATTTTTAAAAGTTTATATTCAGTCTTACACAGTTTTTTCGTCCTTATTCTGTGTCCTCATACAGTTACGGTGATATCTGACTGTAAACTCAGATGTCCTAATGCAATGCACTGAGAAACAGTCCCAGATGCATGAGATTAAAGTTTTCATTTACTTCTACTCCTCTGAATTTAACATAATGCTTAAAATACTGGTGTAATTTGAGACAGTGAACCTTCCCATAACTACATATGGCTGAGGTTTCTCCAAACATTGAAATAACCTTTCTGTGCGGACTGTCAATATTTCATTAATTTTCCAGGCTTGCCATACTAACCTGACATGTTCATGTCATTAAGAATTTGTACTGTTAGGTTTCATGCTTCTACCAACACAGAAGGGTTCTAGACAGGGTCTCAGAAAATGTGGTGAAACATGTTTTAATAAAAGAAAAAGGTCGTCTAAGACAGGAGGACTTGGGTGTTTTTGCTCTTGCATGGGGCAGTCTCTCATCCTTTCCTAGCAAATTCATACTAGTATGCTTAAGGGAATCCCATGTGTCGTTTCATCTGTTCTCCTGCAGAATGAATGGCAAGGTCATAGTCCTGTTGTGTGCTTACTGGCTCTACTTAGTGTAAAATGATAATGATTTATAGGAAAGAAAGGAAGGGGAAAAGGCAAGGGAAAAGGCAAGGGAAAAGGCAAGGGAAAAGGCTATTTGAAATATGTTACAGATCTCACATAAGTGTATACATAGACAGATATACAGATACACTTATATACAGATCTTATATAAGTGTATATATATATACACTTATATACAGATCTTATGTAAGCGTATATATAAGTGTATATATAAATATATCATTTTGGGGAAGATCAAAGTGGATTTTTTCTAAAGTTCCACTTGCCTTCATTATTTGGTCTACTGCTTATTACTATTAATCTCTACAAGATTTGCAGAGGCCAGAAGCTGCTGGTCTAACCATTATTTTTGTTTCTCCCTGAAGTCCATTGTGCTGGTAGAGAGAAAATTAAGGTCAGAGATTCATGCAGAATGGCTCTGTTTAGTAGTTTCATATTTTGTGCCATAATTATGGTTCTCTCATCTGCAGATAAGGCAGTAAAAGACAAAAGTTGGTGCAAGTTGAATAATTTTGAAAGGTTTGCTTACAGATATTTATTTGTTGCAGATAAAATGTTTGCAAGGCACATACAGTGATGGATGCAAAGAAGATAAATTTCACTTAAGAAATCAAGAGGGAAAAAGTGACAAGAAATGGTCACATAATGACTTTCACATTGTGCATCGAATGTCATTTTCTCACAAAGAACTACTATTTTGTCTAATTGCTTGTCTTGATATTTGCTTAGTAATAAATGGACTTATTTTTTGTAATGTTAAACACATACAGAAACACCCAGGCATTTTAAATACACAAGAAAGACTTGGCCTCTTTTACTGTGCATTACCAGTTCACTCTAGACACTGTCACCTACTGTCAACACCTTAGTATAGCTGCAGTCCTGCCATCATACTGCTACAAGCCAATAACAGTCTTTGCTCAGTTAAACCTGTCACTTCTGGCAGCTGTATTCTTTCTTCTGTTGCATTCCTCTTCCTCAACTATCTGCTTGATGCAAAAGGAAAAAATGCCCCATCATTCAGTATGAGAAAGACATGGACATAATGAAGTGAATCCAATGAAGAGACACAAAGATGCATAAAGGACGGGACCATCTGACATATGAGCAGAGGCTGAGAGAGCTGAGAGATTTCAACTCAGACAAGTGAAAGCTGAGGGGGATCTTATTCATGTGCATAAACCCTTGATGGGGAAAGTGAAGAAGATTTCACGTAGACTAGAGCTACCTGCCCTAGCTGCCCCCGCTGTGAGCAGGAGGTTGGACAAAACATTCTCCAGATGGGCCTTCCAGCCTCAAACATTTTGGCGATTGTTTACATAAATTAATAATAAAAAGTTTATTGGCATTACATACAATCACAATAAAAGGTCTAGCAATTTTAAAACTAGTACAGAGGAAAATTTATTCGCAATATAGTATTTGCAAAAAAGGCCATTTTTTTGTAAGTGCTAAAGTACTTACGTTAAAATTTAGTAGATGTAGGGGATTTTCTTGAAGAACATAAATTGACCTTAATTTTGAAATATGTCCCTTCAGGACTGTGCCAGCTAAGTGCATAGTCACGAATTGTAGGAAATTTAGGTACTTATTATAAGGAAATACAGGCTGAGTATGTCTCCATCTTCAGAAAAATACCAATAAGGGTTCTGAAAAGGAGAAAACATTAAGTCTCCTCATACCTTTACAGAGTATAAAATCTGCATTGTTATCTAGTTTCTCTCAACACTTACTTTGAAGAATATCTTTTCACACAGAGTGGGCATCTTCCCTTGCCTGTGTCTAGGATACTTCCCCATACATCTACTCTTACTAAAATAAAATTATTTTTCCATATGAAATTGTTATCTTGTGTTTTCAAAAAAACAGACAGAAAGAAAATATCTGTCTTTGTTTCTCTTAAACCCTTTGATTCTACCCTTTCAAGAACGTTCCTTCAAGGGCTATTGTTGTCTTAATTCAGTGAAAATACCTCTCATCCACGAACAATGATTCCTGCTCTTCCGGCTTCCGTTTATCTGTGCACCATACCTATTTCCCAAACTTCTCAATGTATCAAATGACTATGCAAGCCCAATTCACTACCCTCAGCCAAGATCTCTGGGGAGTCGTGAAATGACATGACACCAAGTAGCTAAGAAGTAGAGATAATGTGCTTTCTCATGTTTGTGTATAAATCAGCAAGGCTAAATAGTTGTTAGTTGCCACACAGAGCAAGAGGTAATAAGGTAACTGCTAATCTTGGTAATGACTGAATCCTTGAATCCAGCTAGAAATCTGTCAACACAGTCATGTCTTGCGTAGTATAGTTGCTGAAAGCATTTTCTTCCTGACATGAAGTTTTATTAGCCATTTGTAAGTGATTATTTATAACTAAAATTTTGTCATTTCAAACAACAAATGAACTTTCTGATGCAGTATGTCTAATTTGATGGGTCAATGTGGACCATTTCTGCTCCTCTTCCAGAGCTGCTGTTTCTTTGCCTTTCAATCTGAAACTACATTATGAAAAAAGTTCTTGTAGTATGAGGAGAGGAAACCAATTTCAGTTTAAAATCACCTTGATGAGGCTTCTATGTTGTCATCAACTTTGATTTTATGTCTAAAATAAATGTCTTCAGAAAATTTTCTTACAAAGAAAAGTATTTAAAATCTTCCTCATGCAGGCTAATATCACGCTGAGTAATTAGATTACATTGCTGTGCAACTATACCAATCTTCTCCTTTAGAAACCTTTTCCCAGATTGCCAAAAATCTTCACATTTCAAAGACTTACTTGACTTTCTAAAGTCTTCCAGAAAAGTTATGATGTTACTATCTTTGTCTTGAAATTTCTTAGGTGCATCCTTGTCCATGTTTATAATTTAGCATTTATTGAGCAGAAGAAAATCACCTTTTAAGATTTGTAATGATTGATGATGTTGATATATCAGAAAACCCAACCACAATAAAAGCTGAGGTAATTGCTTAAAAAAACCCCACACTTAAAATGAGGGAATAAATAGGAAACATTGTCTTTAATGCACAGTGATTCACATACCACATGTAATTAACAGGTGAACAGTGATAAAATCCAGAGACAAGGCCAATGAGCACTGCAGTCTGTTGCTGAGTGAGCTTAAGATAACGGTCCCATATTGTGACCCACGAAATATGCAAACTTTGCTAACAGCAACAGAAACAGCAACAGCCAAAAGAAAAAAAAATCTTTTCAGTAAGGATGAGAAAATATGACCTTATATGATCTGGCTCACAATACATTACCTATTGGTATTTTCTTCTTTTGAGTTGTGGAAATACGCGAACCATTGACACACCATGTTGTTTAACAAAATTTGCTCACGTGTAGTAAAATTTTGTTGGGCAGCCAAGCAAACACACCCTAGCAAATCTTCCTAACAGCCAGGATGGTTCTCAATTACATTTAAGTAGAGCAGGTTCTGAGGACAAACAAAACAATTGCCTAAGTAAGCAGGTGATGCTGCTTACAGGGAAAGGACACTGACACAATTCATGTATTACTGCAAGCCAAGCATTTTTTAGGAAAGAGTTGTGTCTTACTCTTAGTTGTAATACCTCCTCTGCGTGAAAGGCAGGTTAATTTATTTTCTGTATTGTAATCTACAAATTTTAAAGGTCATAAAATGATAGCTTAAATCTGAATTGTGTGTGATAAATGTAACATTACTATCTGAGGAGTAGCCTGAGCTCAAAAACTTGAAAGTATACTCTACTGGTTTTTTTTCACATTCCAGTCATGGTTCCCCAAATTTCAATGTGATATAACAATTACAATTCTTATAGATTAGACAGGAATTATCTAATTGTAATTAGGATATTTTATTTTACGGAGTTATAACATACATGGTTATAATAATAATTTCATAGTCAACGGACACCTTAAAGCACTTTAAAATCACGTTTTATATTCCAATACATGTAGTTTATCTTCATCATACATTCTTATGTAGATATGTATTATTTGTTCTTCATATTTATTTCCACATTTATTAATATCCTTACAATAAAAGATTAATTATGTTGCTTGAAGCATTTTAAATATGTCTAAGAATAATTTCCCCCTTCCTGTTTTCTTATACTTTTTGTTTGCATTGTATACCATGCTCCTGAAAAGGGTTTGCACTGTGTTAAATGAAGGAGTAAGCCCTATATCAGCTTAAGCAGCTTAAGTTAAATGTGATTTTTCTGTTGGAAATATCTGAGAGATTCATGGATATCCAAGCTTTCCAGGTGAAAATGTTCCTGTAAAGAATACTTTGAATCACATCTCTGCACAGCATTCTGCACAGCATTCAGCAAACCCACCAAAATCTGAAGTTTTATTTTCCATGAATCTCTTCCCTACAGTGTCAATTTTCCAGTCATTTAAGCACTGGTTTCCCTGTAGCATCAGATGCAACTGACCAATGAGAAATAGTTGGTGTTCATTTTAAGGCTGTATATTTCCACTTACCCAGCAATCGAGATGCTATTCCAAGTAACTGTTTTTAAACTGGAAATATGTATGCCAAATGTACAAAGAAAATCACGGGGTTCAGAGAGACTGAAAAGATTGAAAATCAATATCCTTTCTAAACTTGGAAGAAGAAAATAAATATCCCATACACAACTCAGATAACACTTTTTCCCTTTGTGCTTACCATTTCTTCTTTTTTTATGGTAATGCCCTACACAAGGGTATATAGCACCTCCAGCCATCATGAATTTGTCAACAACAAACTGTGTCAAACCAATCTAATATCCTCCCATGACACAGGAACAGCCTTGTGGCAAGGGACAAAAAAGATGTCATGTCTTGACTCTGGTGCATTTTTTGATGCTGTCTCATATGACATTCTCTTAATGAAGTTCAGAAAACATCATCTGGTGGAAAGTGGTTGTAACATTTAAAAACGTTTCCAAAAAGATAATAGCGCCACTGTTTCACTGGCACAAAGAAAGGACGTCTAAAATGAGAACCTGTATCTGCAGCCCAAGAATATCAATTTGCAGATGTACAAAACTGGAAAAGATTGCCAGGGTGGTGGAGGAATAAGAATTTAGAGGACTCCTAATGAAGGAAAAAGGTTGGAAAAAACAGGATACAATTTATAAGATATGCCAAAGTGTAGGAAAGAATTGCATCTCAATTAAAAAAAAATATATGTTAAGTGAGTAATGTAAGTGCATAACAGATCTACAAATCAAAATCTGATGTGTATATGCAAAGTATCAGTTAGCATTTTTTTAATTGGGGGAAAAAAAAAGGAAGAAAAGAGAAAGGTAAATAGCCTACCTCTCATATCCATTTCTGCTGAGTAAAGTGATCAGCCTCATTAGGCAAGTGAACTAGATTCTATAAGGATAACCTGAAAGCCCATTAAAAATTACACTAACATCATGTCCATGCGCCTCCACATGCTGTATGATGTAATATTGATAGGGCAATAAATAAGTGTTAGGGTTATATATTACTATAAAATAATAGAGAAACCCTTAATCTATCTATTTTGAAATTATCTAACATCTAATTATAAAAGATTTTGACTTAAAAAAATATAGAAGTGATAAATCGTGTTAGTTATACTTTTTTCAACAGGCTTCAATGTAAATCTATACACTGAGAGAAAAACAGGTCCAATAAGCAAGCTGGGTAAATAGGCCAGTCACCCTCTCTATGGTTTTAAGGTCATCATGGATGAGCCTTCAAAGTGAAGGTACTCTTTACCCTATGCCCCCTTCAGGGCCATTTTCTGGACAGCGCTGTGTTCTCCTGTTCCCACAGGCCGCAGTTCACGTTCTGCCTCTGCACATGCAATACCTGCAACCACTAAGATGAGATACAACCACAGGGTATCACAAGGAGCATAGGTATGAGATAACATCAATCACTATGTAAAATGCATACAAACAGTCTCTGACACCTGACCTTGTGAAAAGAAAATGGTCTTAGACCCCACTCATAAAAATAGATTCAAGTTGCCTAGAAAAGGGCTTCAAAGGCATTTGGAAAGACACATACAACCACAGAGTGCAGTTCTATTAAACAAAATGTGATAAAACAAATTTGATTGCAGACAAATATGGATACAGTTCTATGCAGAATTCATTCCCCAGGTTGTATGTTTTCCATGTACAGGCTAAGAAGAAATGAAAATCAATAAAAGGACTAAGAAAAAGGGAAAGTTTATGCAGGGAAAAGGAAGTTGCCTTCTTCTGGTTTTAATCTGCCTATGAAAATAGATTCTGGGGAAAGGACTATATTGTTATATTATGAGCTCTTTAGGCATCACTGCCAAAGTTGGTTAAATTAAGCAATAAGAAAGAAGAAAAAAGTCCTGAAAAGAACAACAACACACCTAGCTTAAAAAGTTGATTTATGTACAAGAATAATTATTTCATCTATGAAAAATTCAAAACAAAAATAGCTTCTTTCTCTGGTAGCTAATATAATTTAAGTAATTGACTCCCTCTGAATGCATAATAGCAGACCAGTTCTGGAGTATCAATTAAATTGATTCATGAATAGAAAAAAGGATGCTGTTATGCTTTGCTCATCTTAAAAAAAACCCCACCATAATTCTCAGAAGAAGAAGGAAGACAAAAATAAAACAGTAGGAAATCAAAACCTTAATGTGCTTGTCATTGGTAACATCCAGTGTCAGCCTTGCTAAATCTGCAGACAGAAGATCAGAGACATAAATATTCTGCTTCCTGGTAAAGTAAAATGAAAAATACCATTACCAATGATATACTTGTGCATTTTTCTAACATATTGGGTTTATATGTTTTCTAGAGTCCTCAGCCAAGATAGCATTTCTTCAATGGGATGCAAAATAACTGAGTCATAAGCTCAAAAACTTAAACCCTTGACATTACTCAAAAGGTGCAGAAATGAGTCTAATTTATCAAAACACTTCAAGATAACTATGCCAAAAGCAACACAGTCTTTTAAATACTTTGTTAATGCACTCGTGGACACATGCACAAAATATCAATCCTCTGGTTAAAAATCCACACCCTGTGATTTAGCACAGTCCACTTGGTATAGAAACTTGCTGTCACAGAAGAGATTTATTCAAAGAAGACAAAGCAACCAGGTGAAATAGGATTAGTCAAATAAAACTGGTTAAATAATGGCTTTCTGACTTGTTTACAGTCTGCTGAATATATGTTTCCCTCTTTATTCTACCAAAGCTTTATGTGAGATATAATGTAAGGAGATATAATTGTGAGTATTGCAAATTCTGGGGCTATGTATTTTATTTATTAATTTATTTATTTGACTTTCTAGAAGAGAAGGACCAAATGTTTGGTCTTTCCTTGTACTATGGGCTTGGAGCCCAGAAAGCTGATTTTATCCTGCATCAAAAGAGCAGCAAGCCAAGGAGGTGATTGTCTCAGTCTATTCTACTCCTGAGAGATTCCAGCTGGATACTGTGTTTGCCTCTGGAGCCCCCAAAGTAAGAAGGATGGGGACCTGCTGGAGTGGGGTCCAGAGGAGGCCCACAAAGATGATCAGAGGGCTGGAGCACCTCTTCTATGAGGTCAGGCTGAGAGAGTCGGGATTGTTCAGACAGGGGACAAGAAGTCTTTAGGAAGAACTTACAGCACCTTCCAGTACCTAAAGAGACTGGAAGAAAGAGACAAGAAAGCTGGAGAGGGGCTTTTTACAAGGGCATGTAGTGATGGTCAAGGGGTAATTGCTTTAAACTGAAAGGAGGTGTGGATATTAGGGAGGGACTTTTTGCTGTGAGGGTTACAAGCCACTGGAAAAAGTTTCCCAGAGAAGCTATGGATGACACATTGTTGGAGGTGCTCAAGGTCAGTTTGGGGTGTCTTTGAGCAACCTGATCTAGTGAAAGGTATCTCTGCCCATGGCAAGGGTCTGGACTAGCTGGTATTTGGTGGTCCCTTCCAAATCAAACCATTCTATGATTCTAAGTTTCCATGGCTCTGTGAATATATACATTTAGGACCTTTCTCATCCATTTCCTACATATTAACAATAGAGTAATTATTTCCTAGAGGTTATTGCTTTCAAGAGTTTCATGTTGTTGGACCAAGATTTAAGTTCTTTTTTTCTAGTAAAGCAACAACTCTAGCCTTCCAGGCAGGAATTCTGGAAACAATGAACAAAGCAATTTAGAAAACTGAATTTGAGGAAAGCACCTCTCCTCTCCTCTCCTCTCCTCTCCTCTCCTCTCNCCTCCCCATCTCTTCTCTAACGTGGTCTCTCCAGGAATTGGAAGATTGCCTCATTTGTTCTGTTTTCTCTGAAACGACTGCAGTGCTGCAAAACTTAGCATTGCTTCTCAGCTTCATGTTTAGAAATCACAAAGATCGCTTAATCCTTGAGATTAAAAAACAATAATCTGCTGCTTTCAGGAACTCAAACTCATAATTTCTTTTGTTTCACTGTCTTCCCTGAACTGGAGTAGATACATTCAGTAGTAAAATATGCATGTTAGAAAGCTGGTGATTAAAACATAACCTGTTGACTGGTTAGATTAATGACATAAAGTTTGGAAAAGTGTTTCTTCCATGGCTAGGACCAGCCTAAATTTAAATAATTTAATAATTTATCTAAAAGCGTAAGTTAATTTAATGAAACTAAAGTTAGGAGAAGTTTGACATAAAAATGAGGAAAATGGAAAATAAAAAAAAAACCTCCAAGTAATCATCACTTTTGAATTTATTTTTTGTCAGCAGGATTGAAGTATTTTGTATGTTAATAATTTTTGAAACAGGATTTTCACATATATTGGAGTGGGAAGAAGGGAAGTATCGGCTTTTCTAATTTATCTTTGATTCACCTCAGAGACCAGGTGCAATTGAAAATTTGATTATGTGAAACAGTTATTTGTCTCTCTGGGCTCAAAACTCCTTTCCTGTAACCAGCCACATACCATGAATTGTCTGAATTTAAATAAAACATTAGAAGAATGGGTCAGCAGAGTAGCCACTTCCAAACCTTAAATGCTCTTGATTTGAATAATTCTTTCATAAAAGCTGGTTTCCCCTCTCTGTTTCTTGGGGTATCATGTCACTAATTTACATACCTTTGCTTGTCCTGGCATTGACTGTTCTCATATCTCTGTGCAGCCCATCAGTTCTTGGCAGCTACTTTATGATGTTCGTGATCCCAGAGTATCACCAACACTAAACCCAGAATTCAATCAAGCAGCAAATTTACAGTCTGGATCAGGCTAAGCAGATTAGGTGCCTGCTCCATACTAACGACGTGAAGGGTTGCCACAGACAAACAAGGCCAAATGCAGTTCCTGCCAGTGAATTTTCATTCAGGTTCTCAAACGGTAAAAGCTTACTAAACAGCACTTCTCTATTTATATTTTGTAATGGGAATTTTAGGAAAGCATCCAATGTGTATTATAAGGGCCAAAGTACATTTTAGTTTTGTCTTCATAACCTAGGGTCAAACTGTGCAGTGTAATTAGGGTGCAGTATTAGCTTAAAAGTGAATTCAGGGGAGATGACTGAAGGATGTAAAATCTTTTGTGAGAAGCTTTGATACATTAATTTGGCATCATTACAATCTAAGTATACAGTACACGTTGGGTTTGTGGTAAAGGCATGATAGTGTAATGGGGACAAGGGCTTGGAGGAAGTTGTTGGCATCAGTAAGGGATACAATGCTGTAAGCAAAGTTGGGGGCAGGGGTTGCATGCCAGGAAAAGAAGTTTTGTGAGGCAAGTTCTGCCATGGACATCCCAGAATCATTTACCATCTGTGAAGCTATGCCTGCTGCTCACTCACTGCAGGGTGGGGCCAATGCTTTTGAACCTGTGTAGCTGTACAAGAATGAGGTGGTGTTGCACAGCAACACATGGATTTGGTGTTTGTTATAACACTGAGGTATTGCATCTTTTACAAAGGGTAGTGTTTGTGGTGATTCAGATCTCTGAAACAGAATTATCATTCACTGTCTGGTTGGTGATGACAGCAGTCTCCATGAAGTGTTGACACAAAAGAATCACTGACTAAGTGACGAGACTTGCTGAGCTGCTGCTCCGGTAGGTTCTTTTAACTAGCTGGCCCATATCAACTGTGACCACTCCAGTTTATACATGATCTGTTTATGTTGACTATCTTAAACTACTTGCAAACCACATCCCAAATACTTCATACCCTAATTAATATATTTTAAATACTGCCACAGACTGTCCTATATGTCCATTCCTGACTATTTACATGTATTTAATCTGTGCACAGTTTATTCAATTCTCAAATCAGAAGTCCTGGGACAGCCAGTTTCTTCCCTCAGCATTCAAAGAACATCTGTTAATGAGTCTATTCAGAGCAGGGACTTCCCGGAGGGAATCTTCAGGGCTGACTGAAAGTCCCACCTTGAGAACTCATAACACTAAGTCAAACACTTTTCTGTGGAGACAGTTAGTACTTCAGTAAGCTACATATCTCAAGTCACTTTATTGTCTCAAAGAAGTTTTTAGACCACCTAAGAAATGATGACTAAATGTGATAGGTATGCATGCAAAGACACCCCTGATCCCTTGCTACCCCATGATCACAATGATGTACAAAACTTGAATTCTGTGTTGGTATTAGAAACATGACATAAAATGTGTAGAGATTTTGTTAAAAATGGCATGAGAAATGAGAGAACAGGCCTTCAGGGGAGTCTCTCTTGCCTTTGCCCATAGCCTGCTTCATGCAATAATTTCCTTGCACATTGCCCCCAACTACTTCCTACTCCACCAGCCAGTCATTGTTCTTTGTGTTATGTCACTTTAGCTGACCAATGCTCTAACTCAGCTGAACTTACATGGCTGTCTCATCCAAAACTCCTTGTTATTTTCACACCATGAAATATTGCCTAAAAGACTAGGAGGACATGACTAACAATAATCTTGTGCTGCTCCACTGCGGACCACACTGGCACTGGTGCCTAAGGCACTGTTTTTAAATTCACTAGAATATAAAATCTATTTTGTGAGCTGTGCAAACATTCCTACAGCTGGCTACCAAAGATTTTTCAGTAGATTATTACAGACTCACAGTTTTCTATAACCTATTAGGAGAGCGAGTCAAAACTTGTCTAAAAATATGATCATTTTCCTGAAGAAAACGTATTGTCAAATTATATATTAATTAGTTAAATCAGTAGAATCACTACAGCTAGTCTGAACAATCTCCAAATTTTGGTCCCATTTCACATGTGTGTAGTTTACCCTAGAACACATTTAATGGTACAGCTTGAACTTATGCAAATCTCTGAAGCTGGCTTTTAAATTGCTTCAAGGGATCTCACTTCAAATTATCTGACTTTAAACTATCTGATCTTGGGGAATAGAATACAGGTCCTTGTTAAATACAAATGTTAGAGATATTTGTTGATATAATTTGACTTATCATGTGTCTCATGAACATCTACTTTTGATCTTAATTAGGCTCCCTTTTAACTTACTAGAGAGAAATGTTACCCTACAGAATTCAGAGGATCAGATTTAGACATCTGCCATGAGATAAAATTAACTAATTTTAAAGTATGATTTTACATCCTTGGCTAAAAAAACGAAGTTACAAATCTGAGGTAAACAGATACAAGACAGATATTTAGAGGTGACTCAAATGTCCCACATTTGCTGGCAAGAATATATGTAGACTGAAAACAGGTTACCATCAGAACCCAATTAATGCAGATTAAGGTGGGTATTCCTGTACTTTTGTTTAAAAAGCTGCAAACACTGGAAACTTGCTATTCAGCAGCATTTAGAAGAAAAAAAACCCAAGCCCTAGAAAAACTAATTTTTCAAAATTAAATTACTTTTGGAAGGAATTTTCATACCTAAAGGGCCTACTTTTATTAACTTTATGATATAATATGCTCACAGAAACATTATTCTCTGTAAAAAGGGTATTATGAAGAAGAAGATATTTCATTCTGTGATGTTTACAGTAAAAACAATAATAAAAAGGAAACCACAAAACCCAACAGATATTGTGAGGAAATATGAATCCTTCTGTTTTAAGTAATCAGGATACTATTTCCAAAGTATGATAAACTAATTTTGTAGGCAACAAATATAAGGCTACATATCAGCGAGAATTATTCTTAGACCAGATTTCATTTTGCAATCCCGGACCATTTTACCCAGAGGGTTATTTGAAGGAAAAAGGAGGGAAAGAATTGTATAATGTTAAAAGAATATTATTTCCTTTTCCCTCATCAGACTGAATAAGTCAGCTTAATACAAAAATCTGTCATCTACTATTCTGACCAAAAAAAAAAAAAAAAAAGAAAAAAAAAAAAAGAAGTTATTAGAAAAATGTAATCCTACAAGGTGAAAATTTGGAAAAGCAGATTCAGAAAGGTGGGAAGTTGGACCAATTCATCATGAAGCTTGGTATTTCATTCATAAGAAAGAGGAAAAACTTCTGTTATCCATAAAAGTTTTGTGGACAGCTCTGCACAGTACTCAAAAATTGTTTAGATTTTTAGGTTCTTGAAAGGATTTTTACCAGTGTAGTGTGCCTAAACACAGAATCAAGTTTTACAGACTTTCTTTTTATCCTTGTGCCTGCTTAAGTGTAGTTTCAGAGAAAACTATCTGGAAACTTATGTGGTAATAAGAACAGTAATTTCTTCATTTTCCCCTCTGACCATTTTCTATGAGCAAGGTTAGGACTACATAAAAACATTAAAGGAATAGCAGAAGCCAGAAGAGCAGAGCTGAGTGCAAGAAGCCAGAAGGTTGGGGAGTGATGTGATAAGAAAGGTGTAGGCATGTGGGTGACTTTGCTGTTCTTCAGTGTACATTTGGGGCCTTGGATGCTTCAGCCTCCTACTTGGAAATATTTAATCACCAACACAGAGACTCACAACAGTCACAGTGTTGAGCACTAGGTCAGAAAAACAGCCAAGAGAAAATTCCAAAGAGGATTGTGCCTGAGAATCTTTCTATTCTGTATATTCACTCTCTGCACTTCCCTCTTCAGATCTATCACAACGTACCTCTTTGTTAAAGTAGAACAGGACCTGGAATGACTTTATCCAGATCTTTTTTATTGTTGTATTTGGTTTTCCTTTCCTTGAAATCTAAGCCAGCTGAAGCTGGAGATGCAGGTACTGCCTTTTGAATGGCGTTTTTCAGGCAGAAAACCTTTGGAGAAACGGGAAAGCAAAGTTCATTCTTCTCCTTGTATTGAGGAATACTAAGACATTTCTGCTACCTGCTGGAGGAGTCCCCTAGTGACCAGATTTCAAACTATAAAAAGAAGATTCAGCCCTGGACCATTTAGGAAAAAACCAAACAAACAAACTAAAAACAGAATAAATGTAGGAAAAAAACCTGAAAAAACCCAACAGAAAACAACCCTCAAACAAACTAAAAAACTCCACCATCCCCCAACTAAAAATTAACAACACCCACAAAGTCTTATATTCATTTCAGGCAGTGGAAATATTTTATTCTCTGGCTTTCTGCTGGACGGAATATCCAGACCTGGTAAGTTATAAAAGGAAGTGGAGTTTGAAATTTTGTGTTTAAATAACTGGAAGTACTGCTGTTGCACCATTTGAGTGGTTTTGATTTATTACTCCAAAGGTTCTAAATCACCCTCTGTCTTACAACTCCAAGTTGTGGACCTTGATTCCATTTCAGGAAACATTTAGGAACCACCATTCTTTACTGGATCTGGCCCAGAGGCCAGGAAACTTTGTTATACTGCTTTCTTTTGCTCTTTCAGTTCCATTTTCTTTTCTTTTCTTTTTTTTTTTTTTTAATAAGAACATTTGTTAAAAAGAATAGAAGTATATAAGGCTTGGCACTTGGCAAAAACAAACAAAAAAGAGAAAGAAAGAAAGGACAGTGGTTTAAAAATATTTTAAATAAATGGGACAAAACTCTCTTTTACTTTTGTTTTTATTATGGATATTTACTTTGTGGTAACCTGCATGAAAATAATTCCCTAATGCACTGAAATCTTTATGAACTGAAATCATGAGTCAGCACTTGTTCATTTATTGTGCTGCTGGAAAGATTTCTTCATTTATACTTAAAGGGCAATTTTTCACCACTTATTTATGCCTACTACACAATATATACAGTAATAACAGTAATAATAACAATAATAATAAAGTTTAGCATTTTTCTCTCCTTGTCACTCTCCTTGTCAATAAAATCATGTAATGGCAAAAAACCCAAAATCAAGATATTACACATAATTTTGGCCTCTCTGTCAGGTCTAGTAGTAGAATCCAGCTAACATTAATATGGCCACAGATTATGACCATTGAGAAAATGGTTTGTTCAATATTTCTAGAAAGTATTTATTTTTGGAAAGGGCCATGTGTTAACTACAGATCCAGAAATGTGTAATTCCCTGTGTTACTTTAAATTATGCTAAAGGGTATTTCAAAATAGTAGGAAAGAATAGAAAGAAGACCCAGATCTCAGTGTTTGATAGGAAGAAGTTGGTCAATTTTGCTTCTAAAATCTGAAATGATAAACTGCAGCTCCTTTGTATTTTTGCATTGTGTATTTCAAATTTTTTGTCATTGTACAGATAAAACAAGAACAACTTAGCAAAGAAATAAAACTAAGATCAGAGATAATAGTTTTTACTTTATAGTAGTGAATTTGAATATTTTTTTTTATTTTGAATGAATTTTGAGTCAATATTTTGAATCTCAGTTCTGTGCTTTTAAAAAAGGCAGGTAAAATTTTGCCCAAAGACTGTTTTCAGATTTCATAAAACCAATTTCTATTCCATTGCCAGATAGAAATACTTCACTAAAGTTTACTGTGGTGGTATATTAGGTGGCATATTTACTATTTAATTTTATTGGAGAATCAAGAAAATAATTTTCCCCTCACAAAAAAGGTCATACCTACTGAGACAGTCTGAAGTACAAAATAAGGAGAACTAAAGATAATTTTGAATAACTTACTTTTTCAAAATCAGCAGTAAGATTAAATTAGGAGAAAGGAGAAATTTGTGTGACCACCTTCAAAAAATGAAATTCTTCTAACTGTTTTTAAAAATTTAATCCCTACTATACACAGTAGTTTCTTTTAACTCTGCCTCCTCAGTCTATCTTACCTTTCCTTTTAGCTTTTCTTTAGTATTCCATTCAGAATTTTTTGCTGCATTTGTGACAGAAAGAGACAGTAGTGTGAAATGGAAAGAGATTGTTTTCCTTGGAATGATTCAACTTATGGTAATAATTTCAAACATATATTTTTTAAACTATTGCATTAAACAGTAGAATTAATAGGTGTCTTAGGTAACTTATTTGAAATAGAAAGGGCAGAGTACAGCAAAAGAGTAATTCGATACAAAATACCACCAAGTCAGATTCAGAAAAATTTGAACCTTGGCGCTTTTTTTCCTACTAGTTTTTAGTATGAGTTGCCTCTAAAACATATAATGGAAAATACTGACACTGAGCCTTTCCAGTATCCTAGAGACATTATTGAATATGAAGACAATATTTCAGCTTATTCTGAGAACAGACAAATTTCACTCTCTTGAGGAGTAATTCAGATTCACAAAATAGGACTTTAGATCTTTTTTAGTTTGGACAGGAATTAGATCAGTGAAAAGCTCCTGAGAGAAGTTTAAAGCAAGCAGTCTTAACTTTCCCAGGCGTTGTTAATATAGTCGTTGTTAACTCAACATATAACACTGCTGAGCTAAAATAAGACTGGACTCTATGGCATAGGGGAAGTTTTTGTAATCAACAACAGAGCAGGTGCTCCTTCCTTCCTTCTTTCCTTCCTTCTTTCCTTCCTTCCTTCCTTCCTTTCTTCCTTGCTTCCCATGAAGAAAAAGTCAGAAATCTGTTACCTACCAGCGGTCCAAAAGGCTTTGAGAGGCAGATAACTTTTATATGCCCCGTCAGAGGAATGCTACTGATTTATTTTGCAAATGTAAGAGAAATAATAAATAAAAAATCAAACTGACTGCAAGCTGAGAGGGTGGTAAAGGGATGTAGGTTTGTAGCATAACTGTGGCAGACCTCTAGATAGATCTTGTGCTCTCACAATGTTTTGCCTCCTTGTTAGTTAGGGTAGTTAGGGCAGGATAGAGTCTATTTAATATTAACATGAAACCTAGATGCAAAATAAAACACTTAGAAAAACAATCCATATGAATAAAATTCCTAAATCATTGATTGAGATGGAAAAGGGTAACTGCCTTTCAGAACCTCAAACAATACTTTTCTCTCCTAGCCTGAACACTTGCCTCAGTAGAGATGAAAATAAAAGTCCAATTTAGCACCTAAGTTGAGCAGTCCAATTCCTGTCTTGAGTCTGTTATTTTTAATAAATAAAGACTTTTAATGATATAGCTATTATTGATAAACATAAGTCAATTAATTCTCCATAGCAGTAGACAAAGTCCTTCTCTATGAAAACACAGATCTGCATTGCACTGAGCCAGGCAGATGTTCTTGGAGTTATAAAACATGGTGGGATGTAAGGATTTATATACATTACAAAAGCTAAGAAAATTGGAAGGTAGCCTACCATTAAGAAGACTATACAAGGAGTAAGGCAAGATAAGAAGAACCAAAAATCAACAATTATTTTACCCAATTCCTTCACAGCAGTGTGTTTCTGCAAACTGAAATATTAGATAGCATTGTTCACCTTTAAATTGTCTTCTGTGGAAACAGAAGTATGCTGTCATCATGCCATATGCTTCCAGCAGAAGTGGTGGTAAATTGCAGCTGTAGTCTTCAGCTTCTCTAGTTTTATGTTAAAAATATCGAAGTTAAACTAGGCTGTTATTTTTGTTTTCACCTCATTTTCTTCTATGCCCATTGCTAAAGGTTGTTTATGATGTATGTACTTTTTGCAAAGGCAGCAGAAATCAGGAATCTTATTAAAGAAAAAAAAGCACTTTAAATTTATTCCTTTATAATTCAGCTTAAATATAAATAGAAACATTTACTGACCAAAAAGCAAAACAGAATGGATTTTTTTTTCTCTAAATATAAGCAGTGAAATCTTTCTTTAAAGTTGTGAATAGCTACATACAATGAAAAAAACCCTACCCTAGATAACAGTGTTAATTAAAATTTTAATTGTATCTGTATGAATTACCAAGGGCAGAAGAAAAATCATATACAGAACATTGCTTGATGTTTTGGGTTTATTTTTTTTAATTCTTTCTTTTTTATGACCCCCCCTCCCCTCCCCCTTCAGTTCCTTTTTAACTGTTTCTGGAAGCACATTCAGCTAAACTTGAGAGTGCAAGAGCATCCCCTGCAGGAACATTTCAGCCCACACTGATTTTCTCTTTTCTACGGTGTTTTTTCTTCTGTTAATTTGTATTCATCTTGCATGGTGCACAGTAATTGTGTCTAGAGAATTAGAGAGGGATGGCTATTGCAGTGGTAATAGAATTACTATCACTGTTCTAAGCTGGTAAAAGGATTGTGAGTTTCAGTCAGAGGATTTAAAAACACATGCTGAAATGTGTATCGGGATCTCCTTTTTCTGCAGCACCACTTATAGATGCATTTTTCTTGGGGGTTATAAGTGGGATCATTGAAAGCCAGCAAATGTTGCTAAAACAGATGATACTAGAATTCGCTGAAAAAGCACCTTTAGGCATGATAACATATAAATGAGCAGACATTCTGAAATGATCAAACTGTCTGCTTAAGTGTCCTTGAATTCAGTGGGAGCAGATTCACTGGCTACAACAGTAGTTAGTTGTTGTTATTTTATACCACTCCTTTTTTTTTCCCCAGTATGTTCTTTCTGACTTAATCTCCCCTGCTTTAGTTAAATAAAAGGGAAAAGAGAATATTTGTCATCCTTAAATATCAACATATTATAGATATGGCCAAAAACTCTGACCCGTGTGTTGCTTTAGAGTCTGAATTTATAAAAATTAATATATGGGCAGCAATTTTCAAATCCTGCTACAAGTTCTATGGATTTTACAATATTCTGAAAGTAACAGTTTAACGACCACATATATAGTATTATAAGTTTTAGTAATCTACTTATATTATAAAAATCAACAATAAAAACCAGATACATTATGTCTTTTGACCTCTTGAGGTGTTGATATTCTACCTATAGGAACTAAACTGTAAATCTGTAAATCTGGCTTCAGCATTAGATGGCAGAAAGAAATCTGAACTATTTCACTTTTTGCAGAAAGATCCATCCTTTCAGTTTAACTGAAACTACAGCTCCTCTGAAATTTGTGCTCATACAAACAACATGAATCAAATTAATTTGTAGGAAATTACTTCACGCTGGTTTAAGAAAGATAAATTGATTGTTTAACTGGTTATTCTCTCTCCATTCCCTGAATACTTTAGAAAGCCAAGGTCCCATATAGAGAAGAATTATATAGCAATGCCTGGTAATGATCTGGGACTTGAAATGGAATCCAGTGAAATCTACAAGGTTTTTTTAAAATGAGAAGTAGAATGCAGCTCTTGTTCTTTGTTCTGTTAATCTGTTTTTTTCTCAATCCTCATTTGAAATGCTGGAAGACATCCATTTGTATAATTTCTTATAGAAGCAGTGTTCTTTCCCTCACAGACGCCTGGTAGTAGTCAGGGGCTACTAGTCTTTCCCTTGTCCTTTTTGGGTTCACGCCCTGTACAGGGATTGGAAACCTAGGGATAGAACAGCTGTTTGAACACCCAGATTCCCATAATATACAACAAACTGTGGACAACTCTCCTGAGGAAAAGACTTTCTGGTTTTTTTATTTAAAAGAAACTATTAGTTTTCAGACTAGTAGGTCAGTCCTTAATAAATTTCTCCCATCACTAAGATAAGGCAAAATGTGAGCAGGTCTTTAAGAAATTGAAAAGTTGAGAACAGTTCCTAAATCCCACTTTCATTTTGCCTTAAATGACTTTTTGTAGACATTGCCCAACTATTTACAGATAAAATTTTCTTCAAAATTTGTCTTTGCATTTCCTCACTAATCAACTGAGATTTTGCACAGAATCTCATTATAAACAGTAGTTTGGAGTTAACATGAACATCTTAGCCATCAGTTGTGATCTCCAGGCAGTAGTCTATCCCATTATTGGGCCAAAGAATATTGTTCTTTAGCACTCAGAATTTTGTGGTATTGTCACAATGGAACTTATTTCTACCATTCATCCTGCTACAGATTATTTTGAAACTTCAGCCTCATTGGCAAAACACATCTAATTTACAGACGAGATTTCTTCTCTGACAATCTGCAGCCATTTGCCAATGAGTTCATGCTGTTCTTTGGACTGTAGTATTCAATTTTCTCTATTGCCTTTTTCCCCAGATTATCTAAGAGAGAAGAAAACAAAGCTACTCACAAGTTTATTCTGTAAGACTTGTCTTGATCTTTGGCCATTATAACATCTCTTCATTGTATCTTTCCAAGGTATATTTGTGTTTTGTTTTGTTTCGTGTTTTTCTAAATAAATAGTCAAAAATGCACACAAAAGCACACTGGAACTATCTCCTTAGGATTTTTCATTCCTCCCTTATTTTATATCCTTCCTTCATGTGTCAGGAATCTTTTTATAGTCACATATCTTTTGTTTCTATTTGCTAGCCTCTTCCATTGGAAAAATTGCCAAGATACCTTATTTGACCTATGTGCTATAAGGATTTTAAATAGTTTGATAGTAGTACACTTACTTGCTGAATCTATTTAAATGTTAATTTACTTATAACTGTCTGAGGTTTTCACATTCAAAAGTTAAGGTGGAATTGCTAGCTTGCAATGCACTTTTCAGGCTTTCATATTCTAGTCAATACTTCCATCTTTCCCCATTATGCTTTTTCAGTTTTATATTGATATGAATTCTAAAATATGATTATGCTTTGTGCTACATAAGTAGCAGAGGACTTCAGATGTTTAAATGCAGGTGACTAGGGCTGTCTGAATGCCTCAGCATATCTGAAAGACACAGTCTATGTAAGAACCTTTCTGGCCTGGCAGCTGGAGGTCACTTGGCTTTCTTTAACAGGTTCATAGCAGAAACAATGTTGATATTTAGGAAATGGCATCTCACTTCAAATTTTCTTTCTAAATGATCAGATTTTTTAAATGATCTAGTGCTGTTTTAGCGTATTTTTTGTATCCTTCTTGGGCTTCAGCTGCTATTGCAGAAAGATCCATGTTTCCAAAATGATCTTTGTCCTACACACCTCTCTGGTAGGTGTCTCTTAAATAACTTAGCAAATTTGAAATACCACTAGTTTTCCATGTTTAAAGAACTAATACTACCAAGACCACCATAGGTGTTCAGCCTTGTATTGTAGATTCAGGAGTCATTAGGTAAAACAGTCATTTTAAATTCTCAAAATATATATAAATCAGAGAGTCAGTAGGTCAATTAAGACCTATATGTAGCAAATAGACTCTTGAGATATATTCACATCAATAAGAAAGTAGTCATGGCTGCCTGTATAATTCTCCAAATGTTATTCACTTTTTGATTGGGTTATTAAAGCATCTGCCTAGAATTTGGTTCGCAGCATCACTTCAAGTGTCACTAGACTAAGATATCCACATAGATCTAGGGTATATAAAATAAAATAGAGACAAGACCCATTCTCCCATAGTAGCACCTGAAAGCCACGTGGGATAACCTAGGACACCCCACATGTATGCGAATGAAATCATTCCATAGGTCTGCACACTAGCACTATGGATGCTGAGATACCTAACTCACTTGTTTATTTTGACCCTTAAGTTTAACTGTCAATAGTCCAAGGATAAATACCTTTAAAACTGTTTTAAGTTTTACTTATTATACAGAAGTAATTATTACTTCTTTTTTTTTTTTCCTTTTAACTATCTTTTCAATTCTTAGAAAGGTCTTAAGGAAAGCATTCTAACCTTAAAGGTGTGACCTTAATCTTGTCAGGTTGGTATGTGATCCCCAAATGCAATAAATTTTCTGGAGGGGACTTTAGTAGCTCTGCTTCTTCCTCCTCAAGACTGGAAAAAAAAAGTCCCTACAAAAGACGACAAAAAGACAATATAATTCATTGTCTTGGCTCTGACAGTGACTGACAGCAGATGACTTGTAAAGATAAGAAAGAAAGAGCATCCGTTTCCTCCCCAGTCTGCCCTCAATACACTTCAGTGTTTGCAAACCATGGACTTTTTAAGCAAAAAGTGAGATCTTTTTATTCTGCAGACACTGCTACATTTTTTCTTCTGTAAATATGATTTTTTTTTTTTTACCTGGAAACAATTAACATCTACAAAACAAGTCTTTTTACAACTCTTAGCAGTGACTGTTGCAATGCTTTTCTGTAGCAGACATATTCACCAGGGAGATGTTATCTAGATATGACTGAATTTGGACAAGTTGGTAAAGTGGCAGTTTATAGCCTTTTTCTAAGCAATGTTTAGCAAGAGGGCCAGATGGTGGTACCATTTTGGACAGCCTTAGAGAAAGAGCTGTATGGCTGACGTTTACAAAGGTAGATTCTGGCTTGAGAGACAGGTAGTCCCAGCCATATGACAGCTACAAGTTGCTGTTTCTGCAGCTCTTATGGATTACAGAGCCCTGTAGCACATTAGAAATCCTGGGGTGTAATGCACCTGTTTCTAGTAGTGAATTGATGAGATCAGATACCTGTCACCCATCCAGACAATATTGTCAGTTTCAGGCCTCAAACATGCAGCTCTGTTCTGCTGAAGAAGAGAAGAGACTGTTCCATGCTGAAAAACATGTCAAGCATTTTTTTTTTCTGGCAGGGGTTTTCTTTGCCTTGTTTTTTCTGGCTTAAAAAATGCAGATGTTTAAAATCTTTACAGCGGTCTCATGGAGCAAAGATTAGCACAGACTGGAGGAGGGGTGCTGAGATACATGTGCTGAGATAGATGTTTTAATTATTTTATTTTATAGCTATCACCACCCCACAAAAGTAAGCACCACCAGTAAAGAATATAACCTTTGATTTTAAGCTTCCTCTTTAATTTTGCAAAGTGGATAAAGACAAGCAAACAAACAAAGACAACCCCAACACTCATGCACTCACCCAAATAAACACAGGACTTCTCCTCCTAACCTATTACAGAAACGGAGATCCAATATAGTATTTTAATTTAATTTTTGTCATTGATGTGTTTTTAATATCAATTAAGTACCTATTCTCCTAGCTGAGTTTAAAAACATGTCTAATTTCATCATTTTTCAAAGAAAAAAATATATTTGTTGTCTTGGCCCTTCAGGGATAATGACATGACTTTTAGAAGTCTTTGTGTCAGTATAATTCAGCATAACACTCTCTTAAATTCTGAGTTAGAGGATTAGCCTGGTGCAGCAACAACTGTTTTCTGTCTATCAGCTGTTAGAGTTACTGGCTAAATGCAATGTGTAACTGGCTCCTAGGCTAAAATGCTGATTCCTCTCTAATTCTGATGGCAGCCACATTAACTAGGAAGTCCCTTGGCTCCAGTGGCTTTCTGTTAAATATTAAACTACTGGAAAGACAATCTCTCCTGTGATAAGAAGAATATCTAGTAGCAGACTGAACTAGTTTTGAATTTAATTACAAGGCAACCTACACTATCTATTTCTGTTATTTTATAAACAGAAAAGCTAGCATATTTTAAACTAAATTATCAACTCTTTTGTCTCTGAGTAAAATCATACTTACTAAAATCTCATACTAAAATCATGCTTACTAAAATCATACTTAGTAAAATCATACTGACTAGGCATCTGAGTGCACTAGAAAAATACTAATTTTAAATGTTGCCTGTTAGACGTCTCTTTTCAAATTCCAGGACACTAATACCTTGGGAAAATTCAGATAGGTTATATGGTTCAAGTAATGCTTTAGCTTTGATAGATATAGAATCCCTCAACTTATACGTGAATAAAAATGCAAACAAATAAATGTGTATATACACATATGTGAAATAAGGCTCTGGAATATAGGTCTTCCAGTTCCTCAACACCCTGTAAGCAGTTCTTACTGTGTGTAGCCTATCAAGTCTCATGCATAGAGAGCTAACTCACAGGACCATGTCAGATATTTGATAGCTTTTGCACCCTTGGTGGTCTCCTGCAGCTCCCCTCCTACCCTTACACAATTTTTTGCTGAGACCATAAGTGCTTCAGGTTGCAGCCATAAGGTAACTCAAGTGTCTAAGCTACCTTCTGCTCTGGTCAGATACACCCCTGTTCTGGTGCTGAGATACTGAGACTAGCTCCAAGCAAGCTGACATACTTATATCACTGAAATGCAGAAAATTGCTCCCCGAAATCCTTGGGAAAAGGAGACACTTGCATCAACATACAACTGTACCACACATGATCAGCCTTATAAAACAATTTATACAGTCGTACAAATACAGATAATAGGGTTACTTTGCATGCAGTTTCCTGATCTGGTTTGTCCATATTTGCTATGTGCTCCATATGGCAGACTAGAGCTAACATCATGCCTATCTTCGACATAGTTCATTATGCAAGGTCTTAATTCATATCAGCTAGACTTTAAATGTACAGCCATAAAGCAGGCTCTGAACATAATGGAGTGAAAGCTGCCATTTTTATCAAAGGGTGGTTGACAGAATAAGTCACCTGGTACAAAGAAGGCATCAAAACCAAAGAATCAGTGGCACAGGGCTTTTTTGTAATCTTACTTTTTTTAGTGAATTTAAAATTAGTTTCACTAAGACTCATATTTAAATAATAATTTTAGAAAGTAATCACAGAATAACTTGAAATACATTGTTAGTTAAAATTATCTCTTTAGTGATTTAGATTTTTA
The DNA here is from genome assembly GCA_013398055.1 of Ifrita kowaldi. NCBI lineage: Eukaryota > Metazoa > Chordata > Aves > Passeriformes > Cinclosomatidae > Ifrita > Ifrita kowaldi. The sequence goes on from VZRS01004806.1 coordinate 281,983, forward strand.
AGTTCTTGCCAGTATTAGAAGAGAGTGATGGGCAGTACATTTATTGGTAATAAAGTCTAGTACAGGCAAAAAAATTAATTGGAGGAAATATTGGTATTGTACAGTAACTGGCAATAAAATGGCTGAAAATGGAAAAGCACTTTAAAATAAAATAGGCTTTATTGACATATGTTAGATACACAAGGACAGAATCATCTAGGGTATATTGACAGACGGTCAATCAATTACAATATTTTTTTATGTCTAGTTCTTGATGTTTCTAGGATGAGGTATGTATTATAATTGTCATTGATTCATATATTATTTACTTAAGTAACCAGTTGCAAGTAAATAGGAGTATTTCAAGTGAGTTTGAGTACTGTAAATTGCTACAGGCAGAAGTATTTTATGTGCCTCTAAAGTATGCCTGTATCATACCAAGTTTTGTGGCAGAGTAGCAAGCATTTTACTCAATGAAGAAACATTGTTACCTCTTCATGGACCACTGGGTAAATTGATAATTTTTGTTTCTTGAAATATTTCTACTCTGCAATAATCATATAATACTAGCACTATGAGCTAAACAGCCTTTGCTTGATTAGTCTGTTCTATACACCTTAAACCATTAGGGAAAGTACAAGATATGATGTCTAGAAAATGTTGCCCTCACAGGGATGCTCTTATCAAACTCCCATGTCTATTTTAATTGCTTCTTTTTAACCATTTAACTTTCCTTTGACAGGTTGAAGCACTATGTAGACAACTATTTGAACTGATTGAAAATTGTCTCTCATTCTTTTAAATGTGTGTCGGGATGCTTTTATGTTGCTGCTATGTGGCTGTCCTGTTTACTTTTCAAACAGTAACCACTGTATTGAAATCAAAAAGGTATATAAAAACATTTTGCTTTCCATGAAAACAATATCACAGTATATCTCATTAACTACAATGAAATTAAGAATATGTAGATTATTAAGGAAATGTTCAAATCAGCATGCAAGATGTCTTAAGAAATTGGTTTTCTAAAGTATGAGAATGACAGGATGAAAACTCTGATTTCTGAGGCTCCAAGGAAGTGTAATAGTTTACAAATAAATTGCCTCTGAATCCAACAAGCAGGTGTCTCAACAAGCAACACCTGTTACTTTCAGACATGTTTCTGTGCAGTGGCTCAAGTCTTTTAATTCTTTATTATCAAACACATCTTCATCTTACATATTAGTTAAGACCTTTCCAGCTAGAATTTGAAATATTAACCTTAGGATAATGCAACCTTAAAAAAATTGATTATTTTTAATAAATAATTTTTTTGAAAATAAAAATTAAAAATAAATAATTTTTTGAAATTAAAATGTAGGTAAGTCATGTTAATAAAGAGAAACATACCTTGAAAGTACATAGACTTTGAGATGTTAATTCTTTCCTAATAACCCTTGACTATTATATTAACTAAATAGAATAATAGACAACATTATCATGGATCCTACTTCCCAAAATAATGTAGGTAGCTGCAATTAAATAGCAGTAACTATGATATACTTCAGTGCACTGAATATAAAACTTTGCATATCAACAGGAGGAATCACTTAGACATGCTAAAACAACACTCTGAAGCTATTGAAACAAAATGGGAGTAAGGAAAAACAATCTTTTCTGTACAGTTATTTTTGCCAGGAGAAGAGGGATTTTGGTTCATCCTAACTGCAATTTACAACACGGGCATGCCCTAAGCTGGTCATCTAGAGCAGGTTTATAACAAAAGAAAAGAAATAGCCACTTTCAGGTGATTATTTATCTTACCCTCATATTCAGGCCTAAAATGGGTCATATAAATTGAACACTAGATACCCTTTTTTCCTTGCATTGACCACCATCTGAGCCAGATAACATTCTCAGGTATATGTTTATTTTATACATGCCTGAAGTCATCTTTAAGGCAGACTATTTTCATCACGTGTACCTCTGCTCATTGTTCCCTCTCCCCCGCTCCCTCCCCGAAAAAAAGAAATTGGTAAAAAAAACACCTGTTACTTTTGTGCCAATTTTGTAGTGATGGTAAAAAATTTTCTTGACAGGCTATAGGTAGAGAATTTTTGTAACAAGCTTACATCCACTTTACATATATTCACACAATAATGAATAAGGGACCCAAAGTATATTCTTGTAATTAAAATATATTTCTCCAATGTAGTTTTAACTACAACTTTTTAAATAAATATATTGTTCCTATGAAGAGCAGTCAAATGCAGTTCAATGAAAGACTTAATTTCAGTATGCTTCTTTCTGTTTTGGAAATTGCTGGAACACGCATTGGTTTTTGTTAATGTAGTAGGAAAGTACTGACTCCTCCTTCTCTCTCAATACATCCAATTGCCCTGGTTGTACAAGCAACACAGTGTCAAGTTATTTCTTATTAGCCTGATTTAGAACTGGGATTCAAGTACCTGTATGTGACATGCAATCCATGTAAGCTGCTAAAAATTAAAGGACAAGTCAGAGCCATTCTACTTCGTATAATTAACAATTGGAGCCACAGCTACAATCTGACTCATATTTCCCAAGCAAGTGTCTTAATCACTGGTGTATAGAGGCAATCACTCATTTGTTCTGGCCCAGTGAATATTTATTTATTTAAAATGGAACAGCTCCAGCGAGAAAGGCAGAGACTGATGTACTATGTTTTAGTAGCAGGGCAATTACATAACAGAATTTATGTTAGTCAATAAATCCCTGCAACAGGGAATCACAAGATAAAACTATTACAAAAAGTCTCAGTCATACATTTAGACAGTTGGCAGTTCTGAGAAATGGCACTGTAGCTGAAACATAATTCTCTTTAAAAACATACTCCACCAGAAATGAAAAAATAGTTCTGTTCACACTGGTATTTCAGACACAGAAGTACTGTACTGCCTGTTTCCATGATCTCTAACCCACAAAATGAAGACATTCGATAGGACCTGGACAGTAGTCCACGTAAATAGTATTCTAATAACAAGTAATTAAGATTCTACTATCAATGTGGTGCCTAAACCTGAAGGAAAAAAAAAAACCAAACAAGGAAACAAAAGAATTCAGTCATCATATATTCTTTTTTTTTTGTCTATTACATCCCTAGCTCTTGAGGAGATAAGAATATATTTTTCTCTTTCTACTGTTATAAACTTGTGTCAGATCGATGATGTTTGTTGACGCTTGAAATACTAAGGTATCATAAATAATGTTTTTTGACAATCTACATTAATAAAAATAATGGACTGTTATGAAACTTTACAATATCTCTAAGAATCATAGCCCGGTCCATTTAAATTGTTGACATTTATTTTAATTTAAGAACTAAAAATTTTTAATAATAGAAAAATTGTAGAGAAAAAACGAATTTTGATTTATAAGCATGAGTATCTGGCAAAGAGGTGGTTTTTATTGCTTATTCAAGTTGCTCTTTCTGCAAGCAAAATATTTTTCTTTTTGTGTAAGAGGAAGGTAATAAAGTAATCCACTACATATCCTATGCAAGTTCAATGTTTTTGAAAAATACTATATCATTTTTACTGCAAGAGTACAGTTTTATAAAAAAAAAAAAATCCACAACCAAAACAACATAGTAGACTTTTCCACAGTTTAGTATTTTATAGTTATATAAAAAATATAAACCAAAAATGGGAAAAAGCACACAATAATTTCAGGTAAATCCATGGAAACCTGAATTGTCACAAAATCTGTGAACAATATATATTTATATTCCCTATGTCTATGCTTATTGCTTATTTCATATGACTTTTAAAACCTTGAACTTTCTTTTTCTTTTCTTTTTTTTCGTACAAATTTAATATTAATCACATCCATTTATGACAGATAATTCCTTCTACCATGCAGAATGTCTGATACATATTGAAAGAGGTGTCAGAAATAAAAAGTGCTTAGGCTCTGGAAATCAATCCACATTGTATGATTTTCAGAAATGTCTCAGTTAAACACAAAGAAATATGCAAAGAAACTTAACTTACCATGGAGAGAAGTATACAAAAAGATGAGAGAAAAATGTGTCACTCTCAGCATAGGCATGTTGGTTCCTGTAAACTACTGCAGTATCTGATGGTGTCAGAATGTGAGAATGATTTAGGATGAAGTAAGACTGAATTGTGTTTTGGACAATAAAGGAAATTATATTCAGTCCATGTTTTACTGAAGCTTATGTGTATTGCTGACATTTTAAAGAAAAGGTACTTGTTAAACACAGGTTTATTTCCTGTTTTTTCCTATTAGCAAGCTTTTCAGGTGACACAGAAGCACATAGGTAATGCAAGGGGTTCAAGACCACAAGATGATCCAGCAATTTATTACATAAGAGTGTGAGTTGATGGCTATGAAGAAAGCATTTCGAGACATGTCAGGTAGTGACCACATCTGTGAGCTGGAGTCAGTTAACTGAACAATAATATAACATCCAAGGAATGATAGCATGGGCAGTACAAGGCAATATTAATGCTAGAATAGTTCTACAATTTTGTCTTCTACTTCCTCACTAACAGTTAAGTAGAATGTGTATTTATGGGTATATAAGTACATTTAATGACATCACCAATGGTTTGTTTCTCCTTCTCAATGTCAAAGATCCAATTTTCTTGCTACATGCGCTGACAATGGCCCAACATCTGCTCTTAACTTTCCATCAAACTTTGGCAATTGAGGCCACTGACCTAGTCTGAGTGCTCAGATGCACTTTACATTCCTATAAGGAAGCTTTTAAGGAGCTTGATCATTTTGGACTGTAAATCAATCCAAGGGGAGGATGGGAGCTATTGCAGACCGGAGTATTGCAGGTAGGAGTCATTTAACTGAGGTGATTTTTAGAAAAGTTGCTGTCATTCAGGCAACAGCATTTGAGGAGCTACTAACACTCACAGGTCATTAATCCAGCACACAGGTTCATCTGCTAGAGCCTCTCTACACTGCTCCAGGTAATATTTTGGTAGCCAGCTGGATGCCAGCATTGCTCTGAAAGATTTGCATTTTCCTAACACGTTAATTTACCAGACAGTGAGCTTTTCTTTCAGTCAGCTGTCTAAACGGAATCTTGCTAGTAGGGAGAAGTCGTGGCATTCATGTACTTATGATGAGGGCAAGAATATCACCAAAATATATACAAATTTAAAGCATTAAACTATCAAGCTGTATGATTGCTTTTAGTCAAGTTATGGGCAGCTAAATGTGGTTACACACTTTGTAACTTTAGGCAATTTTATGAGAGTTATAATTTAAAAGCACCTTATAGAGACAAAGGAGATAAATAGGCAGTGTCAGCAGGTGAATCAGACCTCTAGAGTTCTCTATACTCTGCTGCACGTTGAAGGAAAGTCGGCAATGACAGTCCTAACCAAAACACATTATGTGATTCCTAGACATGTGGTGAATGCCTGGTACTTAGTTACCACCATGGGTTAAGCCACAACACTGTGCCACATTGTACTTTTGGGGAGAAAAAAGGTCGCCCTATCTTTCTGCATCTTTCTTTGCTTCTGTGAAAATTTGAAAGAGAGAAAAAAGACATATTAGTAACATACATAACTTTTAATCTTCTGGATTGGAGTATCCAGCACATTTGCCTTTAAAAGATAGTCTAGTATTCCTCCAGTCTGTTTCACATCATCTGATTTTTCATGAATTTCCTCTGCCGGGTTCTGGAGCGTGTATTAAATATCCCTATTAATATGGCATTTGACAAACGCACGTTACTTTTACACGCAACTTCTTCTTCACGCAGTATATGATCATATATGGAAAACACCACATCTTAAACATACTTAACTCCTGAAGGCCTTTCTTACTAGTGAAAGGCTGAAGTAAAGAAAACATTGATTATTTCAGCCTTCTCCATGTCATGTTCCAGCTGGTGCCCTTCCCCCTTCAGCAGCTGGCTCTCATTTTCCCTAGTCTTTCTTTTGCTGCTCCTGTAGCCGTAGAAGCCCATCTTGTCGACCTTCAGATCCCTGAGCAGGTTCAAGTGCAGATGGGCTTTGGCTTCCCTAACCCCATTCCTCCATGATCAGACAATATCTTTATACTCCTCTAGGGCTGCATGTCCCTGCTTGCATATCCTGCATGCTTCCTTTTTATGTTTCAGTTTAATCAGGAGCTCCTTACTCACCCAGCAGCCCTTCTGTCACTTTTCTTTGACTTGCTACACCTTGAGTTGGACCATTCTTGAGCTTGGAAGAAATGATCCTTGACAATCAGCCATCTCTCCGGGATACCTCTTCACTCTCAGCTTATTGAATATTGTGACTAGCATCTGCCATAGACTCAGGCAGACTAGCTCAGCATAACTGTCACGTATCAGCTATTTTGGGTTACAAGTCTAAAAAAATACAAGCAATCATCAACACTTGCTCTAAGTCTATCATCAATCAGCTTCCACCATTATAAATTACACATCTCTTTTTCTAGAAGAAATGATTATGAAGCTGCTTTTATTTTTGTTTGCCTGTGGATTCTTTGGTTCTTTGGTTCCTATTACTAATTACTTTGCTTCTTAAAGTGTGTTCTGTCTTCCAGCTTCCAGAAATACCATAACGAAATATATGGACTTATATGTCCCAAAGTGAGAGGATAGAGCATCCTCCACTAAGAAAGAACAAAAGGAAACTTTCAAATTACATTTTGTGCCTCTTGATGTGACCTTGAGATTGTGATATTTATGAGCAGCTACCACTCAATACTCTGGAACATAGATTTCTGACAATATGACTTGGAAAAATGTACTATATGTTGTATCCATCCCTGCACTGTACAAGGTTAAAGATTTAACACATTTCTTCAGTACATGTAGTTTTATCTTAATTTAAAGCATTCATACTTTAGCCTCAAAACAGTGCATTTCAAGCACACTTGTCCTTGATTTTGTCCCTTTTAATTTTTTTTCCCCTTTTATCAAGGCAAAGCAAAAGCTGAAAAATGAATGTGAATGGTATCTCATCTCAATTTACTTTCATTTACATTATATTTCATGTACCCATTTGGAAGGCATTTAAAATCAAGTAATTATTGACTGAGAAGTCAAGGGAAGGACATTAGCTCAGAACATGTTGACTACTTATTGCTAAAAATCAGAATGAAATTTATAGGGAGTCAGTGAAAGCTGTCTGAAGAAAGTCTCTGGTCATATACTACCTCCCACTTTACTACCTTTAGCTTTTTCTCCCCCTGAAACAGTATGCCTCCAGCACCTTTTTCATTTTCATTCCCAGTTTCAACTAACTCTTTCTCCTCTTTTAAAAAGCACCTATTTCTTTCCTGTTTCATCACTCTCACTCTTTTTTATTAATGTGTTGCCATATAAGCTAGGCAAAAGAATTATTTTTCCCAGCATTCAAAATGTACTTCCCAATTAGTTTGTGTACTACCGGGCATCTAAATTTAATATTAGATAAATTAGCTAAGCATTTTGAATTACAGGAATAAAATAGTACCAAAATTTAATATGAATGTTCAAGAAAACCCTGAAGAAACATTTTAATCAGCTTGTTCTGGTCAGGCATGGCCAATTAAAATACTTCAAATTAACCATCTTCAGTCCTTCATAGTGAGATGAAAACTTGGTCTTCTGAAATTTTCACACATGGAATAATAAGCTTAGGATCAGTGGGCTGTAGAAAGAGACAGAAACCTGAGGATATCTACCACTGATTTTGGATAATGAATCTACTGTCACCAGAAGTGAGATTTAAACAATTTGATGCTAGAAAGTTGAACCAGTAAGAACAAAAGAAACCTTTAATTTTACTGTCTTGGGAAAAAACCAGCAGTTCAAACCATTTATTGTGGCTAAGCTTAAGATTAATCTGGTTTGTTTTTTGTTTTTTTTTTTTTGGTTTTGGTTTTGGTTTTGGTTTTTTTGGGGTTTTTTTGTAAGAGATTTTATGCATTAACAGAGAGGAGAGAAAAGAGAGACCAAATGCAGATTTAGATTTATCCTGGGCTGTCTCTCCCTTGTTGGATTTAGCCTTTAGAGTTCACAGTGTTTAATATCAAAGTTCAGACTATTTTTTTTTCCATTCCTTTTCCAGGCAATTTGGGGGAAAAGGAAAAAATAAAAAGCCTTTTAATGTTTAACAGACTCCAGGCATGCAGTCATTGATGAGACACAGGCTAAAGAGCTATTCAGCCCACCAGGATCTAAGTTGTTCACTTAAGCCATTTCTCTCTTGCCAATGCTACAAACTGAATTTTGACAAACAAATTTCTAATTTAGACTTGTGCCTAATTCAGATGGGATTAAGCAAGGCCATTATATTTCTTTTCATCTTCTTTGTTTTGTTCTTTGTTTGTAAGGTCTTTCGTTTACATAGACATAAGCAATGAACTATGTTAGCTGTATATATGAAGAGGAAAAGGAAGGTGGCACTCCTAAGCATTTGCCTCAGATGCACCTCACAAAGAAAAAGGAAAAAGAAGGAAAAAAGGAAGAAAAGAATACTTTCTTTCAAACCAGCTCATGTCATTAATCTGGCTAAGAGTGGGTCTGTTAAATCAACAAAGCAGGGAGTGCCTGCTCAGGCACATCTCAGTGCTCGAGAACCTCATCCCATTTACTGCTGCTGATGTTGCGCCAAACACTGAATCTGATATTTGCATGGTTTGGTATTTCAGCTTCAGTCTTTGTTGCTAATATTCACAAATATTCACAGAACTCTCAGTGTGAAGGTATACCTAGTATTGATGGCATTTCTTTGTATTGGACTACTTCAATAAGACTATCTTCTGTATTTATTTTCTCTTTTTCATCACCTTATCATTTCAATGGAGAAATTGTTCAGCAATAAGGTGAAAGAGTTAAATGACTAAGTATGTACACTAAAATAAGTAACTTTGGAAAGAGACTGATTGCACCAAATGCATACAGGGATAGATTAAATGATATATTAAATTGTTCTCATGCAAATTACATTATAGTTTGAATAAAGTTTTCTATCTGAAAGTCTTCTGATTGATTTACACTACATGTTTAGGACAAGGTTGAGCAGGGCTACAATGAAGATCATTTAATCTAATCTCTTTTGTAGATAGAATAAGACACCTGCTTTTGCTTGGACAAAGCGTTAACTGTAAAAAGCTGAAACATTTTAATTATACCCTCCTATTAAAAAAAAACCAACCCTTTTTGTATAAAACTTACTTCACTACAGGTGTCTTCTGCAACCTTCTGAATATTATCTTAAACAAATGTCAATGATTAATTGCATGAGAGTTTGGCAAAATCATTAAAACCAGAGCTTGTAGCAGAAGCTGATTGAAGGCTTATGCCCCAAAAAATTACCATATTGTCAATCAGGTCTGTGGAACTACAGAAACTTCATTATTTATCAGAAAAGTTTCTCTCTGCAACTGCAGTATTTTGGTAGAGACATACATGTACAGTGAATAAGCTTTAAACCATAAAAAAAGTTTAGTGGTTTAAGCAATATTCTTAATCTATAGAAAAGAGAACAAAGAAAATGTGATGCTCTTTTGATAACGCTGCAGAATTATAGAAGAGTTAACTTTATTGAAACTTAACAGAAAAATTAGCTGACATATGTCAGGTCTTCAATATACTGAGGGAGAGAGTGGCACATTTCTGATTATAAGAACACACAATAATTGTTTTTTTATCAAAAGTTAACAAAAATATTCGGGGATACATTTTTAAAAATAAAGAAATAAACGTTTAAAGTCAGAGGGTTAATTCTTAAACGGTAGTAGTGTTGAAGTTATCTCCTAAAGAAACTAGAGAGATGAAGAAAGGCTGAATTTTCAGGCTGAGTGAGAAAGTTGGGGCTGTTCAGCCTGGAGAAGAGAAGGTTGCACAGAAACCTCATAGCATCTTCCAGTATCTGAGGGGGACCTACAGAGAAGCCAGAGAGTGATCCTTAATCAGAAACTGTAGTGATAGGACACGGTGTAATGATACAGACTGGAAGTGGTGAAATTCGGGTATTATTTTAGGAGGAAATTCTTTACTGTGAGGGTGATGAGACACTGGAACAGGTTGTCCAGGGAGGTTGCAGATGCCCCAACCCTGGCAGTGTTCAAGGCCAGGTTGGATAAGGCCTTGAGCAACCCTGTTGTTCAAGGCCTTATCCAGGATGTGTTCCTGCCCATAGAATAGGAGGGGGTGGGACTAGATGAACTTTAAGGTCCCTACAAAACCCCTTAATATTCTATGATTTTCTATGATTTTATATGAGGAATTACTAGGTTTTTTCCCCATTTTTTTCTTTTTTTCTTTTTTTTAATTAACTACCTCTTTCCATGGACATGGTAGAGAGAACACAAATATATATTGCTGAGACAGAACAGTTGAAATGTGTCAAATTATCATCAAAGTCAGCAGAGTTAATGCAGATCCCCTAGTGGTAGGAGTGAGATTTTTTAGAAAAATTAAAAGTGTGCAAGATTGAAACACTAGGAAATGGAAAGTGGCTGTTAAAAGGTGGCACAGGAGAGGTCAGGAGAGGGAACTACACTTGATGAATCAGAACATTTACAGTATACCCCAGTGGAGAGGTTTTGTCAGATGAAACAGACAGTGAACTTTCAGAGTTTTGTCTGAAGTAAAAGCCCTATTAAAAAACTGTGCAAAGAAGACAATTATTTCTTTTCCTTAAGTTTTCAAACGTTTCTATGTTGTTCAGTTAAAATAATGATATTCTCTACTTACTCTATTGCAACCAAAAATTCACACAGGCAAAAAAAAATTGTTTTCTGCATTTTATAATAAAAGGCACTGAATGAATGAAGTTCTGATCCTGTTGTGCCTTATATGTTGCTCTCCCACAGAATCATGGAGTGGCTTTGCTGGAAGGCAGTTCTGGAGATCCTCCAGTTCAACCAACCTGCCCAGATCAGTGTCAGCTACAGTAGGTTGCTCAAGATCATACCCAGTTGGAGTTCAACTATCTCCAGGATGTATATTTCACAAAAAACTTGACCTGATTTGACCACTCTCACAGTAATAGGTATTCTTTTCTTTTGTTTAAATAGAATTTCCTGTATTACAGTTGTGCCCATTACCTCTTTTCGTGTGACTGAGAGCATCACTGAGTCAGTCTTCTTGCCTCATGAACACATGTTCACTTTGGCATTCACCAGGACCCCTGGCTGGTTTTGCAGAGCTCCTTTCCACCAAGTCTGCCCCCACACAGTCAACATGGGTGCATGGGGTTGCTCCTCCCATCATCAACTTGTGAAGGATGTGTTTGCTCCATCATCCAGGTGACTAACGAAGATGTTAAACAGTATTGGCTAAAGTGCTAACCTCTTCTAACCTCCCACTACACTTTGTGTTGCTGCAATCCTTTAAGCCCAGCAGCTCAGCCAGTTTCTAGCCCCACACCCCATGGTTCATCATTTTTACTTTGAGCATGTTTTGTCAGACGGCATCCTGTTAAAAGTCAAGATAAAAAACATCCACTGTTCTCCTCTCATCCTATCCTTCTAGTTAGTTATCTCCTTCTGGAAACTTCAGATTTATCAGGTGTATTAAAAAAAAATAAAAATCACAGTAATCTTATTGTCCTTCATGTGTTTGTAAACAAGCATGATGATTTGCTTGATAACCCTCCCAGGGTGTCAAGAGGGTGGACCAGGCTCTGCTTGGTGGTGCCAAGCAATAGGACAAGAGGCAACAGGCTGAAACTGATTCATAGGGAGTTCCACTTGAACATGAGGAAGAACTTCTTTATTGCACAGGTAACTGATCCCTGGAACAGATTGCCCAGAGAGGCTGTGGAGTCTCCCTCACTGGAGATATTCAAGACCTGTCTGGATGCAATCCTGTGCAATGTGCTCTAGGATGACCCTGCTTGAGCAGAGAGGTTGGACCAGGTGACCCTCTGTGGTCCCTTCCAACCTGACCCAATTTGTGATTCTGCAATTCTGTGCTTTACATGATGTTATAATGAACCAAAGCAGGGAAGCTGGTATTTCTTGCAGTTTTTATGTGAATGATTTCTGATTTCTAGTTATTACTTTACTGACTATGAATACCTTGTAATAAATTACCCTTTGAACACTTGACAGCAATGATCTTTTTTATGTGCTAAAATATTAAATATACATGAGTCTTCTTCAATTAATAAATTAGTTGGTATTCTGTGGTGAAGCTACATATTTGCTTCCTGATCTCTACAGAGCTCTTAACAATGGACAGAACTAATTGGGCCAGACAGAGAGTGGCTTTTCCTACTGCATGGGTGAGGCAGTTTAAATGGCAGCATGTATTGGATCTGGAGAGTGTTGTGTATTAAAGAATAAAAATTTGAGGTTTTAACCGACTTGATTCTCACACACTCAGTTGTTCGCCTTTCACCTGCCCACTCACCCAAAACATTAGGTTCTGTAGGTCTTGAATTCTTTTTTTGTCAGGGAGATGGCTGCCAGACCAGGGGTACGGGGAAGAAAGTTAATGACATACAGCTACTCACAGCTACCAATCTAGGGCATTACTGGCCAGGGTCTTCTCCTGTCATTTTTTTTCCATGCTACTCCCCAGTCTCCAAGAACTTTCTCTACTTTCACGATCTTCCCTCCAGCCACGATGTTTGCTGCCTTCCTTCTGGGTCCCCATCTTACTGTGACCACAGTTTTGGGAACCATTTTTTCAGTACCAGTTCTTTTTTATACATCCCAAAGTCCCTGATTTTACTAATTTAAATTGCCCCTGTACAGAAGCAAAGTGTGTGATCAGACTCCTGTGGTTTATGTGTGGTTTCCTCTCACGTCTACTTTCTAAGTGGAGGATTCAGGACACACCCATTTTGTTTACTCCAGGGGTTGTTAGAACAGACAACCTAGCCAATACCAATGACAACTAGAAAGTACCAGGTTTATCCTGAGAGTTCAAAAGTTCAGTCTGGGTTATTCGTCCCCACCTTCACAGACTGCTCATTATCTGCTGCTTGTTTTCACCGACGACACGTAGACCTTTTAGTCAATGACACTCTATGGTCCAGGGTAATCAATTTAGATGTAGATATCTGCATTTCATCATTTCATCATCTCACCCATTCATATGCATGGTGATATTCAGAACAGAGTGACAGCTTTTTATTTCTCTAAAACATAGAGGAAACAATCTAATAGGCAATATGCAATTTTTGTTAAAAAAAAAAAAAAGAGGTAAAAGGATACAACTGAATTTGATTTGATCCCTAGAAATAGCCTACATTTTTTAATTTTTAAGAGGATATGATACCAGAAAAACCTCTGAAAATTTTATACCTTTGTCTGTAATGTAGCACTGATTCAACAGTCAAGACCTATTGGTCTTGGCATAGTTAAATGTTTAGTCTAGGCCTAGACACCTCTCTACTTAAAGGAAATACATTTCTGAAGCCTGATTTATGTCAAGTGTCCTAGGAGGAGATGAAACTTCTTTTTGTGCTGGTTTTGGCTGGGATATAGTTAATTTTCTTCACAGTGGCTGATATGGGGCTGTATTTTGGATTTGTGTGGAACACACGGTTGATAATACAGAGATGTTTTTATCGCTGAGCAGGACCTACACAGAGCCAAGGCCTTTTCTGTTTTTGTACTACCATACTGGCCAGGAAATTGGGGATGCATGAGTGGCTGGGAGGAGACACAGCCAAGGCAGGTAACCCCAACTGACCAAAGGGATATTCCAAACCATATGATATTGTGCTCAGCATATAAAGTAAGGGGAAGAAGGAGGAAGTGGTGAACATTTGGGGTGATGTTGTTTGTCTTCCCCAGTAACTGTAACATATGATGGGGCCCTGCTCTCCTGGAGATGGCTGAACACCTGCCTGCCCATGGGAAGCAGTGAATTAATTCTTTGTTTTTCTTTGCCCGTTGGTAAAGAGTCATAGAATGGTTTGGGTTAGAAGGTGTCTTAGTTTAAGACAATTTACAGGGCAGAAACTCTAAAATGAGTTACCTACCCTCAGTTTTAGCCACTCCCCTTTCCCCAGTGAGGAGAAACAGATGCGAGAAGATATAAGTGAAAAATAACAGTTTGCTAAAAATAAAACACCAACAACCACGATAAACGCAATGACCTCTAGATACAAAGGTGCACGTGGTCTCTTGGGAACAAAGAAAACAAGATGGCAGCCAACATAGCAGCCCACGTGGCCCAGAGGACAAAGACAAGATGGCAGAGGAGCCCCCTACTCCAGACCACGAGGCCAAGAGAGAGAACAAAGGAAAACAGCACAGCAGCTCAGCCTCCACAGCTGCAGAAAACTTACCCCTCACCCCCTACACACACACAAACAACCAAGGACAAAAAAACCATGGAAAGTATTTTTGTTCAAAAGACTCTGATGCTGCCCAGAAAATGCTGGTAGAAACTTCACAGCAGTTACAGGATCCGACCCCTTCTCAGCACAGTGCACCTGGAACTGGGGGCAGTGGCTGGGAAAACTGGCACAGAGAGTCTGACCCCACCTCAGCAAATGGAAGCAGCAGCAGTGAAGGTATTGCAAAATTCTCCAAAGCCCAGGGAGAACAAAAAAGCTATTGCCTTGTGCCGCCTCACAGCAGTTGACAAGCGGCAGAAAAAGCCCCAGATGATACCCAAGCAGCCAAGGTGTTGAGAAATCTGCTCAGAGGCAGTTTTGGATTGTGAAATGCAGCTTCTCAGGTTGTGACACGGAGACTTTGCCAAGGTAACCCTTCAGAAGCATGGACAGAACACCCATTCTCTATTTTTAAAGGGACCCAGCACCTTCTCCTTTCCATGAACCAGAGTAAAACACACAGTTTCTTCTTCCCAGGTTGCTGAGCCTTAAAGAGACAGTAAATCAGACGACAAGGATTGATGTAAAAAAAATATGCAATACATGATTTTTGGGTCACCTACGTCACCTAGGACAGAACGGGCCTTAAAGATCATATAGAGCCAGACTCCCCTGCCATGGGCAGGAGCACCTAGATCTGGTTGCTCAAAGCCCCATCCAACATGGGGCCCTTTCCATATGCAGGGAGAGGATGGAAAAAGATGGCAAAGAGGAAGGTGAAACAGCAACTACAGAAAAAATTGTACTCAAACTTGCATGTAAAGCCGGAACTGATAAGCCTGTAGTAGTTCAAGCTACTGGAAATGCATGAAAATTCCTCTATATAGATTACTTAGTGAAACGGATTCAGAGAAAAATAAAGGATACACAAAATGCCTGATGAAAGACAAATACAAGAGTTGTGCAGGGCCAGGTTAACCTAGGTATGGAATGTTCCTAACCAGAACTCTTGACACAGAGAAGAAACTAAAAGGAGGAAATAAGCATGCAAATCTTCTTTGTGGGAACGGACTGGAGGTTTTAGGGAATCTTTAAAACAGAAAAGGATGGGGACACTTGTGAACAGGGCTGGCTTGACAATGTAAAATGTAGAAATGCAAGATCCATGGCTGCATGAAATGCTTCAGTCATTTAAAATAATTATATGCCAAATTAAATATAATAATAAACCATAGTATAGACTAGTCTTAGGGTGTTATGTTTATCTCTTTTTTCTTTACATAAAGCCACACTGAAATTCAGCCTGCTAGAAACGTCAGTCCTAAAAAAGCCAAAATAAACCCCAGTCAGCCCAACAAAGAGTAAACAAACAAAAACCCAAACAAAATAACTTATTTAGAAATTTCTAAGATACATAAATGTAAACTGAAGTAAAAGTTAAAATGCAACAGACTTGCAAATAAGTCATATATTTGGAAGGAAAATAATAAACAGCAATTGAAATAAATAAAACAAAGTTTAAGAAAGATAAGAGTACCAAAGATGCACCACAGGAGGAATCTAATAAAAATGTATTCTGTTCTTTGTAAGATTTTTACTTACTTATCAATAAATGGAAATCCAAAAGGTCTCTGTGATAAAATACTTTAGTAGCTGATATGTAGCAAATTTCCACTACTATAGTTTCACTGTTTCATATGGCTTAAAAATATTTCAAGTAAAAGTATTAAACTGTCAAGTTGTTTTATTTACAACTGCTCCCCATTTACAGCAGGCTTAGGACCAATCTTCTTAAAGAAAATTTTGCTGTTTTCCTGTTCCTTCCAATGATCTGATGAACAGAGCCGTATCATGCTCAGCCTCAGGAGGCAATTACAACTCGGATCCAAGGCCCTGCTGCTCTGCTGTCTTCTTGCTCCAGCAACAGGGAATTAACTCTGGCCTACAGTACAATTCAGTGCCACTGCTGCTCATGACCAGTTCTGTAATTGAATCTCTGCCTCCATTTGTTTACTAAGAAAACACAATCAAAAATGATTGCAACAGCTATGAAAATGGCTGGGCAGCTGTGGGTTTTGTGTAAATGGACTAATCTGTTTACATGTGGTCATATCTGGAATGCTGTGCTATATAACTGAAACTGGGGAGGGGGTTCTTTGGAAGTTTTTTCAAAATGCTAAGTAGAAGATGAGATACATATATGTTTCTCTAGTTATTCAAATTCATAAGAATACAGAAAGTTAATTTTTAAAGAGTATTGTCTTCCCTGGATATTATTTGAAGCACTCATGCTATTTATTTAATAGCGTTACACTTACCTGTTCGGTCTCCTGATGTATTTTCCCCAAGTAGTCATGGGAGAACGATATGTTTTTCTATCTTTCTTCATAATGTAGCTTTTTTACTTTAAGGCTTCAGTGCTTAATGCCCGGTTAATAAATTTCTGGAGATTTCTACCCTTCTGTAAGTGACATCACTAGACTTTTTATTGTCTTCTCAGGAAACAAATCACACCTTCAGCCAGTGCTCATCGGTTCTGAAACAGGATGCGCTCTATGTCTGCAGGTTGGAGCTGTAACTCATATTCCATTTGACAAATGTCAGAAAACATGTTTTATTAGCACATAGAGCATATATTGTTAAGAATTAATACAAACTGCTATTCAACAAGTCAGAAGCAGTCAGGTTTTTGGCTTGAGAAGGGAGTAAACATTTAATCTAGGACAATGGCGCACTTATCCAGATGAACAACAACAAAAAAAACAACCCAAACAAACCTAAACAAAAACCCGCTAAAATTTTATAATTCTATTTGGAAAAAAGAAAAATCAATTAAAGTGCCTACCTATCTGACTTTTTTATAATGGGCATTATATTACAAATTGCCAATGGACCAGTACTTCAGAAAGATACATAAGGCAAAAAAGCATGAAGTGAAGAAAAATACAAAATCTGAAAGAGGACGAAGATCTTTGTTATAACGTTCCTTCATTTTCTGTTTACCTGATGTAACTTCATTCCTGGATTCATCAGAATGAGACACAGCATCAGACAACTAATGCCAAAGCTAGACAGTGCAGCAGAGCATGGTCGTTAAAGATAAATCATATCTCACAACAAAAGTCTCAGTCCTCCCAGCATGCTGTTAGATATAGTACTTTCATGATTTTTTCTTCCACTGGCTCAGACATCTGAACACAACAAAATATTATTATGGTTTAAAAGAAAGTATTTAATTTCTTTTTTTCTTTTTTTCTAACTAAAGAAGGTAATACATGCTCCGGTCAATCCAGTAGCTGAAAGACAATGAAGGCCATACTGAAATTTAGTCCTTCATGCTGGTGTACATAAGGACAAAATCTTGAGTAGTGTCATGTTAGCACATCCCTAAGTGCATAGATTTAACCGACCTAGAAGGTGCACAAGTTCCTGGAAAGTTTTGCAATCCACTGTGTGGTCTCTGCAGCTGTGTCTACACAGCAATCATTGGTTGTTATAATGTCTGCTACATTGATGAAGGAGCAAATGCAATCTATTGGTCTTTGTACAGTTAGAGAATTTAGGCCTAAAAACATGAACTTCTTTCCTGAAAAGGTGTAGAGGGGTCCATTACACAGACTTTGTTTTAAAATGTTAGTCCCTCCATATTTCATGTGAAGTATGGAAAAATTTTTCTTCACACATTTCAAATTACTAAACTTCGATTAAAAAATATGATGATACAAAAGTAGATTTAAGCAATCTTGTTTTCATTTTTAACACCTTTTAAAGTCTAAAGAAAAACTTGTTTACAAGAATTATACACTAAATAGTCAATCAGTCTACATATATATATCCTTCATGATTAAAGGTCATAAAAGTATTTAAATAGANGTATGAATAGTTCAGTTAAGAAATGAAAAGCAATTCTCAGAATTCTCAAATTTCCTGAAAGATCTGAAACCAGCTGTTTTATTACCCTTGGAATTTCATCAAGCTGCTAATATTTCATTTATGAAAAATGCTTTCTTATGATAATGGTTTCTTTCTCTCATTCTTTGCCAACCTATCCATTCTGATTATAAATTACTTGATACAAGTATGAATTCTTCCTTAAAGTGCAGTCCTAGAGACCCCTTGCGAGCCTTGAAATTATACCCTTTTATGTAAGGAGAGTTGGTGTATCTGATAAGGTACTTCAGCAAACTTAACTTTTTTTTTTTTCTTAAAAATAAGGGTTTTAAGAAATCTTGGTAAGTATATATTCCTTGCTATGAAAATGTCCTTTTCACAGTTCACTGAGATACTAAACTGCTGTAGCACTTTTAAATATTTTCCCCTCTAAAAGGTAATATTCAAGCAGAAAAGAGTTAATATTTTGATTAATGAAAGAAATAAAGCAATTTGTTTCAGGTCATGTAGTCTCTGCTGAAAATTTAGTATGCACACACAAAATCTCCCACTCAGAAAATATCAAAATTTAACAAATAGTGAATCTACTGTTACATTGAAATAAATTTTCATTAGGAAAGATAAGGGTAACCAGCAGCTGAGCTCCCAAATAAAATGATTTCCCTTGAATATCCTTCCAAAGCAGTCCTACAGGAACTGAGAATTTAATAAAATGTTATTAGATTAAACTTTATTCTTTGAAAACAGATACTGAATTACATGAGACTCTGATTGTAATCATCTGTTATAAAGACATGTTAAGGCAATCAGCTGCCTCCAGGAAATGTAAGACCAGAGGTAGAGCTGTTTTATATGAAAAGGCCAGATTACAGTACTGCAGAGAAGAAATAATTTTTGGGAGGAATTAAGATGTCATTTTTGACTTTTGTAAAATTGCTCACAATGTGCTCATTATGCAACCTCTATTTTTTCTTGGATTGGAGATACACTTTTTAGAGGGATTTTCTACTGTAAACATGTGCCTATTTTAAATGAGACTTATTATAACACCATTAAAAATAAGGGAAGTATAGATATGACCAGTACAATGCACTGATACTCTCCTGGAGGTGACAGTGGAACATCTGCAAAAAACCTAGACAATATAGGAATTAGTGCTTTGATAGGTGGACTTTAAAAAAAACCAACTTTTTTGCCAGATGTTAAAATGAATGTGCCCCAAAAGTTCCCAATATGTTGACTGAACAAACAGTTAATTTTTAAATTGATAATATTACTAAAAATTAATAAAAATTAAGGATAGTCTGGTTTCAATTTACTGGTCTATCTGAAGCATATAACTCTGTTGTGAGTAAGGAATGAGGAAGGAGAAAACATTTCTAAAACTAACTGAGGACACACCACAACATGTCCATCCATTCTTCCTTGTCCCTATGGACAAGATGACTGTAGTCCCCACTCATTATAATCAGAGATGACTACACTATAAAAATTATGTTTATATTGTGACAATAATTTTTAAATGGAGTTGTTCACTTCACACTTAGAATGTTTGTACACAGTTAGCAGTTAACAGCTCATTAACGATCTTCTCATTTGATGGTTAACCAAAAGGTTTTGCTTCCCAAATGCCAGGACTAGTAACGGAATATCAACAAAGTGTGGAAGCTCAGCCAGAGTTATTTATTGCTTTAAAGGGGATTCTTATATTGCATTGTAACAGATTCTGGGCTGATGTGAGGTAGTTGATTGACCAAGTTAGAAAGATGGGATTTAAAGTGCTATAGACCTTTACAAATCCATGGTACTTGCAAGGAGACATGGGCTGTCCGGAGAGTGTGGGAAAGCTCTGACAAGATGACAGACTAGCAGACTAAAAGAATATTTCACAGAGGTATCCCAAAAACCTTTAGTGAAGACTTGCACCCATTTTCAGATATATTTTCTTAGACATACAAGTGGTTCAAATAACACTTTCCACCAAATGTGTGACTCAATCGTTTTTCAACATTCCTTGTCTCTCTCCTCAAGGGCAGAATGTCCAAGACACCAAGTTGAACTTGATGTAAATCATGGTTATCTTAACAGGAGGTAGAACTGAGTTCCTAACCTGTAGTTGCTCAAGGACTCAGACATGGAGTGAGAAAGGGGGTGGGTCCAACAGAAACATAGAAGCTTTTGAGGAACATAATGAAATATGGGGAGAACCCAAAGAATTAATTGATTCCTTTAGCAACTGAATATTGAAAATAGGTGGTGAAAAACAAATCACCAAGGGCCTGCTGCAGGGTGATCTTAAAAGTCTGCTGCTTAATTAAATATTATGCATGCATGTATTTATTTGCATTTTTATTTATACATATATATTTTATACATTTTTTGCACATTACATTTTATGAAAAGTTATAAATAGGTGTCTTTATGCTTAAGTTACTGACAAATATTTTATGTTCCATCATATTGCGTTGTACTACAGAAATCTTTTTTGTGGTTACTAATATTCACTGTGAAATACAGAAAACGACCGAATTTTCACTATTTTCTCTGGATTCCCTTCTCCCAAATGCCATGTTTTTTGATCACATAATTTGTCTTGTTACATTGCACCATTTCTTGCGTGTATCTTTGACTTAGGTCAAAGCTCTTGAGGTCCTCACTTCTGTGTGTGTTCATATATCAAGGACCAGCCTTTGCTGTCAGACCCCACACCTAAAACTCTCATCCTGGCTCTTGTCAACTTGTCAATTACTGAACCATCCTTTTCTTTCCTTTTTGTGAAAACTGCTGTCTAACACAACTTTTGTCCGTTTCAAATGAGGCTGCAGTGATTTTCTCTATCTTGGCACTTTGACAGTGTCACTCTTCTTGACATTTTGCTGGCTTACACTTCTCCATGGAGTCAAGAGCGCCACTTCTCTTCAAACATATCATGGATTATCCCCAACCTACCTAACATCTCTTTCACCTTCAGCATTTGGAATTATCTTCTGATACTGTACTTTCTGACACCTTGTACTCATTTACCTTTGGCACCTTATGTTGTCCCTCTCACTGGGAATCTCAGAGCACCATCCCACAGACTTTTTTCCACACTAGCTATTTTTTCTCTGTATAAATTCTTTCCCTTCCCTTTTCTGTAAAACTTACTCAACCCCTAACACTGTTTCAGAGCTTCAGTGTTCAAACAATTGCCAGTCATATGTTTTTCTGCAAATCGCTTATAATAGGGACCCATTTTCCATAGCTTTGTTTTTATATAATGATATGTAAACCGAGACCTTGATCCCTAGGACTGTGGTGACACAAAACTTAACATTACAATATGAAAAGCTGGTGAAAAGCATAATTTTACTTTTCCACTTCTTGTAGCAATATGGTGTTCAGAAGCCTCAGGTTGAAACTATGAGTTTAAGGGGACAGCAGCATTAAGTCCTATGCCACAGGAGCCAGGACTGAGTTCTTACTCCTCACTGGAAAGAGTGTACTAACGTGCAAAGCATGCAAGACATCATTGGAACAAGATTAAAAAAAATGGGAAAATGGTGGGCTTTAAAAATTATTTTAGCATATAAAGCAAACAGCAAATACATGGGCAAGACATTTTACCTAGCTAAAGTACAAGCACATGTACTTTCTCTATAAGAAATAGCTATAAGTAACAGATATTAAGGCTAAGGAGAAATTAAAAAGACAATTGTTTGAGGTATTAGACTGCTTGACTAGTGAAGAGAATTTTCTTTTGACAATAACATAACAATTATGGAAGTGCAGCAGGGGAAAAAAGGGATTTCTACTTTGCAGTTTACTGAGGACCCTTTTGAGTCTAAGAACAGCCTGGAGTCATCCTAGAAACTTCTGCATAAAAAATGGACAGACTACTAATGAGCATATACATTAGAAAAGACAAACTTAGATTGCTTCTAAGGATTTTCTGTCAATCTTTACGCTATTCCATCATCTATTCTGCAATTACCCATGTAGCCCAAAGAAATAATCAGGAGAAGTTTTATATGTTAGTGCCTTTGCTCTGCAAGAAGCAAAGAGAAAATGAAGGAATACACAACTTTTTTATAATTGCCCCAACTTCTGAATTTTATAACTTTTAGTAATGAAAATGAAAGCGGAGTACATCAACAGCATAGTGAGAATCCACTCAGCACATGATATTAACTTATAGTTTTCATCTTGGAAGATCAGAACTAAATTAATTGGGTAAAAAAAAATCTATATATAATATATATTCTTGGGGGGACACAAAATGTATTAGCTCTGAGAGTCATATTTAAAAGACTTACTACAGCACATGTCCTCTAAATCCAACAGGATCATTTGGGAACTGCTATGTTCATTGACTTAGTTCTGCAAAATTGTGAGTTCAGCTTATTATAGAACACATGAACAAAATGTTCCTGTGCTGGTTGTCTACACAATGAACAAGTATATGCACGTCACATGTCCTTTACAGCATATATGCACCTATGCACAAGATTTCCAAGAGATGGAAGCTCTTACACAGTACTGCACTTGTCCTGCGACACACAGTGTTTTTTTCTATAATATATATACACACGTATCCCTTTCTTACTCTTCCATTAATTTTATATCATAAGTAAATACGCCTTTATTTAAAAACATTTAAAGTATGTAAATTGGTGTCATAAGGGTAGGGTGAGAAAATACCTATTTTTTGTCAAAATCTACAGGTCTGCTCTGTAAAAATCATGACAAATCCATCAGCTACCCTTTGACTTCATTAATGGCATACCCCATACAATATAGAATGTCCTACAGTGTTATAAGGCTGCACAAAAAATGTTGAAATAAGAAGACATTCAGAAAAGAAGAGAACATTTATCTGCTATATATTACTGTGTTTCTTTTATATAAAAAACCCAAACACAAAAATATAATGCTAATTTACTATAATTAAGCATATCATGGGTTTATAACAGCTGTAAAGAACAAAATGGTATTTCAGCTTACAAGGGGAAAGCTTAACAGAATCTTGTGTTTCTTTTTTTATTGAAACCTTGTATTTCAAATAGTTACGAAGGATTGTCCTGGTTTTCACTAGGGTAGAGTTAGTTTGCTTCATAGCAGCTGGTACGGTGCTGGTTTTTGAATTTAGTACACGAATAATGTTGATAACACAGTGATGGCTGAGTTGCTCCTTAGCAGGACTTATCCTAAGTCAAGGGGTTTTCAGTTTTTCATCATCTGCCAGTGAGCAGGTGCATAAGAATCTGGGAGGGAGCATGGCCAGGAGAGTTGACCCAGACTGGGCAAAGGGAAATCCCATACCACAGAACATCATGCCCAATATATAAACTGGCGGGACTTGGCCGGGAGCTGCTGGTTGGTGATTGGAGACAGGCTGGGGATCAGCCAGTGGGTGGGGAGAAATTGTATGGTGCATCCTTTCTCTGCTTGGGATTTATTTCTCTCTCTTTCTTTTGTTATCTCCCTTTCCATATTTGTTTTGTTTTGTTTTGTTTCAATTATGAAGTTGTTCTTATCTCAACTCACAGGTTGTACCTTTTTTTAATTCTCTTCTGCATTCCGCCAGAGCAGCTGCATGGTACTTAGTTACCAGCTGGGATTATGTCATGACAAGGGCCCAAAAGGTCTCTCTTCTCACTTAAAACTCCATCTGGTATGTACATTTAAAGGCACAGTCCAGTTTTTACAGCTATCCAGGGTGAACATTTGGCACTGAAAATTAAGTTTCCTGGTTTGGAAGTTATAATTGACTTTTTCTTATGTTAAACTATATGAAGTTAGTAAAAATGTCAGGGGAGATGAAGAAACGTATATGTGTTCATGAATAAAACATTTTGATTCTCTATCCTTCACTTGTTGTAAACATTGATGTGACATTAAGATATTCCAGAAATATGCAATCACAAATGAATTATCTTGTACTTCAAACACATTATATGTTAGTAGACCTTGTTGTGTGGGGCTTTTTTTATGAAATTAAGAGATTTTCCAGAGAAAGAATTCTATGAATAATGATGAAATTTTGAAAAATCCCTGTTGATGTTCCAGATCAGACAGAATGCAGTTATCTATAAATGAATCAGAGGAGCTTCCTGTTATAAACAGATGTCACTTTTTTCCTCTATCACTATATATGAAATTGGTTTCCATAGACTTGCAAGTTTTCTGCACAAGGAAATTTATTGAGTAAATACTGGTTTGTAAGATTTCAGTTTATTCTAAATCATCATAAAAAGAAATATTACTACATTAAACATTTCATAAACTGAAAGTAATTTTGCAAGTCAGGCTTCCATTTGGAGAAAGCAGCAGTCAGATAAATAAATCTGGTGTATTAGTTTTTGCCAGCACTTCTATTTACATTGGCTTCTCAGGCTAAAATATATCATTCACACAGGTCACCAAGGGGATAATTCAGATTCCTATGTTTCTTTTTTCCACTCAGGATTTTTCTTCACATACAGCCTAATCTTACAGAATTCACTTTGAATTTTACCATTATCTTCAACAGAATCTTTCAAGTCATTTCACCTTTAAAGTGATATTTAAAAACTTTAATACTTAGCCAGGCACAAAGAAGCCTGCTAAAAATAATTACTTGCTTTGATTTTAATGAAGGTTTTTCTTTTTTTCTTTTCAATTTGGAACAACTATTAAGTTTTGAGATGTGATTTGTATCCACACCTGATCACTGTTGCCCCACAGACCTACATCATCTCCTCTGATTTAGATTTGCTCATTGTATTGTATTGCTACTGTATTATGTCCTCCATAGAACACAGAGTCCTGAAATGGCAAAGATATTGGTTTGTTGATCTAATCCTCATTTCCTTAACTTCTGTCATCTATCTGTCTGTCTATCTATATATCTATCTATCTATCTATCTACCAATCTATCTATCTTATCTCTCATAAAAATATTTGTACTTTGATCAGGGAAGCAAACAGAAATTGCTAATATTGTACTTGTGAAACTTTTGGTAAACTGCTCTGGTGAGCTATGACTGTTCTATTAAATCAGACTCTAAAAATCATTAGGGCACAGCAAAGTCTATTAGTACTGAAATTCTATGTTAATGCAAATGTTACAAGGCAATAAATAAAGTCTATTAAAGACCTACGGCTTCTGTCATGCTGGATTCAAATTTGGGTTAATCCTTACAAAATGTTCACAATTTCCTACCTAATGGCAGGCCAACTTACAGAAATAATCTTTTAGAGTTTATTCTATCATTATAATTCTATTATAAGCAATGAAAGGAAGGAAAATGTGGGATTCTCCTGGTGTGGTTGCTTATTTTATCATGCATTCAATCACTCTGTAAAGTGTGACAACTCAAAGAGACCCAGTGCTGATTGAAACATATAGTATTCTCAAATTTCTAACAGCCTAGAATACACAATTTGGTAAAAATGAAAGGAAGAGAAAAGCACAGGACACATGTCAATATCAAATCAGCAAAAAACATTTTCCTGTGTTCTCTTTCCTCAGACACTTTAGGAAAACCTACAATAAAGCTGCAGAAACAAAGGCTAAAATTAATAAATGAAAGAAAGGAAGGGCTGGGAAAAGTGGAGGGAAGGGGAAGAAAGGAAGAGAGACAGTTATATTCTTGCATATCTGTGTCACTTGGGGTCTTGGTAAACTCAGGTGTATACCTGAAAATCCTAAAACCAGATTAATGCATTCTTTTTCTGATCTTTCAGGTGCAACTTTTGTTCTCTGTAGTGCAGAACTCCAAACACTCAATTTAGATACCCATATCTCTATTGTCTTAAATAATACTGTAAATTGAAATTACCTCATTAACCTAAATTTACCATTTAAGGAGAAATAAAAGGTAATAGCCAAAGAAGTATTTAAACAACGAGTGAAACTTCAGCAGCACAGCTTTCTATCTTGCTTTATTAAAAGGAAAAAACTGGCAATGAAAATGAGATAGAGGCCTCAAAGCAGATTGCTCCAATTTGTTCAAGAAGACGTTCTTCTTAGGAAAAATAAATGTATATGACTTTGTGTCTATGATGAGGAAGCACTTCAAAACCATGGCAGATTATACTCGAGGTTGTTAAGTATGATTGAGATCAAGTAGCACACCTGAAAAATGAATGGAAGGGGCTGAAAACCTGCAAACCCTCACAAAAATTATATTTAGAATACTTTCTTCATAGTCTTTCTATCTCATCTGTTTATTCACATTTGCAATTAAAATGCTCAAGCTGCAAATAAAAGAATTTTTTAAGAGACGTAGAGAGCTAAAATATGTATGAAAGTGATGAATTTGTTCAAGTAGAAAAACATACCAACCAGCCCACAGACACAATCAGTTTGGAGCTGTGGAAAAATGCTGATGATGCCAGCTTCCAAAATCTATTTCTGTCTTATGGTCCATACAGCTACAAATAAAAGTTCCTTAGTTTCACCATAGAAATCATACGTGGCATTCTCAGTTTCTACAAGAACATTAAGAATCTTCTTTTCAATAATATCAAATATTACCTTTAAGAAAAGCTATGCAAACTTGGTATCAATCTGGAAAGGTAAAACTGATTCAGTGGAGTGGAGCCAGTACCACAAACTGAAATAATTAAATATAAAATAATAATTATTTTGTTGCAAAGGGCTAAACAATCAGCTCCCCCTAACCTAACAGTATATTATTTTAAGTTCCATTATGCAGAATGGGCTTCTACAAACAAACAACCCAAACAAAAAGTACTTGGTGGGGAGTGACAGTTTCTTTCAAATATTATGCAGGTGGTAAACAACAAGAAATGTCAGCCAGCAGAATATCCTTAGTGCTAGTGAAATGATGGACTACTGTGAAAACAAGTACTGTTAGCTGCAGTGAGCTCTAGCACCACTTCACCTAAGACAAAAATTTACCAAGTACAGATGCATCCAGGAGAAACTCACTGTGTGTATGAACAACAACAGACTGTCACTGTGACATATCTAGGCCCACACTATTAAATGGTAGAGAATTTCTGATAATCTAACTTCTGCTAATGTCCAAATCATCATTCTGTATAATTGTATCAAATTAAAACAATAGCAATTCCCCTAGTAACTAGAAATTCAGTCATTTCTAGCAGTAAATGGACAATAAAATAATGTAGTTACTGCATTAGAACAGTTTGTTGCCAGACCATATTTCAAACGGGAACACAATTGGACTTTAATTAACTTAAAAAGAAAAAAAAAAGTATTTGGAAGATAAACTAAATGAATTCTTATTTTAAAAAGAGAGCTGATACGCTCCTATGTAAAATATATTCCTGTTTTGCAAAGCTGAAGAAGTATCATTTGTATTTTAAACATGTACATTTTCTTCAAAGAAGTGATAACAACTAGAATACTACCGACTGCACAGACTTCTTGTCAGGAACAGTTATGTTCACTGCGTAATGCAAAATGGAGATCGGTAGAAGTAGGATGGCTATGTCTAAGGGAAGAAGGATTTAATAGATTTTGACTGTTCATGTGTGTGTGCATATCTCAGTGGAGACTAGGAAGCTTTAATTATGGAAAACCAATCTTCTTGTCAATTACAGAAAGAATACTACTAAGCATGTAATACTTATTTTATATATAGTATATATACTTTGTATTTAAAACATGGCCAATATCACATTATTATGTAAAGATTAAATTTAATTTAAAATATTTAGGAAAGAAAAGAGAGATTTTCTATTATCTGTAAAAATATTTTTCATGTTTTCGTTCACTGAAGCTCATTTTTCAAAATCTACTTTCTGCATTAATGATTCACACAAATGCATGTTTGTTTTCAGTTTTAGTCTATTTCTGTAACTTATTTCACTTTCATAATAAAACTATAAGGACAAGAGTAATCCTTTGAGCACTGTGTATTATCTGTGGCATTTTAGAAATATTTGCTTTACTGATCATAGACCTGTCTTTATGAAGAGCCTTTGATACTACTTTCTGGCAAATTTTGCTTCAGAGAAAAAAAAGAATGGAAGAGTACATTAGCTAACACATCTTATGTAGGAAGGATAGTGATGATATCAATATAACACAAAAGCATTAACAGCATCTTTCTTCCATGTTACCAACCATTCAAGTAAAATCCAATTAGAATAATACACTACTGCACAGAAACCATATCAACCTATATTCCTCTATATTCAATATTGGCAGTTCAAATACAGAACAAACCAGTATGGCATTATGAAATCTGTTTAATACGTAGTAAAACTGAAAAAGGGCTCTCACTATGTGAAAACACTATGTGAAACAAGCAGAGTACCATGCATAAACCAGCACAAACATAAAATAAATATTGATATGAAGACAAGACACCAACAGCTGTGTTAATATTCCTCAGCTTTCTACTTCTCTTGGATAATAACCTAATGGACCAATGCTATAATCTACAAGTTGACCTTGCAAATTTTCAGTGCCGTGGGTGGCAGGAAGGGAGAGGCAGAGAAAAAAAAGAAAGAAGAGAAAAACCCACAACCTACTAAATATTGTCTAGTCTGGAGAATATTCAGTCCCAAATTAAAAATTATTTTGATGGAGAATTTCTGGGAGGTGCCAGAACAAAGCAATTTAAAAGGCCTAAGACACCCTGATGTGGTCAGATGTTGTTGTGTCTGCAGTGACAGACATTCAGCACAAGCCAAAATGAAACACTGCATAATGTTCTGAGCTAAGGAAATGGACAGTTAAAAATCAATCTCTATCTCACATTCCCAGCTCTGAACCTGAAAATGACAGCTATTATCCAGATTTACATTTTATCCCAGCTAGAATAACGCCAATAAATCACTGGGCTTTTGGCTGCTCAGATAATTACAATGTGAGTGGCTGGTATGAGTTTCACTGGGGAAGATGCTTTCAGAGGGTTAGAGCACAAAGTGGAAAGAATGACAGTGAAAAATTGACTTGATTTCCATGCCGAGATGAGAGCTTGTGACATGCAAATCGCTGAACACAGTAACCTCTGCTGAGACCCCTCAGCCCTTCTCATCAGATACCCAGAATGGATAAGTCTTTGTGGTGAAACCTGAGCTGGTAGCTCAGGTGAACAACCTTTTGGTTTAAGGGGACAGAGGAGTTTTTAATGGTACCTTAAAAAAATTCTCATGTATCTTCGCCAGGAGCAATTTCATCATAGACACTTTCTTCAATACCACTTACCAGTTTGCTTCTGTGAGAACAGAGACACTTTGAAATCAAAATTCTTAGTTATTATTAGTTTAATATACACTTCTAATCGCATCTGCGTATCAGATGACTGAGTAGCAAGAAATTTAGCTATACATAGTTCTAAAGAGTATTTGAAAGAATATGGGATCCAAATGTTCTTACGTCTGTATTGTATGAGTGCTCATTTCATCCTGTAACAAATTCTTTCGTTCCTCAAATATTAATTACAGTTCTGTTTTACAACAAATGTATCATATGTTTCACAATTTCTCTCCATAATTGTCCTGACTTCGAGTCTGAGCTGAATCTTCCAAAGTTTTTTCCTGAATAACCTGAAACCTGAAAAAATGGTAAAATAGAAGAATTAGTTTTATTATTCTGTATGATTATCTAGTTTATATTTTAAAATTCCAAGAAATGTTCCTAAATACAAATGGAAAAGCATATGTAAATATCAAAGTACTATTTTTCAACGGCTCTGTTCTTGTCCTTTGATGAACTGCCAAAAACTGTATGCAAACAAAAATGAAATACCTAAAAATAGGTATGTTTTTATTACTACAAACTTGAGAAAACCATTTCCAAAACAGCTGATAACTTATCTAATTGAACTCGTCTTGGGCTGCCACAACAATGGGATGAATCCATTGTCATAATAGGGATATCTTACTGAGATACGATTCATTATTATCATACGTTTTTTATTATATCTTTCATAAAGTTGTCTTTTCTCTTGATGCTTTTTTCTGTTGTTTTTTACTGCATTATATAAGACTAACTTCTATTCTTTTTGTAAAATAACACCTCTGGTAGTGAGTCTGCAGTTAAAGCTGTTTATTCTTACCTTGTTTCTTCCTGCTTTACAAGGATTGTGAGGAACACCAAGTATTCTTCAATAAATGTAGCAGGCATACATTCAACTGCAAAAATCATACCAAATTTCTATTCAGTGTTGAACACAATATGGCATCAACATCAGTTTGTTGCATAATAAAGACAATAAATACTTGCAGAGAACATCAGATAAAAACCTGCACTAAGGTAAAGCATAAGTGTATAGATCTTCCCAATCTACTTGAAAAAATCTTTAGTAAATTAAAAAAAACAAACCCAGATATATTTGTCCTCTGTCGGGAAATTAAAATATCTCTATAAAATGGGGGGAAAACCATCAAATGTGAAGGCTCTGCAACTCTCAAGAGACTATAAACACCAAATCTCTGTAGTAGTTAGAACTGGATGAGATTATAAAAGCTGTAATAAAAGATAATAAAACATAACTAAACTGTAGGAAATGAAGAAAAAGCCATGACAAAAACATGAAATAATGCCACTACAGAACTACTTTAATATCAAGGAATGATAAAACTGAGAAGAGGAAGAGCCCTTAGCTAGGATGAAAAGCGGAAAAGGTTGGAATATAAAAAAAGACAGGAAGAAGATAAAACAGGCTGGATAGAAAAAGAGGATTAACTGTGCTGAAGCAGGAAATAATGACAGACTTTAAATATCATGCTAAGGGGCATCTGCGAGCCAGAGCGGTGTAGGTAAATGAAGAGATTGTCCTTGTTCCTTCTGAGATCTTTACTTGCTTGAGTACAAACATGATGTATTCAGTGCTCAAGCACATAAAAGATTATAAATATTGGAGCAAAATACAGAGAAAGGAGCTCCACTCTTTGTCTCTTTGAACTTTATGCAGAAGAAATAGAATATACAAACAACAGAAGAAATATTTGTATACATTCCTGCCTGAATGAATAATTTCCTTTTCTTTTGTTAGAGCCTTTTCTGAAGGACAAATACAAGAATAGTAGTATTAAGCTTGCTTTTTCTTTATTTCATGGACTTTTAAAATAGACTCGCAAAAATAGTCTAGGCTGGAGGTGATTCTAGATATCAGCCGGTCCGAGTCTCTTCTCTAAATCTGGTCATTTTATATCAAGCTGCCTGATATAAAAACCTCTTATAGAGGTTTTTAATATGCTAAATGATGCAGATTCCACAGCCTCTCTGGTGAACTGGTTCCATTATTTGATAATCCTCTCTGTTTTACTATCCATTTCAAATTTCTGCAGTTTCTACATCTGCTGTCTATTGTCCCTTCACGTGCACTCCAAGAGCATGTGCTTCCATCTCTGCTACACTTTCTTGTTAGGTCATTGTAGACAGAAGCAAAGTCTTGCCTTCACTATGGTTTTTTTTAGGGCTGAACAGTCCCAGCTCTCTCAGCTTCTCCTTGTCAGGCACTCTAGAAATCTTGTTGGCCTTTTAAAATGTCAGATACTTTTCTTGAATTGTGAAATCCATTGATGAATGAGGACTTGTCTGTATGCACAATAGGTAATATGACATGAAATCATTTTGCCCAGAAAGACGTGCAGTATACGCAGAATTAAACTGATATAAAAAGAACCTCAGCAACTCATAACTGATAACTCATTTACAAAAACATAGGGGTTTCACCCATTAGTAAAAGTACAAATAGCAGCATTAGTAGAAAATCAAATATACTCTGTATTCTGTATTAATTGATTGAATTTCCTGTTTAATTTTCTTATTTAATAAGGTTTTTCTTTTTCTTACAGCTACTTTCTTAATTAACCTACTTCTGAATAGAATAAAGAATTTTGGCTTATACATTAACTCTATTGATATGGATATTCTTGGGTCACAAATGTAATATAGTCATTTTTGGGAATATATATAATACTAAATGTGATGAAATTGTTAGGACTCTTCATCATGTCACAATGGGGCAAAAAGACCCACCTGAGAAGTAAAATTATTACTCCAAATTAAGAGCCTAGTAAATGTTGTAAGGCAAATTTTCTAGGAAAACAACCCAAAAAGCAGCAATGGTATACATTTCTGCTCTTCAAATAAGTTTTACATATTCTTTCAGTTTGGAAGTACCTTTTCCCCAGACTTCACTAGTCAGTTTGAAGAAATAAATACCTATGTATTCCATCACTGAAAATTATACTGTACTTCAAACTAAGCAATGTACATTTCTATTTTGCAGCTAAGACTCTATCGTGTTCAGGAACTGAACATTTAGCATGTATGAAGATTTTTATGTAAGTATTGCCTGTTAGATTATTCTGATATTTACATTTTCAGAACATTTGGGTTAGAAGAGTGGTGTTTCATGTAACTATACTTAGTTGATGTAGCAGGCATAATAAGCTTCCACTGGTAAAGGGAGCTAACTCTGCAGGGTATTCAGGATGGAAAGAGATATTTCTCTCATCTCACAAGGATTCTGGGTAAGGCCAGTTGCCAGTAACCTGAGTTCCCGTTAGCAATCCACCTGGTTAATACATATATCCTCTAAAATTTCTCACATCCAGTATTTACTTTAACAATAGCTTTTTTGTTTGTTAACATATTACAGTATTATTCAGGCCTTATTAGGGTTGAAAGCAACAGCTTGACCTTCCTTCGATATTTGCTGAAATTAATAAAATTTAGCAGAACTCATCAAGAATGTTTTCCTAAGAAAAAAAAGAGAGGCTTGAGAAAATTGACAACCTTATTAGTGATGCAATATATGCTAATGTAGAGGCTAAAAGTGCAACAAAATATTTCATTTCCTCCATCAGCAATGTCTGATTAAAACAAAATTGTGTGTCTTTTATCTTTGTCTAAACTTAAGCTGTTTGGTACTTGTTTTAAAACTCTTCATTGGCAAAGCACACTTTCAAATTAAGGTGATATTAGCATACTATTTGTCTCATTTCTATGTCAAGCTTTTTTTTTTGGGGGAGGGGGAAGGGGAGTGTATTTATATAAATCAAGCTGAAAGTGTTAATTTTTTCTTATTTTCTTCTTCCCTTTTTTTTTTTTTTCCCATCAACCTTTTTCTGGAAGGAAATAAGTTTTGTGACAAGGATTTATTTGTCTCTTGCTGATAAAATGACAAGACAAGCCCAGAGACATGAGAAGCCACAGA
The DNA here is from genome assembly GCA_013398055.1 of Ifrita kowaldi. Classification (NCBI taxonomy): domain Eukaryota; kingdom Metazoa; phylum Chordata; class Aves; order Passeriformes; family Cinclosomatidae; genus Ifrita; species Ifrita kowaldi. Next base: position 315,230 of record VZRS01004806.1, read on the forward strand.
GTTCCAAAAGCTAAAACAAGTCAGAACTAAGATGTCATAGCCAAACAGGACAAAGGATGATGCTATACCATGATCTTTTGACTTTGAATGTGCAAACAAATAATTTTACATAGAATTTAGAAAAAATCTTCTGAACATTTCATTGACCCTTTTTATATATATGCAGAAAACATGCAATGACAAGATTACTTTTACATCTTTCTTTATTCTGCAATCACTATCAATTTTAGACACACTTGTACTCTATTTCCAGGTAAAAACCTCAAAACAGAAGTGCAATTTAAGCAAATTTGTAAAACTTACAAAATCATTATTTTTCATCTATGTATTAAATTACAAACAAACGAACAAGAAACCAAAGATGGTTACTATTCAGGATTTCCAAAATTATATTTTTCTTCAAATACAAGTTCCTTTTAAAAATTAAGATGAATTTCCTTACCCTTTTCAGCATGATGCATGTGCAAGCATCAGAAAAATCCTACTATTGCTACTTGTCAGATTGCTTTATTTTCCCCTCAGGAGAACATAACACCAGAATTTCCTGTGGCATCCAAATAAAGATATTCTGAACAGCATTACTCTAGGGTATATATTTTTCTCACAGTGAATAAGCAAGAAAAAATTAATAGAATTATAATCAATTATTTTGACTATCAATTTCCTTGAGTGTGGTTGAGCTGAGTGAGTAATTTGCAGTGAATCATTCATGGGATTAATTTCCCTCCTTTCTTACTTATGGAAAATTCGTTGGCTATTCCTAATTTATTTGAATTTATTTCTATCTAGAACAGAATCTTTCTGAACCATGTGAAAGATTTTTCACTGAAGACAAAAAATTTCTGTGCATGGAAGAGTACCTTAGAAATACATTCACCATGTTTTCAAATCTATATGGATTGATCCCCTTCATCCAAAATTTAATCTCATATATTTTGAATTTACCAGTAATTATATGTGCATGAATAGTCATATATAAAATACAACTGAACTACTCATATGCACAAAGCCGAATGTGTGCACAAAAACATGCAGGACTAGAACTCACAGTCTGGGCCTTGCAGCACTGTAATACAGCATTATTTCTCTCTTGATCCTTTGCAATCCACTTTCCATCAGGAAAACCATCTTCATTTACTGAAAATACCTTACTATGCATCGTTAGGTAAATGCCTTTTTAATAAAGAGAATCCAGGTGTACAAGTAAAATACTATGATTGAACACCTTTAATGTCTCAGCTTCATTAGGCAACAACAGGCTGTCATGCTCTTTTCTTATTTATTCTGGTTGAGTTGCCATCCCTTTCCTGTGGCTATTAATGATGACAGATCATTTATTACTCTATGAGAATACAAATATGTTTCCATCACTGTCTTATACATTTTTCCAACCCCACAGATTGTTAACTTAGAACTTCATGTGTTCTCTTGAATAATACAATAAATAAATAAATAATAATAGTATTTAATAATAAAAATTACATATACCTCATTCTTCTAACTGAAACACAAACACGTGGAAATGCAGAATTAAGTTCCTGATAGTATTTCGGCAATACTTCCTTTTGAAATTATTTCAATATTTAGTACAAGCTCTGTTGATAACAGTAAACTACACGTTCACCTTTTTGTTCACATTAAGCTGTTTGGCTTTCCTGCTCAAATTAAAAATGTGAATATGAGAACAAGAATTCTCATTTAGAGGAATATTAGTGAAAGGCAAAAAACCTGTAGGCCCTTCGTAGAGAACTGAAACATTCCCCACAGTGTCTGCAATGTTATTCATTAATCTCCATAGGTATTTCTTCAATAATGAGTGGCAAATTTATCATATGAAGAAGATAATTTCAATTTGGAGGGAAACTGCATTTTTTCTTTACAGTAAGGTTAATGTTAGCTTAGGATAATCTAAACCATCTACTTCACAACAGAGGAATTACTAACCCATAAATCAAAACTGTTGGTGAAGTTCTGACAGATAATACTGATTGCCTTGGAAGGTAAGGAACCGCCCTTCCAGCTTTCAGTGTTCAAGAGTAATGAGCACAATAACTGGCCTCTAAGTCTACAGTGTCCTCAAAACAGGTCTACAGAGACAGCTGGCCTAAATGCATAATTCCTAAAGTCAATATTTGTAACTTTCTCTGACTTTTCTCACTCAGAACTGTTAATTATTTTTGTATGACATAGAATACAACCTGCCATGCAACAAAGAAGGATGTCTTATTATACATAAATCTGGAGTGTATCCAGCTGGTACTTCTCTACCTTTTCTATAACCCTGCGGATAAGAAGGCAAAATATGACCTAATCTGATGTCTAAATTTGATTTAGCAAGAATTGGTATGCTATTTCTGTTCAGTTATGGGATTTAGTTTCCAGCATTTGGAATGAGGCAATTGCTTGTTGTGAGTCTAAATGTGATATGTACCTAGAAACTTCAGTGGGAGGCTACATTGATTAGGCTGATAAGCTGTGATTTGTTTGCTCTTAGTGCAATCAAATTACTCTCATGTGTGGTGATGACAGCAATCTTCACCTGGAGAAGAAAAGGAAAATCACTGCATGATGAACTCTGCTTTGAATAACCAAGCACTACTTGGAAATCATTACCAATACCTCCTCCACTTACCCTGCTACCATTTATGGCTATGTGTATTAAGACCACAACTTCTAATGCATGAACAGTTAACCAGCCCAGCCCAAAACTTAATCCATCTGCTTGACAGCTGATGAGAGGTTGGATATCACTGCAATCAATTACTAGCATGAGGTTTTGAACAAAGGAATGTATTAAATATTCTTCTGCTAGAAAATATACTTCAAGTCTCTAAACTCTTCAGGGTTTATTTTAAACATCCTACATCACTGAATTTGACAAAAAAAGTTAATTCACTCCACTTGTACTCAGCTATCCTGAAGTCACCTTCAGAGAAATTCTGCAATGACCAAAGAAGAATGTCCTGATGCCCTGAACAGCAGTACTATAACAGTCTAGTTTTGTTGTAGCTGGCACTTTATTTTAATATTAATTAATGAAGCACAACAACTTAATCTCTGTGCCACAACTGCCAAGCAAATTACATACTCTTAATTCAAGTACCTAATGAAATAATTGCTCTCTGGTCTTGTGAAAATAACTCATTTACCATGCAGGTGATAGTTGGAAACATTACGAGACCGATTCATTGTCATGTATACAGATGTGCTACTCCCATGAAATGTACCATGAACACTACAGATCAGTCAAATCTACTTTAAAGATTAGAAGCAAAGTCCAACAAAACAGAGTAATGTATGTGCCTACAACTTCTATATTTTTCATTAAATTAATAGACAGCAATGTACTTTTCATGTTCCGAACTTAGGTGTTTTAAGAGCCTGGTGAGAAATATTCTTCAGCGGCAAATTTGCCATTTCAGATTGATGTTATTTTCAGAAAACAATAATAATTTCTGCAGTTTCTCCTTATCTGGAAAATCATCTTTCTGCTGAATCTGCACAATGAAAATTATCTGTCTTCATTAGCTATTCCATTTCAGAAAAGTAGAACTTTTAAAATTAATTTTCTTTGAACATGTAAACATAAAAAAGTGAAAAACAGAAGGTATTTACTGGCACCACAAGATAACATAGTAAAACCTCATTTTCCTATGAAAGCCAGGTAAAATTAATGAGTTTAAGTGTTCAGTGTATTTTAGTAAAACTGTTTAGACAAGAAAGGTCTTCTCTTGTTCTTCTTCTCTTCTGCAGACTCGACAGCTCCAATCAAAGAAAGTATCCTCACACCCTATTATAATTATTTGAGGTTCAATTTATTTAAAACTGAAGAAAAAACTGTATCCCAGCCCATTTTAATTTCACTTTTTTTCAGTGAAAACCATAATGATAAAACAAATTCTGAGAACATTTTCAACATCCTTGATTTGCTTTGATTACTCAGTCTTTGAAAAAATACCAGTGTAGAATTTTGTCCTTGTCATCTAGACCTTGTGTCAAAACACAACTGGCTAAAATCTTCCCTGAGTAACTATCACAGGCACTTCCGTTCCATAAGAGAAAGTAAGCTCAGCGTTTGACACTTTCCATGCCTTAATTATACCTCCCCGGATGGGGAAGATTTTTTTAGAGTCTTTGTCAGAAGTCCAAGAGACGAACGGGACCTTCAGCATTCTCTGCTTTCAGATAGTTGTTTATTAAGTCTTATCAGAGAAACAGAGTCACTAACGTGACCCAGACACAGCATAAAGCACAAAATGCAAGAAAAAGCCAAATTATCAATATTACACAGTCTTTTTAAGGTAAATCACCCAATGAAAACTTAAAACGAAATATATTTTCACTTTTCCACCAACGTTCAATAAATCACTTTGTCACATAGACAGGAACTGCGGAATTCTTTACCCAATCACCCCAAACTACTTCTATTGCAGAATATGGAGTAGTAGAAGAAGAAAAAGGAGGTCTGGAGAACAACAACAATCCTCCATTTTGAAGTTTTTTGCTTTTTATCTATTTACTATATTAACAAACCCAAAAACTCTAAATTTTTCACCCTGTGACAATCTTACATAATATTCTATCACCTAGTTCACACCAGTGTAGATTCTACTTCTTCCCAGAGGGTAGGCAATTTTCTCCATGGACGAAGGTCAAAGACAGTGTTGTCCAGGGGGTAGAACCCTTCAAAACAGGCAGAGAAATATTCTCTGCACTCTGGATTCCCACAAACATTCATTTCTTCTCCTTGACTTTTTCCTTTTACTTAATGCTTTCGTTAGGTTTGCAATAACTTCCTCTAGCCCATGTACTCATGGACTTCTCTTTATTCACTTCATTTCCTCCTAAAAGTGCTATTTGGTAATAAAAATTCATTAAAAGTAGAGGGGACTACTCATACGCTTAAAGTACAAAAATAAGCTTTATGATAAAATAATCAGTTCTTTTGACTTATTTGTTTTAGTAGGAAACCCATCATCTTTTAATTTTTATACTCACTGCTTTCAGCTCCCCTAAGTACACTTTAGATCAACACATCTGATTGTGAAATGAGTTGGTTGAGAAATAAGATTTTTTGTGGGGCTTAGCTGAAGGCTTGATTATGCCTGCCTTCCCCTGTGATCTACTTTTTAACGTCATTTACCACATGTTTGCTCTTTCTAAACCTGCTCTGTATGGCTAAGATAAAGGAGCGTTGTTCTTGAAGGTTTACTCATGTCCTTCTCACTTTGATTCCTTAATTCTAAAGGAGTAACGTTTGATTTTACTGTTCTTTATCTCAATGCTTATCTTCCATAGGATTAAAAAATGGGTAGGGGAATCATGCATATTCAGACAAGAATCCAAGCCGTGGTTTATGAATGACAATAACTCTGACTGACTCCAGCATTTAACATGAAGTGTGCTTTTAGATATAGTCCTTTGCTGTATTGGGTCAAATTGATTCCAGCCACAATAGTTCTGCATTACCAAGACACTGAGGCTAAGACTAAGTCATCACTAGGTAAACAAGAAGAGCACATTTTCTTTATGTGCTGTCATGTTCCTCCATCATAAATGTGTGAGTCATTTCAGGTTTCCTGCTCTTCAATGGCATTTGGACAAATTCTGTTCTACTTGGCAGCTATTATGAAATGGGCCTTCTTAAGCCTGCGTTCTGTGAATGATGGAGCTTGGAGTTGTATAAATATTCTAATTTCATAGATTTCTACATATTAATGAAGTGATAAAATGAACACTTTGCTGCTTCAGGACTGCTCTGACTACAGCCCTGCATGGCCTCTTTCATTACCTTGTCTTTAGTGACAGGTGGTATCAGGCAATAAATAGTGTGAAAGCTCATCTGTTTACATTTGCTCATTAAACATGCATACACACAGAAAAAACTAAAAAACAACAAAACAACTAAATCTAACAAACCACAAAGAAACCAAACTAAGCAACCAACCAAACAAAATACAACAACGAAAAGAAACCACTGAAATCAGCGTAATCATGACAGTATAACAGATGCACGGATTAATGGGGGAGAAGAACACACTGTGAACCCACTGGAGCTCGAGGACTACGTTTTTCACAAAGGCTGTTTCCTGTGAGTCCTTGGTACCTATTCATTTATAAATGTGTATCTATATATAGTGACCAGATGGGGTAATGTTCCGTTCCTTCTTTATGGTCCACTGACAACTGGAAGTGTTTTTGTTGTGGAAGAATAATCAACTTACAGGTAATCAGATTTTCAACATAATGCCTGTGTGAAAAAAAAAATAAAAACTTTGTCCACTAATTCTCTCTTTGAACCATTTTAAGTTTCAGGTAATATTTCTTTATTTTTAGCTAGTGTTACATAAAAATATATGTGATTTTAAGATTTTATTTTTGAACCAGTATAGTTAGAAGCACCTACAATCCATGAATAAGTATTGAAATTCTATTAGGAAATACAAGATAACCTTCAGAGTGTATGAGCTGGATGCATATAATTAATAACTCAGAAACAAAGTACTTAATTTGATTCATTAATTATAACTGTGAAAAACGTTAGCTAGTCCTGGCAGTGTAATTTCAGGGACATTTTGGTCACCAGTATAGAATTCCTATTGTTGGATATAGATAATATTCTCCAGAGAAAACAGTTGATCTTCTCTAATTGAAATGAGCTTCTAGAAGGCAAGTATAAAAGATTAGGTGAAAGAAGGGCTAAACTATGTTTCAAACACCAACATGTTTGATGTTTGAAAAGTAAGAAAAAGTTAATTTGTTCTAAGCTAGTACTGATAAGCAAAGACACCTATTTCCTGTAATATGATTTCAAATTTGAACCATAAGTAAATTTGCTGTCATGGCTAAGGACATTAAGCAGAAGGGACAATAGATGAAGAAAACGCACGTGCTATGAACATGGCACCATAAGATGAATAGTTCTTGTTTTCCAGATGCTATACTGTGCAAATTAAATAATCATGTTTTTCTCCATTGTTAAACAAATAAGGGACATACATTTGCCTTTCTCAAATTTCCTATTTCCCAATATCATGATCCTAATTCAGACACTGAAACAGCCAATTAATTGATTGATGTTTTATTTCTAAATCTAGGCTTTCTGTCAGAGGATGTAGGAATTTAAAGAGTATGAGTTAAAAATGCTTTTATGCCCCATCCTGCTTGGTTTAAGGCAGTTTCTTGGAGATGCTGAACATCCTTACTGAAATCAACTGGGTTTTAGATTTCACAATATCTAAAAGATCAGAATATGGCATTTTGAATAACTGAAGTTTAAACCTGGAAAAAAAATCATATTTACTGTCTCCTAACTCTTTCTTTTTTTTCCTGAAATATTTATTAAGTGCCTAAAATTATTTCCCAATGTCTGATTTTTTTTTCCCTGAAAATGATTTATTTTATTATATAGAAATAGTATTTTATATTCTTTTTGTCAGGTTGGTTGTCACAGCAAGCATCTACAATATTTAAACTTTTAGTTAGCCTGCCTAGATCAATGCAAGGTAAAATCCAAGACCCTACTTCACCTTACTTACCATTTGATTATCTGAACATCAGAAGTCTAAGCCTAGGCACGCTGAAAAGCTTCCTAGGTGTCTCAATTCTACCTCAAAAGATACAGATTTTCCCCAGCCTGAAGTGTGAAGCATTTAACAAGCTATGATTTAGAGGCAGGAGGGAAACACCTAAAGAGGCCCAGTCTTTGTGTAGATTAAAATATGTTCCTCATCCTTCACTAACGCAAAGAATTAGAACCTAAAAGTTACACTTTCCAAGAGGCAGGTCCTAACTGCAGGGCATTAAGGGACCATTTTTGTCCATGCTTCTTACCATCATTGTAACTATACAAACAACAACAACAACAACAAAGAAAGATTCCAAGATTGCTTTTTTCCATGTTATTTACCTGCTAGATGATGCTACAGGTCTCATCAAGCACAAAAAAAGTGAAGGACCAGACTGAATTGTTACAGTCTAGACGCCAGCCAGGAGACATACAATAAAACAGAGGTATAAAAGGGCAAAAAACTGTGTTAGGGAATGATGACAACTGCAGTATCATAGAATGTTAAGAGGTTGGAATGGACATTAGGGATTATCTAGTCCCACCCTGTGCTGCCATGGGCAGGGACACCTCCTATTAGACCAGTATATTAGTATATTCCCAGTTCCCAGTGTGCCCAGAACATTTGCTGGGGAATCTCTCATGATGTTATCTGGAGAGAGCACAACAGCTAGTATCTCACAAGTTTAAGCTTCAGGGTTAAGACAAAAATGGTCAGTGAATCTCAGCTTGATAGAAAATCACCCTCATGGCCATCATTTTGTGCACATTGATAACTAAGTTTTGTTCCATACATTTGAGGGAAGATCTGGAGGAGAGGTTTTGGAAATACATGTTGGCTTTCCACATTTTTTTTTCTTTTTTTTCCCTTCTGACACCCAGTTCACTGGAATATAAAGCTTGTTCTTAAAGCAAAATTAGGCACCTTTTTTCCAGAAAAACCCAACCAAAAATAAGCGGGTTCCTTGGAATTTTGTAGCAGATATTTTCTCTCTTTTTTTATTACTCATTCCTCTTTCTTGTTGTTTTATTTCTACTTCTGACCTCCTGTCTCTATCCTCTGTGATAGGCAACATTTTGACATTCCTTTAATTTCCATCTTCATTATACAAAATGACCATGTTGGAAGTAGAAAGCAGCAGAGATTTAGCTCCAACATGGTTTGATCTCATGAGCTCTGTGTTAATGAATGCTATTCAAGTAACATCAAATAGTGTTTTAAAAGTGTTGGAGCACTTCTGTTTCATAAATGTCCCAAAACTCTCTGTTTACAAAGATGGAAAGTGAATACTGCTTATTTTCTTTTTCCATCCAGAGCAAATGCTTCTTGCAGTAGACAAGAAAAGAGCTGCACTGCTATAATGAATGTAAGAATTTCCTTTTCCTGGTAAAAAGCATAGAGTCCCTCAGAACTCCCATATGCCAGCACAACAAAAATCTGCCTTGTGTACAGTACACCAAATGCTTTCAGAATATAGTTTCAGACTGAAGACAGATTAATCGGTATATGGCCAGATTTATTTGTATGTCTCAAGTAGTCATCTGTAGATAATCTTTCTTATAATTCCAATGGAATTTATGTGATTTAAACATCAAAAATAAGTAACAATGTCTCCAGCAGAAGAATTCAATCCCTTTTATTTCTGGCTTAACTCTTTCAAAGTAGTATTGTGCACTGCATAACTGCTTCCTGACAAGTTATTGCCCTGCTAGGAAGGTAACAACAAGTTTGTGCCCTAGAACAGCTTATGTTGAAAGAATACATAGACTTTTCAACCAAGCTGAAATGAGAATTAAAATTGCAACATGATAATCAGTGTCATGATTTTTAACAACTGTGACTGTATTTCCATAGATTCTTGATTTGTCTTTGAAACCACAGCATTTTTTGCCTAGTGTGAGCTCCACTTGACTTACTTTAAGGTTGTAAAGTTGTTGTCCAACTGAGAGCACACACTGAGTAGTTAAATGAGGATGGAAGCCAGTAAGAGCATTTAAGAAATTCCAATGGATTACAGTATTTATGTGTTATGGTTTAACCCCAGCTGGCAACCAAGCACCACCCAGCCTCTCACTCATCACCCCTGGTGGGATGGGTGAACAAATTAGGAGAGTAAAAGTGAAAAAACTCAAGGATTGAGAAAAAGGCAGTGCAACAGATAAAGTAACAACCACGTACACAAACAGGGCAAAACAAGGAATTCATTCATCACTTTCCATGGGCAGGCAGGGCTTCAACCATCTCATCGCAGCCTACAACTTCCTCATGAGGGGAAGAGGAGGGGCAGAACTGATCTCTTCTCTGTGGTGTCCAGTGACAGGACCTGAGGGAACGGTGTGAAGTTGTATCAGGAGAGATTTACGTTGGATATCAGGAAAAGGTTCTTCACCCAGAGGGTTGCTGGGCACTGGAACATGCTCCCCAGGGAAGTGGTTGGAGCACCAAGCCTGACAGAGTTTAGGAAGCGTTTGGACAATGCTCTCAGGCACACGGTGTGACTCTTGGGGATGTGCAGGGCCAGGAGTTGGACTCGAGGATCCTTCTGGGTGCCTTTGAACTCAGCATTTTCTGTTATTCTGCGATTCTGTGATCTCCAGGAAAGCCAGGCTGTATCACATGTAACAAGGACTCGGGAAGCCATCACTACAAACATGCCACCTTCATCCTCCTTCCCCCAGCTTGATATGCTGAACATCCCACATGGTGTGGGATACCCCTTTGTTCACTTGGGGTTGTCTCTCTCAGCTGTATTCCCTCCCAATGCCTTGTGCACCCCCAGCCTACTTGCTGGTGGGGTGGGGAGAAGGTTGCTCTCTGCAGGCACTGGTCAGAAATGAATAAAACACCCCTGTGTTATCAATGCTCTTTCTAGCACAAATCCAAAACACAGTGCAACACTAGTTTCTGTGAAGAAAGTTAACTCTACTCCAGACAAAACCAGAAAAATATGGTATCTTGCCACCTCACTAGGTTGTAACTTCTCACCTCATATTTTAGCAAGGGCTGGTATTAGTCTGATGGACAGAAGTAATAAATCTACTCTCTTTGTAAACCATTTTGGCAGGATCCCTACTGTACTACTCATCATGATACTCTACATGTCTAGATAGTAATATCTAAATTATTGTTTGACCCTTACAGAATGCAGATAATATTCTTTCCTCTTAGATATGTCTCTCATTGTTCCAGAAACTGAATCAAAAAGTTTTCCGGTAAGAGTATCTTTATCCTCTCCCTCTACTGGCTGATGAGTGGAAAGGAGAAAAAAAAAAGGTGTTTTATGCTTATTTCTCACACACAATTAGAAGAAAGTCAACAGGTCACAACAGATCTTTAAAGAAATAAATGCTTTCTCCTTTGTTAAAAACAAGACAACTCTCAAAAATTTTTGAAAAAAACAGAAACCTCAAGTTTATTAAAGAAAATTAAAATAATTAAGGAGAAAAAAAAAGTCCGAGTCCACACCTGATAAAAGACTCCAATTACACAGAAAAGGGCAACTTTCCCCAACAACAAGTACCCTTGCAGTGCTGGACCTTGTCCAAAACAAGGTAGATTTTACCAGAGCTGGCCCAGTATCCCAGCACTGGGCTATGCCTGGCTATCCCCTTGCACAGGGTCTCGAGAGAAAGAGAGCTCCTGGTGCAAGCCCACTTGGAGCCTAATGTCAAAGCCAGGTGGGAAGCAAAAAGCCTCTCTGGGTCCTGTGCTCCCCTTTTTATCTCCTTTTCTAGCCCCTCCTGTCACCACCCATGGTCCCTCCTCTGGGTGAGTGTTGATTGGTGAAGTCCCCTGAAAAGTCAGTTCATTGGTCCTAGTCCCGAGGGTGACATCGGGTTCTTCACCCAATGGCTCGTGGTCTCCGGGGTAGGATTGGTGGGTGATGTCATCTAGCTTTTCAGGCAGGAAAATGTCCTTATTGAAATTCATGTTACCATGGAGCCGAGTGACAGGCCAACAGTAGAATTTCTAAATTTAGCCCTTCTGTGTTGCCGCCTTGACCTCTGGGCCGCCCGGTGGCCCTGGAAGGAGGCAACGTGTCTGGCCAAGGACAGAACGCTCCCAGGAGCAGGTGTACCGATGTCACGGGCTAAGCTGAAGCCGGTGTAAATGCAGGCGACACGGCAGGAACAAGGAGTGAGGAGGTCCTCTTTTGGTGGACAGGAAACAGGTTTAATAACGTGGCAAGGTCGGGTACAAGGGTCCAAAAGAGGCAGGGAATAAACATGACACAGGGTTTTATACTCGGATTGATCTCAGGGCGTGGAAAACAAAGGACCAATAGAACAATGACAAGCGGTGACATACAACCAATGAGGGTACACTGCAGGCGGGACAAGCTTGACCCAGCGAATGGGGAAGCAGGAACAGAGGAACTTTCCAGAAACTCATAAATTATTAAACTGTGAATATGAATAAACATAACGCCACAGCCAATCAGTAGTCTAGCCTTACAGAACTTTCTAGAAGTGAATAAATCAGGGGGAGGAGGGAGCGGGTCCCAGCAAACACCCACAGGGCAGTGCTCTTTAGACTGACATCTCTTCCCCGGGCTCTGTGATGGACTCCTCCTCCGCCTCGCTGTCGTGGGCGGGGAAGCAAACCCAGGAAATCAACTCAGGCCCTTGTGCGGGCTGAGCCACCGCAACACTTCTGCCATGGATGAGGGGCCTTTGCCTTCTGGAACACAGCCCTGTCTAAAAAAGGAACTCAAAAGATTTTATTAGGTTCTTTGTTCTAAATGATTCTTTGAACTCCCAGACTTGGGTGCAGACCTGCAAAGCTTCTCATTCTTAACTTAAATGGTCTGACTCAACTCAGAACAGCATTTAAAAAGTGCGTTACAAGGGATTTTAACTCTAACTTTAATAACAACTAAAAGAAAGAACTACAAATGCAACTCCAACTCTACTCAACCCACAGTAACTCATAACTACCTTCAACTATCTTTTAACTCTTACTTGTCTTAAATTTTAATTAACTGTTCTTTTAACCGATGCAAAAGCGAAACGTCTTGCTGCATGCATGATGTCCTTCCACAATCTAAATTTATCTTTTACTGGAAATAGATTTGCCTTGTAGCATCATTTTTTTTTCCTAGTTCTGTCATGGATGAATAAAACAGTAGTAGTTCACTCTTCCCAAAAGGGGAATAGGGTCCCAAAAGCCACAGAAAAAACCCAAACAATTATGAAGTCCACTTAGGGCTTTGAAATAAGTCCCTACTTTTCTCTAGAGCTGTAAATAACCAAAATGGCCAGATAAATGGTTTTTGTTTATTGTTTTGGTTTGAGGTTTTTTTAATTATTGTTTGACAGAAATGATCAGCTATAAAATAGCTAATAAGAACAACATGACTGTGAAAGTTTCACACAATTGTTGTTTCAATATTCCTTTCCACAGACCAAGGGAACTCATCTATGCAATCATGTCTCTATATTTGGAAATATACAGATTAAAATGTAGTAGTTAATGTAACCAAATTTCACAGGATTGAACTGCACAGGAAAGGTGAAGGGTAAGTCTTGGAAAGATTTCAAAATTGTTGCATGAAAACAGATAAAAGTAAATAATTTTTCATTTTCTTCTATCTTCTTCTTCTTCTTTTAAATCTTACTCTGTGGAAAACTCCATAGTGATGGTAAGAAACCAGATTTAAATAAGAAAAATATATTCCTTGATCAATGTAATTTTCAGAGGAAACTACACTGGCAAACAGTGCTTTAGCAGCATTTCAAGTTTTTTAACAGGTGAAAATGTAATTTATTTTTATTTCTGGTTGTAGGGAAACAGTTGGCTTAAAAGAGATTCATTTCACTTAGCACTGACCTTTCACTGGACAATGTAGGGCATACATCTGCCAACCTGTTCTTAAATCCCTGTATCACAGCTGAAACATACAGGCCTAACCCCATCAATATTTCATAAGTCTGCAAGGGAAAAAATGTCACGTTTTAATTAAAATGCCTTCAGATAACACCAGAAAATATGACTTGGAAGAAGTATCGCCACTTACAATATGACAAAAACCATGCAAAAAGTTTGGTGATTCCCCAGAAATGGACAGTCACCAAAGTATTTTTTTTTCAAGCTGCATGCAGGAATTTTATTTCCATTGCTGACCTTTTTTTGAACTTACTGCTTGCAATAGCACGAGATTTTCTAGACTCATGGAATGACAGTACATACCTAAATTAGTTTCATCTGATTTCTCCAAGTGTTTCTGTGGAGCACGCAGAGTGTTTACTTGTATTCCACCATGTTGTAGGGGTGGGTGGATAAAAGAATGGACCAAAAGGTCCTTCTTCAAAACCTCTTGCTTCTCTCTCTCCTGACAGTGGTCATATGACCACTATTCTTCTGTCACTTCTCCATATTTACTCTTGAAAGTTTTTCTTCCCTCAGCTCTATTTTGTTATTTCTGAGTTGGAAGGAGGCTAGAAGGCAAAAGGATTTCCTCTTTTGATTCAAAAAACTTTTAAAGCACATCTTCAAAACAGATCTTTGCAATTGCATGCTAGCTTTATCAGCACTGTGACAGGTGGTATAACCCATTCCTAGGCTATCTCGCAGGCACAGAAGCAAAAATAAATACAGCTATATGTTTTCTCACTGAACTGGTGAATGTCTCTCAGCTCCAGCTGTATGCAGACTTAGTGTGCAACTACGTAAACATACTACTCCTTAGTCATCTTATTTAAGCTTTTCTTCACTTGCTTTACTTAGAGTGCTTCTTTTTTCTTGATTATGGAATGTTCAGATGTGAAAAAAATCAGTATGATGAACAATGGCTAGTACTTATCAATCTCCTCCAGAAACCTTTTGCTCTGGGATCAAAAATTATCTTCTGTAGCTGCATTACATTAATGTCTTACATGTTTGGGTTTTTTGGGGTTTTTTGTGACAGATTTGTCCAGTTCAACCTTATTGTTCCTCAGTCATTTTCAGCAGATGAATTCTCAGGTTATAAGAAAAGAAGAGTTTTAGAGGTGTGCCGTCTTGTACTTTTAATGGCTTTATTTAGTCTCAATTTTAGAATTCTAGTCCTTAAGGTCACTCAGTTATTTCTGATTTTCTGTAGTTAATAATCCTCTTGATCTTCTCATCAATACATTTTATTAGCATTCACTCTTCAAGTCATGGTCATTTTTGAAAATATAATAGAAATTATGAAAACAGAATGATCATCGGGTAGCATATGCCTTCATAGATATTTCTCCTTTCAATTTTACTTTCTATTCCTTCCTGTTTGATCAATTCCTACATCAGTTTACTGGTTCTGTGCTAATTCCTATTTCGTGCATCCTAAGTCAGTTTCTCTAATAGCACCATATTAAATACCTGAAATATTTTAGTGACCTCCAAGTAGATTTTAATTAAAACATTTTCCTTTTCTAGAAAATAATTTACTTAATCAAAAGAAGAGGTAAATTTATTTCAGTGTAATTAGTGTGAGTCCATGTTGCATTAAGCTTCTTTTACATACAGAAAAATGTCTTTTGCTATTCTTTACTCCAATTGCAGACCCTCATTTCATATTTATATGGCCTTAAGGTCATTCTACTGTGTTTTTGTCTGTCTCTCCCTTCCCTGTCCTTCACCTCCCTATTTATTCAGAAGAAATGCTGCACTCTCTGTTTCGAGTTGCAAAGTATCATCCTGCAGTTGATAGGTTTATTAAAAATAACCACTATCAGACCTGAGCTACCTTTGGCAGCTTTTGTCAGCTCTGGTGCAGAGTTCATTGCGGCTCCCTGCCCTGAGTGTACTAAGCAATGTAAGCTTCATTACCTCTTCTTTTATTATTTCTGTTTCCTTGCCCCTGTTCTTATGAGCCTTCCTGCCTTTCTCCCACATTCAGTATCATCACCTTTATTAGAAAATGAGGCAAAGTATTAATTCTATTTAGGAGCCACCTTTCGCTTTTCTCTGCATTCCATTCAAACCTTTTTCTCTTTGTTATTTATATTGTTGAAGAGTATTTTGGTTTTGTGGTTTGGTTTTTTGGTTTTGGTTTGTATTTTTGGGTTTTGTTTTGTTTTGTTTGATGATATTCTTTGGATAACATGGCAAAAAAAGTATAAGATAGAGTGGATTAAAAAGACAGAAAAATTTCTTGGTGTCAGAACTACACTTGTAATCATTTCTTCTCTGTGGCAGTAGCAAATATGATCAGACTCTCAGCACAGAAAGGCCTTTTCTGCAGCCTTAATTTAACACTGAATGGAAACACAGAATGTGATTAAATAAAGCTGTGCAAAATACAGAACCTTGGGCATATGTGACTTCGACAGTCAGCTCACCACAAACATAGCATGAGTTTGAGGATAATTACTTTTCTGCGGAGAAGCATCTGCTCATTTTTGTGGAAGTGGGGATGATGCTGCAAAAGATGTTAAGTATAAAAAGCTGTTATCAGTTGAAGTTTTGTAATGCAACCTTCTACCTCAGGCAGCCTTCCTTTTCTTCATACTAGCAGTCCTTTTCTTCCACAAAAGAGCTTGTCAAGGCATTTCTTATTTAAATTAATCTTTAATTAATGTTCATATTCTTCCCTTTCTTCTCATCTGTTCCTAGAGGAACTTAAAATGTACTGAATGCCCTTGAGTTATATTCCTTCATCCCAAGTGCTTCTTGATCCAACAGCCTTGAAATTATTGATGTTTCTCAGTTCTTAAAAAAATAATAATAATAACTAAAAAAACAAACAATTATGTATATTTGGGATAGCAACGTTTTGAAGGATTTTGAAATATTGTTAACAAAAGTTATCCATTCTAGTAATGAGAATATGCTAGCAAGGAATGAACAGAATCACTAATAATGGTAATGCACAGCACAGGATAAAAACTGGGTTCTGTATTCTCAGATGAGTTTATACACTGTTGTGCTTTTTTAAGCTGAAGAAAACACAACCGAATTACCAAAGAAAAAAGCTAAACACAAAAATTCTAACAAGATGAGTCTTGAGGTCTGTGCTATTTTGTGTGTAATATATACAAAAAAATAACCAGACATTTTAATATTATGAACATATACTATACTATACTATAACATAATTGAATACATATAATATTCAAGCTCTATGTTTACTACACACAAAAACATTTCTGTTGTTCATTAATTATCATTTCAGGCTTCGTTTCACAAAACGAGGTCATTTCAGAAGCTGACTGACCTTTTCTACCATAACACTAGGACAAAACTTGACTAAATTACATGGGATAATAGGAGATACCCAGACATGATAACTCAGAATTAATCGAGGTGCAGTTTGTTTTCTTTCAGACAGCAAATAGCCAATACACAGTTTCAAGGACAGTAGGAAAAAGAAAGGGACATTCTAAGACATATTTTTAAAATACTCTTGTTTTTTCTTGTAAAACAAGTTAAGAAGGATGGAAAACATTCTCCCATTAATCAGCTAGTGTGGACTAGGGAAGATGGCTAAGTTTTCCTAAGTAATTTCTGTTTACTATCTTTGAATCATCTCCCTGTTGATGTTACCTCATCATCTTGGACATTTTGCTCTTTAGATAACATCCTAACATAAGGACCCCATGTTAGATTGCAGAAACTGTAAAAAACAGAACTTGCAGAACACAGCTCTGTAAGTGGAACTGAAAGCTTTTCCAAATAAAAAAGTCCCTTGAAATGTTTCAGCTACCTCATAAGGAAGGCAAAACAATTAAACAGTGAACAAAGTCCTACAAGTAGTAAGGACATGTCCTAAATTAATGATTATATATCAAATTTATAGCAGTAGCTCTGAAGTGAAAAGTCTAGAATAGGAGTGCAGATGTATGTATAGTACCTGCAAGGTGAATAAACGTAACTATGATGGTCTTTTATTAGTTTCTTCATTATGATCAACATATTAGAATTTAATTGCCATGAGCTAAGAACAACAATTAATTTTTATTTCAAGAAACTATTTCAATGTTGTGTAAGGATTCATTTTGACAATGGGAAAGCCCTAATTGCCTGTCTTCATATATGCTTAATGCTCCATGTACAAATATACTGTAAATCTAAAGCTTTAGTGTCCATATATTTTAGAATATTTCAAAGCCAAGAAGGTTTTGTATATAACTGCAGAAGTACTTTTACCAAATAGAGGGCTGCACAATGTCTGTTTATTAAAAAGTGTTGTACTGTAGCTGCTCTACAGTAGTCCAATAAGGTGTTTGAGTGTTTTTTCTAGAAAAAAAAGAAAAAAGTAAGTATCTCTAGTGTCTCTGTAGTAGTAACTCACTAAGTAGCCCTGAAGAGCTGCTATAAGCAGTGAAATTTATCCAAGGAGTCAATGATAGAATTAATCTGTAAAGCCATCCTTACAAAGTTATTTGAGGAAAGCTGATACCAAGCATTTCAGCTCAGTGCCATTGTCACAATGAACACTATACAGATTCCTACTATGCTGTTAATTTTCCTCTGTTTCTCTTACCGTTCAATGAAGCACTAAAAAGTTATAAAATCTAAAATAGTGAATTTTTGTGGCTGCTGACTTTCAAGACTACCTTGCAAAACACAAAATTAATTATCTCTGAGATATTATCATTTTTCAGTGTTAAGATCACTTTCACAGATGTCAAGCCTGAATTTGTTGCTTTAAAGCTTGCTTCAGTTTTGGATGTCCAAAATAAATATACAGGGGGAGTTCCTTTGTGAATTTGGTGCTCATTAGCTGCTAACAAAGTGCTTCATATTCATGTCACCTTGTGTGGACCTCTTCATTACAGTACCTGAATCCTGTAAATTAAAAACCATTCCTTGGATCAGCATCCCATAGTTTTCCTCTTCCAAGGTATGTTTGCTATTTTCACCCACCTTCTGTCATATCTGAAGATTCATGCCAGGCCACTTCGACTTTTACCATGATCTTTTTACTTCACAACATGACACTGTCCTTAGAATGAGTAAACATGTCTCTGGAGAGGGCAAACAGGTAATTAGTACATGGTACAGAAAGTTCAACGTGCATAAAGAAAAATTAGACATAATGGAAGCTCTTCCTTGGCTTACCTGTTCTTTGAAGACTACTGCTGACAACAGAAGAAAATCTCGGCAAGTCTAACAGAGAAAATGTGAAAACATCCATGATTAAATGTAAGCCAAGGAAACTATAAGAAGAGTCAGTCTATTTTCTGCTTTCCAGTGTTAGTCAAAACCCTGACATCAGTGCCCTAAAGACTTTTCTAATTTATTGTGCCTTGAGGACCAGCGAAACTCCCATAAGATATCCCAAGATCTGGGGTCATGAGTGTGCCATCAGAACAGTATTATCCCATTCACCAATACAGTTGAATGACAAGGATGCCTCAAACAGCAAAATCAGTGGGATTTTCTGGTATAGGGTTCACATGGAGGTGGTGGAGTCATCATCACCTGGAGGTACTCAAGAATCGACTGGACATGGCACTTAGTGCTGTGGTCTAGTCGACAAAGTAGTGATTGGTCAAAGTTTGGACTTCAGGATTTCGGAGGGCTTTTCCAATTTAAATGTTTCTATGATTCTATAGACCAAGGCATACGGAAGACCAAGGACTTCCAAGTCCAAGACTGAGAGTGGTGTGAGGAAGAGGAACTATCCTTTGCTTATTCCTACACCTTAACATGGGCTGACAGCATCCGTGGAGAGACTGAATTTGATGGTTGCAATGTTTGAAACATTCTACTTCCACAAGACTGAAGCTTGCCATCTAGTTCACTGTACACTGAAATAGCCCCTCTGCGTCTAGGGACACATCTCATGCCTCTTCATGCTGTGGCAGATTGCCTTCTGCTTTGTCTGAACCCAAACCTCTTGGTCTGTGCTGGTTTAACTCTGAACACAGTAATCGCCTATAAATCAAAGGAAAGTCAGATGTAACATCCAGTAAAAAGTCTGCTAACTACAGAGATCTCCTGAGGAGCTAGAATTAGAAATATTTATCCACACAGACTTATGAGAGACCATTTCTTTGTTGTTATCTGAAGCCAATTTGTGGATGACCCAAACTATTCTTTATAAATTATTCATACTAGACAATGCATTCCGTCTGTTGTAGTGCATTAAAAATTTACACAACTAGTACATTGTACAAGCAAAATCTTATCTCCCTTCCCTACAAAGAATCTAAGTCTGCGTGCTTGTTTGAAAGATAGGTATTAAAAGATTCACAAATCACCTTGTGCTCGATGTTTTTCACTGTCTGAACTTTGATATGGGCACTAAAGTCTTTCCTACAAGCTGTGATAGATAATGATAAATATATCTTATTAGAAACAAATTTAATTAAAATTCAACTAAATCAGAGCCCTAATGCAGAAACATAGGCATAAACAAGACTATCCATTATACTACCACAAACTCACACCCATAAAACATTCTTGACAAGTCTGCGATTTAGGCCAATTTTCTGTCAACGATTTGTAAATCATTAGCCTATTTGGTAGCTCATTTATTAACTTTAGCAAACCTGAAATTGTTTAAATATACTTTCTGCAAACTTTATCAGGTACCATATTTTTCCTTTGCAAGGACTTTTTAAAGGTAGTATTTATTTTTAATTTACACATTAATCTTTCATTTTCATTCCTATTATTTATATTTTTACCTACCTAAAATCTTTTTATATTGATTAACATTCTAGTGGGTTTTATTTATTTAACTATCTTGCTATAATGTTCATAAGGAAAGATTATGATATACTTTTTCACTGTTGTTGGATCTTAATTTACACATCAGGTATTCAATATTTAATAGTCTTAGCCAGATACTGATCTCTTTCACTATAAATGAAAAAATTACCAACATATGTGTTCTGCTTTATTTATTATCTATTTAAATATTAGCATGGTCCATACTTGTGGTCTTCCAGCTTACTCTGGGGAGCCAAGTATAGAAGAGACTTCTCTCATATCAGCATGAGATTATCTGTGTAAAAAAACCCAACTTGACACAGGAATAAAATACCCACAGCATGACCCATATTCAGTGTGCAGAGTTTTGAAATCAATGAGGACATACCAAGGCAGAGAGTAGCACTTAATAGGACTTATTTCAGCAACATGAATTGGCAGAGCTCCACTGACTTCAATGGAGCTCTTCCCAGATTTTACTAGCTGAAGATCTGGATCAGTGAGTAAAAGAGTGACAGAGTAAATGCTTTACATTAGATCGTAGGCACTGGAGCTTTTCAAATGAATCTTGCTTGGTTCTTGTGACAGATCAAATATTTCAAAGAATCTGCAATGTACACACAACCATTTTTTCTGAACTGAACAGTGAACAGGAGTTATTTGACACATGCCATTCCTGCATTTCCACAGAGAATAACAACAAAAAGAAACTGATAAGTATTGAGCAAGCAGCTCTTTTTCTCCAATACTACCACCACAATACAACAGATATAAGAAATTTAACTTCTGAAAACTTTAAAACATGGACAAAATTCTTGTAAAAGAAATTCCCTTTAAGTAGGAACGGGTTGGCTTTCATTTCCTTCATAGCACTCTTGTGAAATAATATGCCTGTGGTACAATTCATCCCAAAAGATGACAAAAGACATCAGTATAGATGTGGCCTTCAAAACATAATTTTTCATATTTTCCAGAACATTTCTGTACAAATGTTTCTGGAACAACTTATTAGAGATGCTCCTAAGCTGCATTAGGTCTGTTGGAAAATGAAACATTTAGAGCTAATCATAATAATTATTCTGAAACAAAACCAGTTTGGCATGGCAAAAGAAAGTAGTTATATGGAAAATGAAGGCTTTCCATGAATAGGAAAAAGAACCACTTAGCCAAAGGCAACTGAAATCAAATCTTTCTTTGAATCTTTACATGAAGCTAGACTTTCCCTCATAAGAAAACATTGGAAAGACATATTACCAAAAAACTGGGCGGGAAGAGGAGGAGGATTTCCTTTTTCAGTCTGACTAACTGAGGTAAATCTTTGAAATTTAAGACTATGAAATCTTGATACTAAGCTGTATTCATGGCCCACACAACCTGCTTACATACTCATTCTCTCTCCCCTGTTTTCTACTCTGCCCAGCAGTTTAGTCATGTTTTCCAATAATAAACAAAATAAATAGTTTATATCTCACAAAAGTTAGTGATGAAAGCTATAGGCTTTCTTTATTGATGGTGTAAATTCTAGAGTTGGCATAACACTGGGTGACAGTTTTGCCCACAGTAACTATGTGGTCAAGTCTTCTAGAGCTCACAGCTCCTTCAGAACATTTTACAGTTTAGAAAACCAGGAATTAGACAGAAAGAACTGAATTTCATTTTATGTGGGGCTTCTTTTCCTCTGAAAAGAACTAATCTAATTACTGTGAGCCACTTTCTTCATACCTTTAAGCTACTTCCAGTCTGCTAATCCAAATGTTTATATGCATTGACAAGAAAATAAAGAAGAAATAATGACTTAAGATGTAGCCACACTGCCAGCAGGACTATAAAAAAGAAGGAACAGCAAATATTTCAAGGACAGTTCCCTGAGCACCATGGGTTGGGTTTTTTTGTTTGGTTGGTTTTTTGTTTGTTTGTTGTTTTGTTGTTGTTGGGGTTTTTTTAAATGTGCATATGGTTTTTTGTGCGTATCCGTGCTTCCTGACCAGAAATATTAGCATTATGCAGCTTAAGTTAGCAACCAAATTAATTGCTATTCCCTCTCGAACTTATCAATATTTCTGAATGAATGCAACCTTATACTTTGAAATAAATTGAAGTTCTGAAACCTGAAGCCTGCTGTATGTGAACCTAACTATGATAATAAATGCTAAAACATCAATAAAACTCATGCCATGTGCAAACATCACAGCTATGGCTGAGCAAACCCCTTCCGTTTTATAATGTAGTTTTTTAATCTCTTAGCTAAGATAGAAGTGATTTCCTACAGAAAACTGTTTTTCGGGACATAGAATGGATGACTTTTCCTTCAAGTAAGCTTACATTTCCCCTTGAAGATTTTTTCAAAACAGTTGCCCCATGAATTTTATTTAGTTTATTTTATGTTTTCACTTTGCTTTTCTTTAGCATTAAAGATTCAACTGTCCTATTCATCATGTACTGGATTTAAATTATGCAGTCCTATGGAAATGACAATAACTATCTATACTTTTAATATATTTTACTGTTTTATTCCAATAATAATATGTTAGAGAGAAGCAATGTAATGACAGAACTTTCTGTAGCCTCCTGAAAACATTTTGGTTTCTACCTGCTATTAGAAATTTAATGTTAATGAACAGATGAAAATTTCTCATGATTAACAGAAAATTGCTTTTTGAGGCCATCGCTAGCTCAGCAGTTTGTGTGAGTGATGCACCAATGCCAAAACTCTGTGCACTCTGGCAGGAAAACCACTACATTTACACAGGAGCACCATTTTCTTGCCAAACTACAAGAAACCAAACCAAAAATAAACAAACCAATTTAGGGCTTTTTGTTAAGTAGCATTTCTGCGGTAACATGAAGACACATGTGGACACAGATGGTTCCAAATAATTAAATTTCCCAAAAAAACCTCAAGCGTTCCAAGCTTAACTTTTCCCACACTGACATTCTGAATTATTTATGCTAAAATAGAGCATATCATAAGCTCTTCCACAGGTCTATGACTCTTTCAAGCACTACTGCTCTGTTCTGAGAAGTCAGAAGGCACTATTTTCAGCTAGTGAGTTCATTTTTCTGAGTTGAGGTAATTAGAAGGTATTTGTATTGTCCCAAAAAATTAGTCTTTGTTTTTTATCTTATGAAATTATTTTCTTGGGTCTCATGTGTTTAAAGCACATCTGTGACAACACACAGGGAAATCCAATGGACCCAGATGTTTTCACCTGTCTTAGTTTGAAAGACAGGTGTCTGTCATCACCTATCTTCCTCAAGCCAGAGATTTTGGTTCCCTAAACAAGGAAAAGAGAGTAGCCTGTTTCCAGGGCACCATTACAGCACTTGAAAGCAACTAGGCTTACTATTAAATCATGAATAACCTGTGGACACAGAAAAAAACTGTGTAAGAAACACATGAACACCTGCTCACATATCTAAATTGTTCCTCAAATAAGCATTTTGAAAATCCCTAAAAAAAATCTTAGAAATTACTATACTTAGATTGTTTGCGTAATCCCTTAGCTTAAAACACCATTCAAAGCTGATAATTTAAGGCTTGAATGAGGGATCAAAACTTCAGAAACTTCACTAGAACCATGTCTTCATTCAAACTTCACTTGCCATGTCTTACTCAAATTTACTATTCTAAAAAATGCAGCCTTGTTCCTTTCATTTCCTTTCACAATATTGCTTTGCAGATCTTTCTCTTGGCTTATGAATTTAAAAGTGTCAACTCTCTCTCTTACCTGTTTTCAGTTTCATAGCCTACTCCTACTCTACCATCTTTCATTCATCACCAAGAGATTATCTTTCCCCTCAGTCAGCCTAGACTCCAGTCTCCTTTCACCTCCTCAGCAGATTTCTCATCCCACATCTTCATTGCTTCGCTCATGTGCTCCATCATAGGTGTATTTGAAAACAATTAAATTGATACCCTACAGAAAATATTATCCATGAAGCTGCTACATTTTATGCATTGCTTTTCATCTCTTTCAATTCTTCTAGTTTTACGCCTAGGTTTAAAGCTCCTTGCAGCACTTACCACCATTTCTAGTTTTATTAGGATAGTACCATAGTCAGTCTCATAAGTTGAACATTTTAGCATCCCTGGAGTGCAAATAGAGATTGCAATAACAGGAATAATTAAAATATAATATGCTAATAATAATATTAAAATCAAATCTCTGTTGATTAATATTAAATTATATTGCTGTATATGCTAGGAAAAATATGTTGGACTTATTATGACTTTTCTAAATTACACAAAAAGAGGGAACACAACTTCAAAGACCAAATGTTACCAAAAACGTAACATAAAAGATCTGCTACTTATTAATGTTTATGATCTAATCAGTCCTTCTGCTAAAATAGGAGTACTCTTTGATTGGCATCTACTAGAAATTCTCTTCTGACTTTTCTCTGCCTACTTGAGGAGACTGGTGAATTGGCTACTGAAGTCTCACCAAAGTAAATGGCTACAAAACTGACTGATCAGACACTGCAATGCCACACAATCAAATTCACCGAAAACCCAGGACTTTTATGTTACAGGTCCCCATTTCTCACTGACTGAAAACTCTTAGCTTTTAGCTGACCTCTTTGGTTTTCTTCTTTCTACTTAGAAAAAAATTTTAAAAAAATTCTGTTTTCACAAGAGATAAATTAATCAGGTGAGAGATCATTGTTCAATCCATTTTTAAACAACTCCAATGTGTCTTTCAACTGTGACTGAGTTTTAAGTTCACATTATACATTGCTCTAGTAAAATCTACATTACATTTGAAAACTCTATGGAATTGAATTTGGACAACACATGGAGGGAGAGCTTTGTAGAGTGTTTTTGGTTGGTTTGTTGTTTGTTTGGTTGGTTGGTTGGTTGGTTTGGGATTTCTATTTTGTTGGTTGGTTGGTTAGTTGGTTGGTGGTTTTTTCTGAGTTATATTACTTTCTGTGGGTCAAAACATCATTACATAAGATGAAGGTTTAACTAATTCTCAAGCTAGGTTGCAGGTCCTTAGTAAGGACTTTGTGATGGTCTTATTATCAGTGAAAATTCTCATATAACAATATCTTAGATGGTGGCAGTAATCATTCTTGCCCAACTGTCAAATCAATGTCTCATCAGCAAAATTTGTTGCTTTCCCAAAGTCATGTTTAGTGAGATTAAAAAAAAATTGCCTGTCATTTGTTCACGCTGCCTTAGAGATCTAAGTGTACCTTCAAATCCTCTATCAACCAGCTCTGTTAAGATCCAACATAGCGTGGACACAAGGATGAAGGGGCAAGAGTCACACAAGACACTACTACTACAGTCTTTGGAGACACAGAGGAGCACTTCTGCACCGTGCTGTAGCACTGAGGAAGAAATCTCTGCCTTTTAGGCTGTAAACACTTCCAGGCAGACATTGCCTTGTGTGTGCTGTATTTAGCAAGGCAAATTTCAGTGGATGTTTTGAAAATGTTGCGCATGCAACCCTGTCTATTTAAAGCAATGCAGCACAAAGATCCTTGAGCTAATTCTAATCAGCGTTGAACCTGTATGATGTATAAGAGACATGCAGCTAGACAGAATAAAAACTAACTGGTGTTCTGGAAACAATGTGAGCTACAGTAAGACAGGGCTGAAACCAAGCTACAAAGCTGAGCTGCTGAGCAAGTGTTGAGCTGACCCAGCTACAAACTTTTTTGATACTACACCAGATATGTCCTTATCATTTTGGGAAAATCTGTACATTCTCTCCCTTATTGTTCAAGTCAGACATACCTGTGTCTTCTGCTACTTCTTCTGGAATTCTGTACTCCAATGGATATGTCATAAAACTTTGCCTAGGATGCTACTATTTAGCCGAATATCTTAAGAAATAACATATTCCATTGACTACCATCAAAATGGAAGTTTTTGTGATTGCATGACTTTTGATATTAGAATGTATGATCTCTGGTAAAATGATGGATACATACAAGTTGCAGTGAAACACAGATGCTAACAGATGGAAAATCTGAACATCGTAACAAAATCGTTATGCTCAGGTCTAGTGCAGGCATTGAATTTTCCCTTCACTGAATTTCTGCCTTAGTCAAGCTCTCCACACCCTACAATTCCACTTTTCTATCTTTCTCAAATAGATTTCACTGGGTACTATTTGTCAAAGACCAAGGAAATTCCCTCTGAATGACATTAAATTCAGAATCTTTACCAAATGGCATGATATAATGTTGGCAAATGTAAACAAGGAATGTAAATAACAGAATTCACGTCTTCACTTGAAAAAGATACACAATTACTGCAATTTCAAAGCTCTCATTAAGTAGGAAAACCTTGGCATAAATTCAAAATACTAGAGGAAATACTCCTTCCTTCCTCACCAAATATTCATCAGCATTGCATTCAACTAGAATATTTCTGTCATGGCTTTTTTAAATTTAAAACTATTTCCATGTTTTTTCTGATGATCCTAATTATTCATAAGGGTACAGATCTCATCGTCACTGTATAGTAATGTAAAGGACATGATTTGATTTGAATTGATAATTCATTGAAATAAACAGAAAATAATGAATCTTAGGGATCACTTGGCCTCCTGATCTCTCATGTTCAAGGATATATGTTAACAATGTTTAGCTGAGAGGAGTTTCTTCTTCAGGGGAACTTCCGTCTTGAATCCAAACCTTGACAACAATCTAGATAAAAGTCAAGAAATACCATAAGGCGTCTAATTGCAGTTTTTAGAAGACTTTTGATGTAATTTTGAACATGGTGTATGGGGGGTGTGTATGTGTATGCTCTGTGTGGCCCAATGTAAGATATAATTACATTTGTATATGTCTGTGTGTAAAAATTGGGATTTCCTACTGGGTCTAATTAAATACTGCTTTAATACAAATGGTACCTTTTCCCTTAATATGCTATCAACTTTCTAATGATAGAGGGAGGTGCTTCTCTTTTTGCAACAATTGCCACGCTTTCATACATAATTCAAATGTATCATGGAAAGAGAAAGATTGACATATGGAAAAAACTCCAAAACCATAACCAACCAAACTAGAAAACATTTGCTCCTACAGTGCTAAATTTATGATTAAGGAATCCTGTGAAACACAATGAATACCAGTTTCGCAGGCACCCTACTGTCAGATATGACAAATGCATCTTTAAAATAATGGCAAAGAATGTCAGATCCAAAGAATCTGACAAACTAACAATCCGCTGTCTGACAGTTTAAAGTACCGGCAAAACTTAATCTTCAGCATGAAGAAGTTTGGAAAAATCCATTCACATTTTATTGAGATGTTTTACTTTTTTATGCACTATTAAGGTAGAACTCACTGTCATGTTGATATTACAGAAAATACTTCAGACATTTTGTCTAAATAAGACTGGAGTGAATGTTTCTATGACATTTCTATAGTGTTAAAATTGTATTATATTGTATTGTTCTACATATCAGGTCTAAATGAGATATTTTATACTTGGGAAATAGTAAGATATTTTGTCAAACAATTGGGGACCAAGAGGTGTTTTATTTAAACAGTGGACATTTTCTAGTGTTGTAGTGAAATACTTTTTTCCCAATTCTTTGAAGGTGCAGTAAGATGAGTTACAGTAAAAACTGTTCTTTTATCGTAGTCAAATTTCAAGATAAGTTTTGAAGAAAAAATACTGAATATTATTTTAGATTATTCATTAACTAAATCCTGCTAATACTGCTGATATTATCAGTCAGTGTATTAGAGATGTCTGTTGTGGCATGAGGTAGAGAGACAGCATGTTCTCTCCTCTGTCACATGGTGGGAGAGTAAGTTCTTCAGGATGGCGCTAGTGATCAGAAGAGTAAAAACATGGTTTCTCTTTAAACACTCACTAAGAAAATCACCAGCTTAAGTGCTAAGCAAAATGGGAAACCATATTCATTTAACTGGGGGCATTTTTGTGGTATATAATAGACATTAAAGACCTCTTCCCATGGATCCAAATTACTTGATGGTGATCTGTGGCATAACAATAATGAATATGATAAGAAATTACGAGGAAATGAGAGATTTCTGAAAATAAACCCCTTTGTAGACAGTAGTCTTGTCACTGTCTAGAACCTACCCATAGTTTGCTGGTTTGCTTTTTTTGTTTGTTTTGTTTCTTTTATTTTGTTTTAAAATATGAGGAGTTTTAAAAATGTTACATAATAGAACTACTGCTTTCTTTATTTACTTTTACTTATGTATTCACACATAGAATAGAGGATACTGACATTTCTAAAACAATAGAAGTCCACTTCTACAGCTCAAGACCACTTTTCCTCCTTGTCATTTTAAAAGCTAATGAACTCTTTCCAACAGGCATGAAATGGATTTAGAACCAGTGCTGTAGCCAAAGTCACAAAACGGTATTATTGATTTGATAGAGAAAAAGGTAGAAAGCAATAAAAGTGTACAACAACTTGTCTTTCCTGGTAATGGCTCATTTAATGAAGCCAAACCAAGAATAACACTCATGCCAGACACATCCATCCCACTGATAATCCCCAGCAGAGCTCTATCTACAATTTTGGATTTAAGTTTCTGGGAAAAAAATCACAGTAGTCAGTTTGTAATGCTTTACTGCAAAAAATAAATTGTGCCAGCATAAGAAAGGCATCCCTATATGAATGCAAATGATTCTGTTTCTTTTGTCCTCAATAGTCAGATAATTTTAGGAAAACTTTGAATTGCTTTAAAAAATAATCCCTGAAACAGAGTATTTAAAATACATTGAGAATATCTTATAGCTGCCAGAAAGACTCATCCTCTCTTGCTGTCTGTAATACAGATTGACATTTGCACAGGAATATAGGAGGAAGCTGTTTATACATTTAATCAGCATTCTTTCAATAATCCACCCTGCTATTGTACATTTGGAATCTAAAAATAGAGATTATGTGTTTTCAAAAATTCTCCTGGTCTCACCCACTGGAAAAAAAAATGCTTATGTTTAACATTAATAACCTGCCTTAAAACACACGTGGCTGACTCTCTCCTGTGTCTCAGTTCTGCTTTTGCAGAATCTTTGGTGAAGAGCCGGTACCAATTACAGTGTGTGCCTATCATTCTTTCCTGTCAGGTAACTTCACCCAAACCAACAGATGCCAAGTACTTGTACCATATATGTGTGAATTAGTCCCAAAGAGGGATCAAAATGAAATATGCGCTGGCACACCTAACCCTCTAGGGAAGCACTTCCACTTCAAAGTAGCTCCCTCAGTGCCTATTGTGCCAAGTCATTATCTGAAAAAAAGTTTACTTTTCTGTCTCTCAGCTAGAGGGTTCTTTGAGCACACACACACACACACACACACGCACACACACACGCACAATTCTTCGTTTTCCTTGCGATTTCATGTATTTTGAACGTGACAGTAATCTGGGCTATGTTTCCTCTTTTTCAGAAGATTAAGAATGCTGCAGGGGAAAAGGAAAGTAAGGTAAACAGTATGAAAAGGAAGGTAAACAGTACATGTATGGGAAAGACAATGCTTTTCTTGAGCAATGAGTATTTAAACCCTTTGCATTCAACCTGCCTATTTGAAAACATAAGGGTTTAGGAACCACCTTCTCCTACTCCTGCACTGTGTTTGCGTAAGTGTGTAAGCATCTGTTCAGAGAAAGCTTTTGTAACTTCATTTTGCATTCCTCTGCAACTCAGTAATCCTTGAAATTTAAATAATTTTAACAAAAGCTAAGGGAACTCTAAAGAGTGATAAGAATTCAATGTGCCCTTTCTTTCAAGGGCACATAAATACTAGCTGTAGAGACTACCATAAATAACAGAATAAGTGCTATGGATATTGTCACATGTATTCTAAAAACTAATGTCTCAAGTATGTGCTAAGGGACTTCTGAGGGTTCCATGATATTCTGCACTTGAACCAAAGAGAAACAAAAGAAGCTTTTAAAATATTTTTCTATTTTTCTGCTTTCTAAAAGTGACAGCTCCAAATTTATAGTACAGTTTGTATTAAAAACTTAGGGGGTTTTTTATGTTTTTGTTTCAAGGGTCCACAAAATAAGTGAACATGAAGAGAAGTAATAAATAAATTCTATCATTAATTAGACAGTTTTCAGATTTCCAATTGTCATCATGTAAGTTTTCTATCACTGTCACTTAACAAAGCATAACTGTTCAAAATGGCTGTGTTTAAACTCACCTCAATGGAGCACATATGGGAATAAAAATGCATTGGTCTAACCGTATTAAAGGACAATAAACATTACCATCCCTGCAGGGCGGGAACAAAATATTTATCAGCAGCCTCAAACCTGATCTTATCTTTGGTATTTGCAAATTGTTTTCTCCATGACTGTGTAATTACACAGTCACAGGTTTTTATTTCAGATCATGGCACCATTCTTCTGAAGATGTTTTAGCCCTGCTCTTTTACAGTCAAAATTGCAATGGTGAATTAAAGTACAGTTTCCTTTTGACTCCTCACAGAACTTTCTGAGAATGTTTTGATCATCTTAAATATTCAGTATGCCACAAAATATTGTTCTAGTCTGAGACCTGGGAATGATAAACACAAGAAACGAGAACTGGATGTTGTCTTTGATTTCTGTAGGTGCTGAATATGCTTCACTCATGCTGGAAGGCTCTAGCAGTCTGTGAACAATATATTTCAAAGTGTTAGGAATAAAAAAGTGTAAGTGTATCTGGATTTGATTGTTGAGTGTTCCAGCAAGTGAAACATTCTGAGAATAAACAACAAAAAAAACGTATCATACCAGGAAAAAACAAAGAACATCTGAAGATTCTTTAAAGCAAAAGAAGCCATAGAAAAATAATTTAAAAGGTGCAACAATGCATGGGCCCTTACTGGGCTGCATAAGATAGGGTAGAAATACCTTTTCAGAATCACCACATACTTGACTTCTTGGAGGTACACAGCTTTAACAGATGCACATTACCTTAACAGGAATGCACTTTCAAAGAAATGTTCATGTTTAAGAACTCCTCACTTTTTGACTAAAAATTATAGAAATCTCCCAGACCTTTGAAACAGCTGCAGTTGGACCATCTGTTTGATCCCCATGACAGATTGTATAGTCTGTTTTCCAATTCTGTTTTCTTTTTCCTTTTGCAACTTACTAAATATCAGCTTTCCTAGATATAGCTGACCACAGTTCAAGATGTAGAGGTATTACTTTTATAAGATTTATATGCTTACATTATTTCCTGTGGTCTGGAAAATGAATGATAAATGTACTTCTTATATCAGCAAAGTGCTAATATCACATAAGTGCTAATGTGGTCTTTATGTATAAATACACACTAATATATTGATTTATATATTTATACATATCTACATGTATGCAGAGGCCATGTTTGAAGCAGTAGATGTAGTTTTGTTAAGTTTTAGTTGAGCCAGTTCAACTTGGTAAAGTTTTTCATTAATTAGCTGTGCTTCATCTGTAATGAACTTTCCAAAAACCTTGATCATGAATAATTGTAACAATTTTCCATTTTACTGTATTTTATTAAAAAGATCTTTCAGATTATGTCCAAGACCAAGTCCACAGGCTTTCCAGATATTCTTCATGGCTTTAAGAGCAGATCTTTATGCTTAGTCTTTTGGCAGAGATTGGCTTTTAGAAATCAGAGTGAAGGAAGGGCATATAGAAGAGAGAGACACAAAGAATGGAAATAGTAACAGTGGCATCAACAAAAGATAAAAATATAAGCAGTTCCTGTGAGGCAATACTGAGAAACTAAAAAGGAAAAAAGGGGATATATGAAAGAGAAAAGGGAAAGGAGATTATTTGTTATTAAGATTGGGATGAAATACTGAACAATATATATTTAACTTTGGAAGATGTATTTCTGGATCTACAAGGAGAAACTGTGCTTTTGTATTTCAGAGGCTAGAACACAAAGCTAATAGCAGGAGCTCTGGGTGCCATTCTCTGCTCCTTGGACTCTTCATGCATGGAGGTGACTTGCAAAAAAAAAAGGTGGAGGATGTCTGATCTTCTCTGCTTCTTTTACATCTGGACACATTAGTCTCAGATTCTGACCCTAGGTCAGTCTGAAGGACACAAGGTACCCATCATCCTCTTAGACCCACACCAAGACTATTCTGTAGATGGGTGCCTTGGAAAGACTCTTAGAAGATAGGAGGGAGGTGTTTGGATCTTTCCAGGGTCAGTGAGGCTTGAGGCCTCATATCTTCCGTATCTTCCACTACTCCAGTAAAGAAACTTGTTTTACTGTCAGAAGAGCAGCAGTCTTCCCACAACTCAGTACTATGCCTTTCTTTATAGAAAGAGGTTTCAGAGTCTATGAAAACAGTTCCCTGGAAGCCCTCTCTCTACTCTGGTTTTCTTTGGGAAAGACTGAGAGAGGAATCTGCACCAGTTTTGGTTTTCAGGTTCAACTAAAGACACATATTGTGCCCACAACCTAGGATGCCTTGGTGTGTGAACTGACACAGGCAGGCAGCCAGAACAACCACAAAACCACAGCTGAAATGCAAAGAGTAAATTGGCTTCATTACCTTGCTAAGTGGAGCATCCCAAAGCAACACCCAGCTTAGTCCATGCTAGCAGGCAGCAGGCCTGATGTTTGCACCAATTTATCAGGGGCCTGGGCACATGGAATTTACTACCATGCTGTGATCTCCATGCTTTTTATGATCTCTGAGCTTTGATCTTCTCTCTCCCAGCACAGGGAGCTCAAGCTCATCCATGAGAGTGCCTACAAGTCTCTCAAAACACTAGCATTATCTCTATACAGAAATTCTACTTCTCAAAATAGACAGAAGATAAACAGAAGTAGGCATAATATATGAGTTTCCCACACTGTTATTCTCCAGACCTTGGCATTCCCAGCTGCAAGGTCACTTGAGTGAATCTACCATCCTCCTTGCTATTCTTCTGCTTTTAACTCTTCCCTCCCAACAATCATTATTTGCCACAAGTTCAAGATTATGGTGAAGATCAAGTGTGGGAGCTCATGTCTAGGAAGAGTAGATGGTTTCATTTCTCTCAGATTTCACGTTTCACCTACCACATTTCCTGTTGCTGTGGCTGGCTTTTAAGATGTTTCAAATTTTACTTTAGCTAAATCATACTTTTTAAGGTTTTTGTGACCTGCTGGCTTTGTGTTCCAGTTCTACAACATTTTTCCGTATTATTAAAATTGGTCAGAGACTTTTGAAAGCCATTTTGCTTTTTTTGCCTTTTTTTTTCTTCAGTATAATTCATGTCAAAACTGTAATTTTGGAGTGAAAATATATTTTAGTATATTTTATATAGGAGTAGAGTACAATTAAACCCTTCAGGAAACATTTGGAAGCTAAATAAGATAAATCTTTTGTTAGATAAATCCCAAAGAAATAATTCCTTTGGGCTATATACTTCACACAAAACCTTCTGTTCCAAATTAAACTTTTCTTCATCAGTATTAATTAGGCAATAACTACATTTAAGAATACACTAGAAGATCAAAAGGGCTATTGGTATTTCTGACAGCATGGAGAGATTAAAGATGCTGGTGGTCTAAAGCAGCAACCTTCATTTGANAACCACAAAACCACAGCTGAAATGCAAAGAGTAAATTGGCTTCATTACCTTGCTAAGTGGAGCATCCCAAAGCAACACCCAGCTCAGTCCATGCTAGCAGGCAGCAGGCCTGATGTTTGCACCAATTTATCAGGGGCCTGGGCACATGGAATTTAATACCATGCTGTGATCTCCATGCTTTTTATGATCTCTGAGCTTTGATCTTCTCTCTCCCAGCACAGGGAGCTCAAGCTCATCCATGAGAGTGCCTACAAGTCTCTCAAAACACTAGCATTATCTCTATACAGAAATTCTACTTCTCAAAATAGACAGAAGATAAACAGAAGTAGGCATAATATATGAGTTTCCCACACTGTTATTCTCCAGACCTTGGCATTCCCAGCTGCAAGGTCACTTGAGTGAATCTACCATCCTCCTTGCTATTCTTCTGCTTTTAACTCTTCCCTCCCAACAATCATTATTTGCCACAAGTTCAAGATTATGGTGAAGATCAAGTGTGGGAGCTCATGTCTAGGAAGAGTAGATGGTTTCATTTCTCTCAGATTTCACGTTTCACCTACCACATTTCCTGTTGCTGTGGCTGGCTTTTAAGATGTTTCAAATTTTACTTTAGCTAAATCATACTTTTTAAGGTTTTTGTGACCTGCTGGCTTTGTGTTCCAGTTCTACAACATTTTTCCGTATTATTAAAATTGGTCAGAGACTTTTGAAAGCCATTTTGCTTTTTTTGCCTTTTTTTTTCTTCAGTATAATTCATGTCAAAACTGTAATTTTGGAGTGAAAATATATTTTAGTATATTTTATATAGGAGTAGAGTACAATTAAACCCTTCAGGAAACATTTGGAAGCTAAATAAGATAAATCTTTTGTTAGATAAATCCCAAAGAAATAATTCCTTTGGGCTATATACTTCACACAAAACCTTCTGTTCCAAATTAAACTTTTCTTCATCAGTATTAATTAGGCAATAACTACATTTAAGAATACACTAGAAGATCAAAAGGGCTATTGGTATTTCTGACAGCATGGAGAGATTAAAGATGCTGGTGGTCTAAAGCAGCAACCTTCATTTGAGCAGTTAATAAAGCTATCTTTAGTCTGTCCATTTGTGATATTGCTGTGCTCCTCCTTACCTCATTACCAAGGTATCAGACTGCTTCAAAACCTCCATACATTTATTCAGTCTCCATGGTTGTGAGGTGGGAAACTCGGTGGAGCAATTAAAAGAGGCTGAAACTGCTGCGTTAAAGATTTGTAGGCAGCTAAAGATGAAGATAAGTGCCTAGTGGGATTTTGAAAACAATTTATGGGTTAGGATTACAGCAGGACCTTGTGTCTGAGAGACTAGATGTCTAGCTGTTACTTTAGGTACTGTTCTCCAAAAGCAACTTGAAAGCACACTGTTTATTAAAGTTTTTTAAAGTGGATACAATTTCTCTTTCTCTGATCTTTTTTCTCCTCTTTTGCTTTGGTTTGCTTTTCTCATATTGCCTTTCCTTCCACTAGCAGTCTCATTTCTCCTCTCTCTGTTTCCTATTCTAACCGTTACTTCAGAGAGAATAGCCCAACCAATTGCTCCTCAATAAATTTCAATAGTTCAATAAATTTTCTTCCCAGTGCTCTTCCATGAGTCAAATAATCATGAGGGCTATAGCTGTGGTGTTGACCCCATGGAATTAGGTTACCCTGCATAAGTCTGAGCCAGATCCAATACTGGGTCGTTCAGAACAATCTCATTCGTAAACCTGAGGCTTCAGATACTAAGTATTTGGTGTCAGGCATCAGTAGGATTCCTCAAATTGTTTGGAATTTGCTTAATTCATTCAACTTTCTAGTTATATTTTCCAAGTATGTTTGCCTCAGGAGAATGCTGCTGTGCATAATCATACAGGTAAAATAAAGAGTAAAAATACTGCAAATATTCAAACAACATCAAGGTGCAAGAAGTTATCTTGTGGTTTATTTAACCTGTTTCATTGTAATATTTCTATCAACATTTTCCTGTTATATACAAATTTCCTTTTTCCCTACTTAGGTAAAANTATGATCTCTGAGCTTTGATCTTCTCTCTCCCAGCACAGGGAGCTCAAGCTCATCCATGAGAGTGCCTACAAGTCTCTCAAAACACTAGCATTATCTCTATACAGAAATTCTACTTCTCAAAATAGACAGAAGATAAACAGAAGTAGGCATAATATATGAGTTTCCCACACTGTTATTCTCCAGACCTTGGCATTCCCAGCTGCAAGGTCACTTGAGTGAATCTACCATCCTCCTTGCTATTCTTCTGCTTTTAACTCTTCCCTCCCAACAATCATTATTTGCCACAAGTTCAAGATTATGGTGAAGATCAAGTGTGGGAGCTCATGTCTAGGAAGAGTAGATGGTTTCATTTCTCTCAGATTTCACGTTTCACCTACCACATTTCCTGTTGCTGTGGCTGGCTTTTAAGATGTTTCAAATTTTACTTTAGCTAAATCATACTTTTTAAGGTTTTTGTGACCTGCTGGCTTTGTGTTCCAGTTCTACAACATTTTTCCGTATTATTAAAATTGGTCAGAGACTTTTGAAAGCCATTTTGCTTTTTTTGCCTTTTTTTTTCTTCAGTATAATTCATGTCAAAACTGTAATTTTGGAGTGAAAATATATTTTAGTATATTTTATATAGGAGTAGAGTACAATTAAACCCTTCAGGAAACATTTGGAAGCTAAATAAGATAAATCTTTTGTTAGATAAATCCCAAAGAAATAATTCCTTTGGGCTATATACTTCACACAAAACCTTCTGTTCCAAATTAAACTTTTCTTCATCAGTATTAATTAGGCAATAACTACATTTAAGAATACACTAGAAGATCAAAAGGGCTATTGGTATTTCTGACAGCATGGAGAGATTAAAGATGCTGGTGGTCTAAAGCAGCAACCTTCATTTGAGCAGTTAATAAAGCTATCTTTAGTCTGTCCATTTGTGATATTGCTGTGCTCCTCCTTACCTCATTACCAAGGTATCAGACTGCTTCAAAACCTCCATACATTTATTCAGTCTCCATGGTTGTGAGGTGGGAAACTCGGTGGAGCAATTAAAAGAGGCTGAAACTGCTGCGTTAAAGATTTGTAGGCAGCTAAAGATGAAGATAAGTGCCTAGTGGGATTTTGAAAACAATTTATGGGTTAGGATTACAGCAGGACCTTGTGTCTGAGAGACTAGATGTCTAGCTGTTACTTTAGGTACTGTTCTCCAAAAGCAACTTGAAAGCACACTGTTTATTAAAGTTTTTTAAAGTGGATACAACTTCTCTTTCTCTGATCTTTTTTCTCCTCTTTTGCTTTGGTTTGCTTTTCTCATATTGCCTTTCCTTCCACTAGCAGTCTCATTTCTCCTCTCTCTGTTTCCTATTCTAACCGTTACTTCAGAGAGAATAGCCCAACCAATTGCTCCTCAATAAATTTCAATAGTTCAATAAATTTTCTTCCCAGTGCTCTTCCATGAGTCAAATAATCATGAGGGCTATAGCTGTGGTGTTGACCCCATGGAATTAGGTTACCCTGCATAAGTCTGAGCCAGATCCAATACTGGGTCGTTCAGAACAATCTCATTCGTAAACCTGAGGCTTCAGATACTAAGTATTTGGTGTCAGGCATCAGTAGGATTCCTCAAATTGTTTGGAATTTGCTTAATTCATTCAACTTTCTAGTTATATTTTCCAAGTATGTTTGCCTCAGGAGAATGCTGCTGTGCATAATCATACAGGTAAAATAAAGAGTAAAAATACTGCAAATATTCAAACAACATCAAGGTGCAAGAAGTTATCTTGTGGTTTATTTAACCTGTTTCATTGTAATATTTCTATCAACATTTTCCTGTTATATACAAATTTCCTTTTTCCCTACTTAGGTAAAATTAAAATATCTTCTTTTTATCCTTGTCAGGGTTCTTGGAAGTGGATGGTGTTTGATAATGACTTAATTTAGGTGATAGTCAAGTTGGTAATGCCATTGTGAATTCTCTGATCAGCTCATGGTACTCGTGAACCAAGTACGTGATCACAATCATCAAACTAGTTTTAATTTAAGAAAATTAATGACAGGTTCTGAAAGTGCAAATGCAGTCTTGAATCTTGTGGATAAGGTGCAGATTAACCAGTAAAAATTGGCTGACAATTCTCTAAGAAAAATCTATACAAATCGCATTACAAGTACTAAGTGATGAAATTATTATTTCTGGAATCAAAAACAGTGAAAATAAAATGTAAAGTATTCACTTCTTTCTGCAGTATTACTGACATATATATACACTCCATAAAAGGTTCTTTCACTTCTTTGTCATTAATTATACATTATACACACTCAAAAAAATAGCCTTATTCAGAGAAATTCTCATAAGGCTGCAAAAGCAAATGCTCAAAGGTAAGGAAAAGCTTAATCAAGATTGCTGTGCAACACTCTCTTTTTTAATAATGTAGGTGTAATAACTGGAATGCATTAGAGAATTACATTCCATGACGACTCTTAAATTTTGGCAGTAGGGTAATAGTAACAAAAATACAATGGTAAGAAATTATACAATTAGATCAAAAAATCTGCTGTAAAGAATTATTTTTTGTGGTCAGGTTCTTGCTTTTTGGTTTGCTTTTTTCTAATGTTTGTTCTTCTAGAATTTAATAGCCAAACAAAATCAAATATTACAGAATTGTTCAGTGAAAAATTCAGGCTCCATTTGGGATTGAAGAATACCAGTGATAAATATACTCTATGCAGGAGGTATTATCTTTAAGACCTTCCTTTTTGTGCGTATGTCAAAATAGTACTTGCATTGCCAAGAATACACAATCCTTTATGTGACTGTCAGTTTGATCAATATTTTTTCTTACACTTTTCCTCTAAAAAAGAGAACACTGATGTCATCAAATAGGTTTCAAAAGAAATCAGAAGGGGAAAAACAGTTCTGTCTCCCTGCAAATATTTTTTCCTTTTTGCATTTGAGAAATGTATAAATATGATCTTGGAAAAGTAAAGGTTTAGTTGTACCAAAAATGTCTTCAGTTAAGTAAAAGGGCTGTTAAATTTATTATCAGGAATTTTACATCATGTCATATCAGCATTGTGTTGCACTGCTGTTTGTTATGGTAAAAGAAAAGTCTCATCCCATTACTGGCTATCAAATCATATTAAAGAATACCAGCCATCTCAACATAGTGCAAGATTAATAAGATATGATAGAAAATTGCTGTTTTGAAAAGACTTTCAGATCATATTAGGCAAGTAATACCACTACTTCGTGTTCTGTTTGCACTCAAAACTGCCACTCAGTATTCATTTTTGCTACATTTTTCTACTGGATCGGAAAATAATCATGAAAAACTAGGAATAATTTGGCTGGCAAGAAAGCACTCCCTTAGGGTATCATGATCTAAATACCCACAAACACAAGAGTTTAAGGTAACGGAACCTGATTATTTCAAAGTCCAACCTCTATCTTTAATATTTTATAGTCAAAAGTTNTGACACAGGTAGTGAAGAAAAAAAAAGCCAGGGAAGGATGTGTTCTAAGTCCTTCATATTCTGACCCACCTTCTGAGACATGTAACAAAGCAGAACGTACCAATTCAAATGCATCCTTCAATTTCAGCGCAGAACGATTATTAGTATATTACTTTTGATGCTGTCTCTCACAGCATCCTTGTATAACCCAGTAAGTGTGGGTTAGATGAGTGGAGAGTGAGGCGAATTGAGAACCAGCTGAATGGCAGATCCCAGAGTGTCATAATCATTGACACGGGGTCTAGCTGGAGGCCTTTCACTGGTAGTGTCTCTCAAGGTTCAATATTGGGCCCAGCATTGTTTAATTTGTTGATCAATGACCTGGATAATGGAGCAGATGCCTCCTCAGCAAGTTCAGTGACAACACAAAGCTGGGAGGAGTGGCCAATACCCCAGGAGTGCTGTGCAGCCCTTCAGACAGACCTCAACACGTTGGAGAGATGGGCAGAGAAGAACTGTTTGAAATTGAGCAAAGGCAAATGCAGATTCCTGCACCTGGGAAGGGCTAACCTCCTGCCCGCAACCAGTAGAGGCTGGGGGCTGATCTGCTGTAAAGCAGCTCTGTGGAGAAGGACCTGGGGGTCCTGGTGGACAACAAGCACCCATGAGCCAGCAGTGTGTCCTTGTGGCCAAGAAGGCCAGTGGGATTCTGGGTTGCATCAGGAAGAGCAGTGCCAGCAGGACAAGGGAGGTGATCCTGTCCCTCGGCTCAGCCCTGGTGAGGCCACATCTGGAGTGCTTTGTCCAGTTCTGGGCTTCTCAGTACAAGAGAGACATATGCTGGAGTAGGTCCAGCATAGGGTGACAAAGATGATTAAGAGACTGGAACATCTCTCTTATGAGGAAAGGCTGAGTGAACTGGGTGTGTTTAGTGTGGAGGAGATGATTGAGAGGGGACCTGATGTCTATCAGTATCTGAAGGGAGGGTGTCAAGAAGATGGAGCCAGGCTGCACTTGGTGGTGCTGAGCAATAGGACGAGGCAATGGGCCTGATTCACAAGAAGTTCCATCTGAATATGAAGAAGAACTTCATTACTGTGTGTGTACTGTACCCACTGGGACAG
The DNA here is from genome assembly GCA_013398055.1 of Ifrita kowaldi. Lineage (NCBI taxonomy): Eukaryota > Metazoa > Chordata > Aves > Passeriformes > Cinclosomatidae > Ifrita > Ifrita kowaldi. The sequence goes on from VZRS01004806.1 coordinate 355,557, forward strand.
ATTCTCAGAGACGTTGTGGAGTCTTCCCCACTGAAGATACTGAAGAACCAGCTGGACACAATCCAATGCCATTTGCTCTGAGATGACTCTGCTTGAGCAGGGAGGTTGGACCAGGTGGTCCCTTCAACCCTGACCCATTCTGTGATTTTGTGATTAGTATGTGATAACTCACATGGTGATGCCCTTATCATCTTTTAAGTAAAAATTTCAGTAGAAGACCCATTCAGACCTTAAAGGAGACACAGTCTGTTATGGTCAACATGTTCTTATGGTGAAAAAGGAAACACATACTATAGATATTATTATTATTAGTTTCACTGAAATCCTAACAGTGTAATCAAAGAATCATTATTAATTCAGATGCAATTGTGCAGTCTGAAGGGTAGTAGAGTCTGACACATGTTCTAAAATAAAGCTTTATTGAGGCAGCAGGAAAGATGAGCAACAAAAAGCCCATACAGCGACTCACCAATCACCAACAGCAAATGTGACACGTTAAGAGAGCTATGCTGCAGTGTACAGCCAGGGACACTTGGTGTCCAGGGCATCTGTCAGCAACAGCCACTCAGACAAAAACCTTTCGAGTGTGGGTAAGAGTTATGGCACCCTTTGGCTCCAGCAATGATGGTGTGATTTGAGAGGATCCTATCTTGCATGAATAATATGGACAGCAACCTGCCTACACTGCCTGCACTGGTCAGGGGGCCAAGTGTTTATGTAGCCAGTGCTGGTCAAAAGCAGGGTGTCAGCAGTCTGTGCTGCTGATATCAGCCAGGGAGCAGGGTATCAGGAGGCAAGGTGCCAAATTATTAAAAGAGAAACAAAGCAAATAAACCTCACCCTACTACAGAAAAAAAAGCAAGAAAAAATTGGTCTTGAGGAATTTGAGGCAGTCAGAGGAATTTCTTGTGGGAAAATTGCTTCATAAGCCAGTAGCAATACCTTCTTCCCACCCTGACCTGTGCACTTGAAAGCAGAATGGACATGTTCCAAGAAACATGTTTGCAGCAAAAATATTGTCAGCTAAATGGCTTAATTTTTCCTGGGAACTGGGAATAGAAAGAATAGTTTGAATAGAAAGAAAAATGTTTAGGGCAAAGGGGTCATGCAGCCTGCAGAAGGGAACAGGAGAGTGGTTAAAGCAACGTCTCATTGAAGTTTTTACCTCCGTAGCCCAGCAATTGGCATTGCTACTACATTGCTACAGGACATAAGTGAATCTTTAAGACCTCAGGACTGAAGAGCAAATGAACAGCATCTCAAGCATTTGATAACAAGAAAGTCAAGATACAGCTGTACTTAGTAGTCTATTGATAACTTTTTAAGATTAATTGAATTCAATATTGTAATTGTCATTAAGTGTGTATATTGTGCACTTTTCTCTGTTCCTTTTTGGGTTCTTTGTCCATTTCTTCTTAAACAGAAGGAGTTAATCATTCCTACAAAAACATTAAATTGAGCAGTTTCAGCTTGAGATTTTAAGTCTGCAAACATTTACAGCACTGTCTCTCATGCCTATTAGATATTTATCCCGTACACAAAATATTTTGCATCTTCAAATTTGCAGTTATATTATTAAAAGCTATTCTTGTCATTGGAAAATCACAGAGTGAAGTGAATGCATTTCCTACTGATTTCCTTTGGAAACAGTAAATGCCATATGCATTTTTGAATGGTGACAAGACATGAAGCAAATGAATGTATTTGAATAATTAATTAAAAGTTTTGAAAAAAATATGACAGATAATGCCTTTATGTGTATTAAATGTGAAATGCTGTAGCTTTTTGATTACGGATGTTTGCTACTTCATACTGTTACCATTACAATGCTAAGAAATGTAAGTTAATTTTCCATAGTTAAAGGCTCATAAAACCATGCAACTTATTGTTTGATTTCTTGCCATGTTCCTTCCTAAGTGATCATCTCATTAAGATTATTTCTGCAGTTTGTAGTCATAAAGTTATTCTTAGTTCTAAATGTTCCTTTAAAGCTGCCACTGCAATAACTTTGAAACATTTCTCATCTATCAAATTGATTCTAGATGTAGGATGATGATATGAGATACCTAGTTTTGCTATTTCCTTGTTGGATTTTGGTATTTTCTCCTGTTTATTTTGGTTTTGGCAGCTGTTTATTTCATGGTTTTAAAGCTCATTCACCATGCATTTACTGCCTACAAGGGTGGGAACCAGTTCTGGGACCACCAATCACAACTTGGCTGTTCTAAGTGCATGACGATGAATAAATAGATTGAAAGAAATGTCATTTAACTGCTAACTATATCTGTTAGCACTTTTTTTTCTTGCTGCTATTTACATATTGCTGTAGTTAAGAAGTTAAAATAAGAAGTTAAAATAATCAACAACAACAAGAACAACCAAAATAAAAAGAAATAGTATGTCTTGCTGATTCTTCTCAAGTACTCAGTGTTGGCACCAACTCTGCTGAATTGCTTGAATTTTACTGTAACTTAAATATATTCATTAATAGTAAAATAAAAAAAAAAATGCTCATTTTCCTATACATACAAAGATTTGGGATCTACCTCTTAATTGAAGGAGTTATCTGTGGAAGTTTTAACTGTAAAATCCTATTTTGTATACTTCTAAATTGCATCTGCACCTTGTCTGTTGCTGCTAAATTTCTCAAAATAGCTGCTTGTCTGCATGCAAGCAATCAGGCATGTTTTTCCAGTACAGAAAGTGCTTACAGGATTCTTTTGTGTTACTCATTAATGCTCAGACAAACAGTCTTCCTCGTCAATCAAACCAATTAACTGCTGCTACTGAGCTGTATAACTAGAAAATTAAATTCAAAAATTTAATTCCCTTTTACAGTGTTAAGACTAAAGTTATCAGATATTTATAGCACTCTTGCAAACACTCAGATCTCTTTTTGAAGAGAACTAGATGCCAACAAACTCATTAGTTTTCAGGAAAACTATCTTCCCTATTAAGTGAAGGAATAATACTTAAAACAATTTGACATTAATCTTATGATCAATGAAAAATGTGGGTGCTGAATGCTGAGAAGGAGGGATAATAATTTTCCTCAGAATTCTGGCTTCATCTTTGCAGCCCAACACTGGTGTGCAGTTAGGTCTTATCACTCTTGGCTTAGCTATAACACACTGTCCCAAGGGAACTCCAGGTCCTTATCTACAGGGCTATTTTTTCATCCATGCAGTTCCTAGCTAATACTGAAGCACAATTCCTGATACCTCAGGTGCAAAACATTGAATTTCCTTTTTCTGGCCCTCATGAAAATTTTGTAGGTCCAATTGTACATCTAAGTGTCTCCTGTCATTTTACTTCAGCTTGCAGAGGGTGCATTTTGGTCCATTACCCCCATCACTAATGACGCCTCTAAATGGCATCATCCCTTTAGTGTCACTTGAGGAACTTTTTGTAGCAAGTGTCCCTCTGGAGTTTTTGCTGTGGACCTCTACCTTTTCAGTCTGATGATCCAGTTTTTCACTAACCAGTACACATCTCTGTAGCTTCACAACACAGATGTTATGGGTAGAACACATCAAAACCCTGATGAGCTATCTCTCAGCTCTTTCTGCCCCAGCTCTTTGCAAGTATGACACTCAGCTAGGTTGTCACAGAGCTGTCCTGAGAATGTGTAGCCAGACCCCTCAGGGGAGGGACAGGCAGAGCCTATGGGTGCACTTAGGGCTCTAAGGTGCAGGATTGGGGTTTTTTGAACAAGCTGGGCTCTTCTGAAAGCTGAGGAAGAACATCATGTCCAGCGTATAAACTAGGGAAAGTTTGCTAGAAGGGGCCATTCACTGTTCAGATCCAGGCTGAACTTCTGCCAACAGGTGGTGAGCAATTGTGTTGTCTCTCACTTCTTTCTGTTGGGTTTTATTCCTCTCTCCTTTTAATTAATTAAAATAGTAATAGTAATAGCAATAATAATAATAATAATAATAATTTGCAATAATAACCGCAGTATAATATCATTAGTAGTATATTTATTAGTAGTAGGTTTAGTTTCAACTGTTAAAATTGTTCTTATCTCAACTCATGTGGTTTACCTTTTCTTTCCTATTCTTCACTCGGGGGGAAATACCTGACATTGTTCGAAAAATGGGGTGGAAGTGCCCTTAGACATCTAATTAAATAGGGCTGCGGACAACGAAAGAATTGAGGGCAACAGCGAAGCTAAAAGCTCAGTGAAAGCAAACTATTCCTACAGCATTTTCCTGAGGGCAGAAATTAAGGTCAGTTAGTCTTCTGACACTGTAGTCTACATGTCCCCAAGTGCCACATCCAGACACCTCTTGAACACTTCCAGAGAAGGTGACTCCACCACCTCCCTGGACAATTTATTCCAATGCCTAACCACTCTTTCAGTAATTTTTTTTTTCTAATATCTAATCTGCACCTCCCCTGATGCAATTTAAGGCCAAGAGTTAAGGCACTTCAAGAGAATCTCTCACTAGTGTATGAGTTGCGTTTCATCTCTCAAAGACCACCCCAACACTCGGGTTGGCATTGGGGTTGAGATCTTGTCCCTATTATAACTTAATTCTTTGGAGTTTTGCCTCATCTTTCTGGATTCCTATCTTTCCAGGTAAGACAATTGCTACTTAAGACCCTCATCCCATGAGAAGGCCAAGATAGTCAGCTAGAATATTTATTAAGAGCAAAGGGTCAAGTTTTCTGCTGATTTAGCAAGTCTGAATGCTGAAAGCTGGCCTCCAAAATGCATATCCTCATGCATTTCCTCGCACTATTGATGGAGGATTGTTACTTAAAATTGAGGAGAGGCAATATCAAATGATCTAATTCGACATTTATTTATTGCTGTGGGATATCCTTGACAGCAGATTGGGAATATATGGGAATAATAAAGGAAGCAGATGCACATACACACACACACACCCCCTGAGTTATTTTTTGCGATATATTTTATTGGAATTCACATCAAAGCCATCACAATGGTAATTCATAGCACAGGATGTGCTGCTGGTGAAGCCCATGCCCAGAGGCTGCATCGATAGCCTTTGTTGCTCACTCACCCTGCTAATGTGAAAAAGAGAACTGTGGGGTGAATCCTAATAGCTTCTGTCAGGCCTCTTAGGATGAGTGTTTGTACGACTGCATTGGCTTCTCATTTATCCTTGCTATCACTACCTATTCATTTCTCTCTTGGCTTTGAAGGTGAAATCCCTTATTCTCCTTCATCAAAGCTGACAGTAGCACCAAAGCTTTCTCTCCTGTGTTACAAAATTCTTCTTTCTAGAGCATGGAGACATTTCATCAGGAAAAAACATAAACCAAAACAAAACTGACCTTTTGTATAGGAATGCCATTAACACACAGTGTTTTTCAAACTGGTAAGGTATTTAATCCTTTGTTTTTTTCTGCTGAAAAATCATGGACATAAATGTTCACAATGTTTAGTTTATATGGAAAATTTACAGAGTAGAAGAAATTACTTCTGATTGATAGATTCTTAGTTATTCAAAGCTAAAAAAAAATAATAACTGTGTTGTTTTATCTTTTTTAAGTATTTGGATTTCTAGGAAGAGACCTATGGCATGCCTAGCAGCCTATAGGATACAGATGATCAGATTTAATAGAAACTGGAGTTCCATTTTGCCCTTTGACTCTCTGAATCAACGCACTCTGTGAGGAATTGCTTACATTTCTGAGACACAGAGTCTTCTGCTTGTCATCCTTGCAAAACTGGCTGTTTGAGTCGTGGAAGATACAATCTATACCTTTCCCAAACTTTGCTACACGTCATTCAACTTGGCTGAAAATTGCTAATTGAGTTTCTACGTTGCTCTTTGCAGTGGTACAGCTGAGCAATAAATGACGTGACCTACCAGTAATGCCTTATAACCTCTGATAATGATAGAGAGCAGATGAAAATATGACTTAGTTGCTGGGCTAAGTTTATTTTTAATTACTTTGTCTCATAGAGAGGCCTGCGTCTAATGCAGTCAGTAAATAAGACTTATTACAAAGGAAAATATAAATGAAAAAATAAACAAAGCTTTCATTTTAAGGGTTCTACAAAATGAGTAATATCAACATATTTTTAATATGCAATATAACAATTCAATGCAATGCCATGTCAATTAAAAAACTTCCTGAATTTTTTTTTAGCACAGTCAAGAAGGATCCAAATAATTCTTTTTATGATGATTCCATTGATAAACTAAAGGCTTACTTATTCAGGATATAAGCATAGCCAAAGACTTCATATTTGTGTTAACAAATTACTGTTCAAATTGCAACAAGTGCTCCTGTTCAATTACTACATTTACCACCAGCAATGGTGGTGCATGTTCTTACAGTAGTCACATTTTTCAGTCCATTGATCTACTCCTACAGAAAAGGAAAGAATACCCATACTGACACACACTGCAGACAGAAAAGAGTACAAAGACAGCTCTCCTGCATTTCTTAAGACTCACAGTTCTTCAAAAGGAGAAGAGTGAAGCTATGAATTGAACTAAAAGGTTGAATTTCCCTACTCCAAGACTTCAAATTTGATTTCTGTGGCACTTAAAATAGTCTGTCCTTTATATATACCTAACTAGCTGCAGTTCGTGGATGTTCATCAAATTGTTGTGCATAAAAATGCAGCAATGCTTAGAAGCAGGGACAGAAAGTTTATACCATGGCTTTAACCATGCAAATAAGCAGAATATATGATGAAAATCATAACTTCAGAAACAGCAGAAATCCTGACCATAAGAATAACAGTAATAAAATATATTCTTTAACTTTTGTATAAAACAATATTGGAATATGGATGCCTTTCAGTTAATAATATTGTAACTGTAGGTGCTCTCATGGACAGAATGGGAGCATCAGACAAATTTATTAGAGAAACCCTCTGGCTGTGTCACAAGCTGCAGAAGAGACTCCCTTGCTTTCTAAACTGCTCCCCAGAGAGGAGTCTAGGTGTGGCTGGATCCAATCTTAGCCCCAGACTTAGTCAATGATTTATGTTTAAAAGATTATACTGGTGCAATTGAACCTTTAAACAACTTCGTCTCAGAGGATTAAGGATGAAAAATCAAATATATTTATATAAATACAATTATTTATTTAAATTGATTAGAATAGTGATAATGTTTAGACAAAAGACCTTAATAAGAATTATTTACTACACAGCATGGACAGTTGTAACTACTAATATAGTGCACTATTTCTGAAGCAATATTGAAGCAAACATGTTAAAGAAATTATATTGAAGCAATTATATTAAAGGTAGAAAACCAATTAATAAGTAGAGACTGATATTACTCACCTATGTGTGAACAAGTGTGGATAAAACTCTTTTGCTTGGCCTTGAGAAGTAACCTTGAGGGCTGTCCCCACTCGAGGGAAGGATTTTCACACACCTTAGAGAGGTATGCTAGAAGTCCTCACCATGCAGCAGTGGTGTTTTATAGTATAGTGTTTGAATGTCAGTCATATACATTTCAGGATTCTGTGTTGCCAGGCTTATTCAGTAAAACATTCTTTGCTGCTGTAAAAGGTGTTATCAGCTATGGCTTCTTCTGCTCAACATTTCTGACTCTAGCTTCATACCAGGGCCTGCGCATCCCTTCAGTTTCCAGCCTCACTCAGGGAGATCTGTCTTGCACATCCTGTAGGTGGGTCTGATAGTTTGGTCAAACTAGTCTCACCATTCTTCAACACTAAAACAGGGGATCATTTTTGCTCTATCTTATCACTGGTCAGCAGATGCTCCTTGCTCAAGCCGTCAGTGATAACTTGTAAACAAGACAGTTTGGGCTGCTTAGGCAGAGGGCCCTGCTACAGATGCAACCTGATACTAGTCCATTTACACAGTTAGAAATCATAAAAATCATAGAATCATAGAACTATAGAATGGTTTGAGTCTGAAAGGACATTAAAGATCATCTAGTTCCAACCTGTCTGCCATGGGGGGGAATGAATAATTTAATTCAGTTTTCTGAGTAACTGCCATATGAATACAACTAAAATAGTATCTCTAAAATAGTATTTAGTCACAAAATTGTTAGAAAAGTTAGAGGTAGGAAAGACCTATTACAATATTTAAGACAATTTTTTTGCTACACAAGGATTTTTTTTCCTAGTGGAATTGTATTTTTAATAGAGTGGAGGATTAAAAATCTTCCTTATCTCTCACGTATCAGCAAGCACTATCTGGAAATAGCATTTGTTTTTCAGATTGAATCTTTTTTTCCTTAACTTTATCCTCTAATATTTCTTTATACTTGTGTATGTTAATAATTTATTCTCTGTTCGGGGTGTCAGATGATAACTATGTTTCTCTTTTGTCTTTGCTTAAACCCCCAAGACATATTTAGGCTGAGTCTATTAGAGGAGCTTTTGAAAGGTAGAGGTACATATCCACTGATCTGCAGAAGATTAATGGGATTTGGGCAAAGAGCATCCAGTCTTCATTCTCTGCTTTTGAAGCAAAGTACTTCTTTCAGCACATTTAATCCATATTAAAATTTCTCGCTGGAGTAATTATCTTCCAGCATCATGCAATATGCAATTACAGTGATATTCCATGTTCATATGAATCATAATTATATTTCTATCTATTATCTTCCTATGACTATGTGCTTTTCCATATACATATCATCATTGGAAAGGATGATTTTAGCTGTTATATGCGCATTTTAACACTGTGTCAGTATATCCATTAGGAGACATTTGTAATTACTCCCACACAGAAGTAATTGCATTGATGCATTTTTAAATATTTTCTCAGAAGAAAAATCACATCTCTTTTACCAGATGAACCTTAATATGAACATACTCATTTGTTTTACCTCTCCAGAGCATCTTTCTCAAACTACATTGATCTTTTCCCTTTATTGCAGTGTAGTATTGGTTGCATACTACTAACTGCCTTTGCTTCCACATATTCACATAGCTATTGAAAAAAACTTGGGATTTAATGTCAATCCTTCTGCAATCATCTCTGGAAGTCAGGTCAGGCTTCACAAGAAGTTACAGAGCCATGGCCAGTGTTGGGTGGGATAACGAGAAGGGTTTTTTTGAGTTTGTTAATATCAAGAGGGGGTCTACAGAAAACATTGGACCAATACTTGTTGAAAATGGTCATATAACAAATAGGAAAGGAGAAAAAGTAGAGGCATTTAATGGGGGCTTGGGTTTTTTTCCCCCCTCAGTCTTTAATAATACCAGTAGAACTTGAGCCACCTGGCCCTGGATTCAGTTCATGGGAATAGCTCAAACCTGTGTCAGAGGAGGTTTAGACTGGGTACCAGGGACCATTTTTCTATCCAGAGAGTGGATAAACCCTGAAACAGGCTTCCTAGAGAGATGGTCAATGTTCCAAACCTGTCAATGATTAAGAAATATTTGGACAATGTCCTTAACAGCATGTTTAAACTGTTGGTCAGCCCTGAATTGGTCAGGCCATTGGACTGAATGATTTCTATAGTTCCTTTCCAACTGAAATATTCTAGTCTATTCCACAAGTAAACTGTTTATAACTTAGTTCCATTATGTGATTCCCCACATTTACACAGAACTTTATGCATCATATTTCATAAGAAAAAAATCACTGTAAAATTCTCAAATTCTCTGTGTGATTATTAAGGTTATATTCCTTATGTCACTGTTATCACTTTCTAGAGACCATTCGTCATCCGTAAACAGTATATAAAACAGATGTATTATTTAAAATATGCATTCCAAAACCCTCTTCTAATAATTCCCATAATATTTTGTCAGTTCTCAATGTCTGCTCTATACCAGCTACTGAAACAACTCTTTGAACTATTTGGCTGGGATGCAATCTCCTCATTTCTCAAAAAAGCATATTCTACAGTTTAAGAGTGATTGATCTCATTAGTTTGAAGCTTAATATCCTTGAAGATGTCTCAGCATATATCATGAGTAATTCCTTGAGTTGCAAGGTTATATCCCTGAAAACAGTCTCTGTAACCCTGGAAGCCATCTGATCCTGTATTACAAATGATGTGTGCAGTCCCTGTTTCCTGGTTGGTTCATTTTCTTTTATCACTAGTCTCTCTAGCTCTCTGATATCCTCTGTCATATGTGGACATTTTTAAAGCTTTTTGCACCATTTTACTTGAGGAGAGAAATGGATGATACTACAAAGGTACTTGAAGAAAAAAAAATCTGGAAAAGGATCTACCATAAGCAAGGATTTAATGTATAGACAGAGCAGGAGTAGATGATCTAATAGCTCTTCCGTCAAGTCATAACATTTTTTAGGCTTTTATCTGTCAACAAAAGTCCAGCTGTATCTGTATGCTCAATTAATGGGAAAGGTCACAGTCAGTGAGAACCAAGAAAATTTCTTCTATGACTTTGCAGATTTTTATGAAGACGGGAAACATATGCAGGTTGTTTTGGTTTTTGTTTTACATGGCAATCATCGCTTAGCAATGACATCTTATTTCATGAACTTCAATTCTTAACCTCCATGTAACATTACTCATCAGGATAAGCTAAGAAACATTACAGCATTCCAAAGAAGCAAACAAAATAAACTTCCATTAATAACTTCTCCACAGGTTATGAGCAGATATCTTTTGTTCTGAGCCCTAATACCAAAATTATTTTGCATCCTCTGCCTTGTGGTACTGGTATTCATGGCATAAGGAAGAAGCAGAACTGAGAAGTATGGCTTACCATTAGTAACCTCACTTCCTTTCTTGTAATGGAAGTATCTTCCTAAATAACCTGAGATATTCTTTCAATTCCTGGAGTAAGGTCAGTGGTATAAACATGAATAATAATGGGAATATTTCTAAAAAAGTCACTGCATCCCTATAGTGTGCAATTCTGGGCTTTTCACAAAAGTTCTAAAGACTCTGTGTGAATCACCAACCCAAACTTGCTTTCAAATAAAAACATGCACTTCATGCTCGGGATAAAGTCTCTGTCTACTGATGCTATGTATGAGGAGTCTTGCAGGAGATCTTAGAGTTAAGGAGGTAGAGATGTACAGCAAGCCACCTTAGCCATACTAGATTCTGTATTTAGAGCTTGAGAAACCCATATGTTATCATGAGTCACCACACTATAACCCTATATTTATATCAGAGCATAAGAGATTGTGCTGAAATACCCTGGATACTCACTGTTATTAAATATAGGTCCTAGATATGTGCTGCTAAGATTGCTGTAGTGGACATTAAGAGATCACATTTCTATCTGTCAAAACAAGCTGTATGGATTTGTTTGTTATGCTAGAGAAGGCATTGCATAGGGAAATTGAAAATTCCCATGGATGGGCTCTGCACAGCATGCCGTGGCTGTCTTCCTGAGGTCCATCTGGTGCTACATGAAACCATCTGAAGGGATGGAAGATATACTCATTATTTCTATTTCTTTCTTGTGTATATCTTGTTATTAAAACAATTGTTTTATAATATTTGCTCTCATGCTTTTTCTGTTGGAATCTGCCTTTGTCATCCTGGTAGAGGACATGCTGGAAGATGTCAGGTACAAAATTATAGGATAAATGATGCAATAGTTGACATTTATGAAATCTTTCACTATTCTTGCTGTGTACACACTGACTGCCTCTTTCTTTATGTTACTGTAGCCACTGAAATTTTATTATGAGGGACAAGATGCTTTTGTTTTCCAAAACTTGTGGAAGAACAATGGCAAAAATTAAGTTGAAATTGCCAGTTCAAATTTAGGTGCCTAAGGTATTATTTTTTAACTGTCTAAATAAAAAGCAGAAAAGTCTTGTCCATCTGGTCTAAAGTTCCTTTACCAGTTGCAGTAACTCCAGTAGGATAATAGAACAGTGATTAGCATTCTGTTCATGCTATAACAGTTAGAAGTGTTCAGTACTTCTGTATAGACAAAGCTGAAGTACTCTACTTCATCAGACAAGTTATGGTATCCTGTGCATAGTGCTCGTACAAGGACTCTACTTCAGAATGGACTGTGATAATCTAATTAACATATCATCAGGTGAGGTTCAGTTTGCCCAGCCCACTTTCCATTCATTTAAATAAATTACTACTAGTATATTCTCTCCTAAAACCAACTACTCCCATGCCACTTGTTGAAGAAAGTAATAAATTATGGGACTTCTAAGTGCTGCTAAGTAAACATTTCTTTTTTCCCTTTTCTTCTTACTTTTCCCAATGAAAAGCTCACTGTAGAATAATTTTGTGAGTTTGTCAAATAAATCTACATTTTTTCCTAATGTCCACAGGTCCTAGTTTTCTTGACCTTTATTAAATAGCTCACTCTCACTTCACTAGTCAAAGGTGATGAAGAAGAGGCTAATGAGTTACATTGACATTCTGCCAGATGGAAAAGTAAGAAAGAAATTAGATGAAAAGCTGCTCAAGCATTAAACTTTCTAAAGCTTTTATTGTCATTCATTTAGCTCATAACAAACAATTTAATGCAGTTTGACATGACCTGCAAATTTGTTCTTTGCTAACTCTGATCACATTATTGTAACACATTATAGAACACAGTGTATTTGCAAAGCTAAGTGGCTTCAAAAACATGTTTCTTACACTGAATTAGCAATTATCCTAATTTTGATTTATTGTTTACCATTGTTTACTTATTTTCCGTTTTCTCATACTTACAGACCAATATAAAATGTTGGAACATGTGACACGAGGGCATACTGTGTCCTTCCATTCAACTACAGATATCAGAAAACACAGTAATCCTTTCAAAACTCTAAATCTGCGATCCAGTTTTGGCTTTCAATTTTTCTGTTGATCCAGCCACACCTAGACTCCTCTCTGAGGAGCAGTTTAGAAAGCAAGGGAGTCTCTTCTGCAGCTTGTGACACAGCCGGAGGGTTTCTCTAATAAATTTGTCCGATGCTCCCATTCTGTCCATGTTTGTGTTTGGGTTTTTTGTTTTGTTGCTTTGTTCCCTCCACAAATGTATATAAAAGTCAGATCCTCAGAAATTTCTTAGATAATGTCATTTCTGAAAGTTCATAGATTCACAGACTCATAGAAAACTTGGGTTGGAAGACACATTCAAAGGTCATGTAGTTTAACTTTCCTGCAAGGAGCAGGGACATGCTTCATTTCAATCAGGTTGCTCAAAGCCACATTCAACTTGACCTTGAATGTTTCTAGGGTTGGGGCATCCATCTCTCTGGGCAACCTGGGCCAGGATTTCACCATCCTCTGTGAGAAAATTCTTCCTTATAACTAGTCTAAACCATGCCTGCTTTATTTTAAAACCATTATGTCCACTAAAACATCTGTCCTCATCTTTCTTATAAACTCCCTTCAAATACTGAAAGGCCACAACATGGTAACAGTGAAAACCTAAAATAATTGATCTCATATTTTAAGAATCCCTTGCTTTAATTCCGATGATGGGATAGGCCTAAAACAATTAAAGACTTCAAATGTCTTCACGTTTCACTTTTAATAGAAGGCATTAGTCTGGATGATGATTTTACTAAGTTTATGTATTATTTCCAGTTTAAATGATGCCATTAACAGCAGAAGATAATTTGTGGACTGAAGTCTTTCTCAATGCCAGGAAGTATATCAAAATACAGTACTTGCATATAGATAAGCCATTAAAATTGAATTAATGATCTTACAATAAGGAAATAATGCTAAAACTTCAAACATGGATTTGAATTAAGTCAGAATGAATTTTGAATAACCCACTGAAATCAACGAATTCAGTTGAATTAAATCAATATCAGATTAAAAACTGGAGACAATTTCTTGGAATTTTCTAGGCGAATACAAATCTTTATCAAATGACTTTCAAATGACTTGAGCTGTTTAACCTTTCAAATCAAAGGAACGCTTGATATTACAGAAATACAAAGGAATTTTTATGAAGAATTTTCCTTATCTAGTTAAATTAAGAGAAAACAGACTAAAGGGGAAAAAAGGGCTGTAGTTAATAGTGGAGTACTAATAAAAATTCTGCTTTGGGAATTTCATTGTCTGACATTCTGTGTGAAAGGCTAGAGCAAAAAAGCTCTAAAAAAATAGAATGATCACTTGATATTATTAGTAATTATTAAATTAAAATTGTGCCAAAACTAGATTAAGCTAAATTATGTTTCTCTCCCAAAACAAGCATGGCAGCTGTTAAAGAAAATTTTAAATTAAAGATTGCAGAGTCTTTATTTATGCCCAATTGAATATATGTAATCTTGGTGAAATCTGAGTGATCACTAATTCTGAGTGTAATTTGTTTTTAAAAAATGCTGTCATTTATTTTAACTAAGACAGACTTATTTTTTCTTTAGCATGATTAGATGTTTATCTTTTCCACTGCATATTTAGCCTTCATTCATGTGTAGGTTTTAAGATAAAAAACCGATATAGACAAAGTTGTGATATATTTCCCATGGTTTCTATCAAAGTCATTGAACATAATTTAAAATAATAGGATTAATTCATTTCTATATGATATATAATTTATTTTAAATATGATCTTATTATTTCTAAATATACTTACTCAAGTGCAATGAGTGTTAAATTTTCTCAAATAGAAATTATTTTTTCCTTTCTGAGCAAAAAAAACCAAGGCCAGTGCGTTGAAAACATTTGCCTTTTTTTTCTTTACTTGCAC